>CM067174.1:102797264-102812263 GCA_034093135.1 Erigeron breviscapus | reverse complement strand
TCATTGAACCGCTTTTGACCAAAACCCTTCCTTTATCAATAAAATGTTCTTGAATCACTTCTAAAACATCTCTGGGAGTTAATTTAAGTTACATGCCAACTATGAAACCCTAATTAGGGTTTAGCTTGCCGCGTAATAATGCATATATTATATATAATGGTAGGTTGTGGACACGTAGCGGACGTTGAACGTCTATAAACTCACCTTAGCTCGATCCTAACTTCTCATTGCCGACCAAGGTGAGTTCCGTAGCACCCTACTCGCTTGAGATTCGGGCTGGAAAGTGTACAACTACTTGTGTGATTGCTTGATTGATTTGATTGACGGTCATTGACTATTTGGTTGGTTTTGCGCTTGATTGTGATATTATGAGTTGTTTAGGATAATTGTGCCTACATGGAAGTCGGTTATGCTTTCAAAGGGTTTTAGATGTGGTGGGAAGGCTGCGGGTGACCCTATATATAAGCATCTAGAACTTGACGAAAGTAAAACCCTCCGAAGTGTATGTACGTGTTGTGTTGTGGAATGGATGGATATTGGATTGTGTTGGAATAGACATATATGCATTGTTACACATGATTTGAGCGGTTTACACGCAAGCATACTTATTTACGCGCTTTACACGCAAGCATACTTATTTACGCGGTTTACACGCAAGCATACTTATTTACGCGGTTTACACGCAAACATACTTATTTACACGGTTTACACGCAAGCATACTTATTTACGCACTTTACACGCAAGCATACTCTATTTATGCGGATTACATGTAACACCGAACTTTATTAAAATATGGATTTCAAAATTTTTTCTTAAAAACACAGAGTATTGCGGAAGTTTCCATAAAGTATTACATTTCCAAAATAGAATGTTCAACTTAAATGATGGTGTTACTTGTGTACATTGTTTTGGACATCCTTATACTCTTATAGCCCTATACACTGTGTACTTTTTTGTCTTAGTCCCTCAAGTAATAACATCTCCCCCATCGCCTTGGTGAATACATAAGTATTTGGCCATCCGTGCAACTTTGCCCTAGAAACAGCGAATACACCAATAATACAAAGTCAGTTTTTCAGCAAAGTCATAATCAACACCAGCTGCAATATCAAGAAAAATACCAAAATGGACAAAATTAAAAAATCCATAAAACAATAAATCAAAAGGGGGCAACATTTAAAAATCTACACATAAGAAATATTTAATATTCAGGACAACTGATATATACCGGCCTGTACAATTGACGGAAACCATACTTATTGACACGAATTATTTGAGAGATGACAATGGTAAAATGATTTAAGATGGAACTAGAAATGGGAAATTAACCTTTGAGTACCAAGATCCTGCATGGCAGATGAAATGGCTTCCTCATTAGCTTTCTCAATGGCGAGTTGCTTATGTTTTTCCTGCATCACCTTCTCTTCCTCTTCAATGTTAAGATCGTTTTTGCCATTAGGTGTCTCACCCATTTTTAATGGTGTTTCCATTATAACTCCAGATCTTTCAACTGATACATAAGCTAATATACATACACACTAAAAAGTTACTACAATTTACAACTATCATGATCCAAAAGAGCTGAGATCTTGATCAATAAGGTTGCATTTATATATATATATACATAGTGAAGTGATCAAGTGAGATCAAAGTAATGATGAGAACCATGAGAACCACTAAAAAACCATCTCTAAGGGCTTAGCCCTTAGGGTTACGGGCTACGTCCGTACCGTATCCAACTGCCACCATCAATTGGATCGTCGCCCATCAAATCCATACCATTCCCATATGCGTCTAGTGACAACCCCTTTAAAACGGATAAGAGCAACGCCCGTACCGTATCCATACGTTTTCAACACGTAACCCATATGATTTTTTTATAAAAAAAAATTTTAAATTTTTTTTTGAGTGGGTTTTTATTAAAAGAAAATAAAAAATTAAAAATTAAAAAACCTCACCAAAAAGAAAAAAAGAATGAGGGAAACTAGTGGTTCTCACCCAAGTTTTAGTTCTCACAAGTTTTAATTCTCACATTAACCTACCATATATATATATATATGATAAAAGTGAATGTGTGGTTGTCTGTATCATACAAACCTGTGGATACATGAAGAAGTAGTTTTATGTTGGTGCAATCATTGACGAAGTTGCAAACGTGCTTCACCGAAAGTGTGTTTACTGCCAACGCTGCATCGTATCTACAAACCCATATATATCAATGTACACGAACGACAATCAGATAAATTATTATCTTGAGATATCTACCAATAAACTAAAACAGGATTGAGATGTTCTTGAAACGACACGTGGCGTAATCCTTGATCGACATGTGTCCTTTTAATTTATTTATTTTATTAAATTAGCTTTTTTAATTGTATATAGATTCAATTTCCTTATTAGACATGGAATTAAACTATAACTATTGGTTTATAAATACAAAACACATTATAACCTTATTTGATTGATCGTTTTCTCAATAAAAAAATTGTCTCTTTTTCTTTCTCAATTTTTTCAACTCATATTACTTATATTACTTATAACAATAAGTTATTAACATGAAAGACTCCAAAAATTTGAGTTTACGATCCGAAATCACAAGGCTATTTGTCGTCATCCACTATGCTTACAAGTTTCGATTTTGATGTAATTGTAAAAATTTAAGGTAAATCCAAAACTTTAACTAAACATATATTATATTTATCATTACTCATTATTGTTTATTATATCTTAACTTCGATCATCGGTTTACTTTAACCACAATTTATTTCATATTCACGAATCATGTATAAGGCATATTTGAATTTCTTTATGATACAATCTATATAGCTACCGTACATCGTACGGGTATTAGGACTAGTATATATATATATACTAGTCTTCAGACCCGTCCATTGGACAGGTAGTCTCACAATATATAAATCAAAGTTTTTAAATAATTTTAAGTATGTTAAATAAAAACTAAATAAAATTCAAATAGATAAAGTACAAATTAAAGAACAAAACATATGAAGATTAACTCCATATCAATATCGATTTCAGTTAACCCCTTTTTTTCAACTTCTTTTTTATTGGAAAATTCATTATTTTTGTTTTGTAATAATTAGTTTAAATAAAAAATTGCAGTTTGAAGAAAGAAAGAAAGAAGGAAAGATGTCAGATGATGAAAGAGGTGAAGAAAAGCAGTTGGAACTTTCGATCTTCTAAAGTTGTAACCAAATACAAATTCTTACCCCTATAATGGACAACAAACTAAATTAAAAGAGATGAATAATAATAATAATAACATCATAGATCAATGTCAAATAATAATGATTAAACACAAAATAAATAAATAAAACTCTTTTTGTTTGTTGAGTAAGTCGAACTTTTTTTTTGTTGAGAATTCGTGAGGTAGTCGAACCTTTTTTTTTTGAGAATTCGTGAGGATTTTATCCTAGAACTAAATTAAAAGAGATGAATAATAATAATAACATAAAAATTCAATGTCAAATAATAATGATTAAACATGAACAAAATATATAAAAAAAACCCTTTATGTTTGTCGAGTAAGTCGAACTTTTTTTTTTTGAGAATTCGTGAGGTAGTCGAACCTTTTTTTTTTGAGAATTCGTGAGGGTTTATTTATTAGGTTGTATATATATAATAATCTTTTGGAGAGTTTTAAGCATAAAAAGATTTGTTTTTTATATAATAATCTTTTGGAAAGTTTTAAGCATAAAAAGATTTGTTTTTTATTTTTAATAGAAAAATAGAGGATTAATTAGGATGGAGAATTAGGCTCAAGGGGGAATTAGGGGTGCCAAGTGTACCCTCAACCTTCTCTTTTAGTTATATTATAGATAGTCTTCAGGCCCGTCCATTGAACGGGTAGTCTCACAATATATAAATCAAAGTTTTTAAATAATTTTAAGTATGTTAAATAAAAACTAAATAAAATTCAAATAGTTAAAGTACAAATTAAAAAACGAAACATATGAAGATTAACTCCATATCAATATCGATTTCAGTTAACCCCTTTTTTTCAACTTCTTTTTTATTGGAAAATTCATTATTTTTGTTTTGTAATAATTAGTTTAAATAAAAAAATTGCAGTTTGAAGAAAGAAAGAAGGAAAGATGTCAGATGATGAAAGAGGTGAAGAAAAGCAGTTGGATCTTTCGATCTCCTGAAGTTGTAACCAAATACAAATTTTTACCCCTATAATGAACAACCAACTAAATTAAAAGAGATGAATAATAATAATAAGATCAGAATTCAATTTCAAATAATAATGATTAAACACAAAATAAATAAAAAAAACCCTTTTTGTTTGTTGAGTAAGTCGAACTTTTTTTTTGTTGAGAATTCGTGAGGTAGTCGAACCTTTTTTTTTGAGAATTCGTGAGGATTTTATCCTAGAACTAAATTAAAAGAGATGAATAATAATACATAAGAATTCAATGTCAAATAATAATGATTAAACACAAAATATATAAAAAAAAACCCCTTTATGTTTGTTGAGTAAGTCGAACTTTTTTTTTATTGAGAATTCGTGAGGTAGTCGAACCTTTTTTTTGTTGAGAATTCGTGAGGGTTTATTTATTAGGTTGTATATATATAATAATCTTTTGGAGAGTTTTAAGCATAAAAAGATTTGTTTTTTATATAATAATCTTTTGGAAAGTTTTAAGCATAAAAAGATTTGTTTTTTATTTTTCAATAGAAAAATAGAGGATTAATTAGGATGAAGAATTAGGCTCAAGGGGGAATTAGGGGTGCCAAGTGTACCCTCAACCTTCTCTTTTAGTTATATTATAGATAGTCTTCAGGCCCGTCCATTGAACGGGTAGTCTCACATATATAAATCAAAGTTTTTAAAAATAAGTATGTTAAATAAAAACTAAATAAAATTCAATGTCAAATAATAATGATTAAACACAAAATAAATAAAAAAAACTCTTTTTGTTTGTTGAGTAAGTCGAACTTTTTTTTTATTGGAAAATTCATTACTTTTGTTTATTAATTTGTAATAATTAGTTAAATAAAAAAAAACCCTTTTTGTTTGTTGAGTAAGTTGAACTTTTTTTTTATTGGAAAATTCGTTATTTTTGTTTTGTAATAATTAGTTAAATAAAAAATTTGCAGTTTGAAGAAAGAAAGAAGGAAAGATGTCAGATGATGAAAGAGGTGAAGAAAAGCAGTTGGATCTTTCGATCTCCTGAAGTTGTAACCAAATACAAATTTTTACCCCTATAATGAACAACCAACTAAATTAAAAGAGATGAATAATAATAATAAGATCAGAATTCAATTTCAAATAATAATGATTAAACACAAAATAAATAAAAAAAAACCCTTTTTGTTTGTTTTTTATTTTTCAATAGAAAAATAGAGGATTAATTAGGATGAAGAATTAGGCTCAAGGAGGGGGATTAGGGGTGCCAAGTGTACCCCCAACCTCCTCTTTTGGTTATATTATAGATAAATCCACACATATATATGAGGAATGAGAATATGTGGCTATTAGATAATAAGCTTGGGTATAAAACCCTCACATTTTGATTTTTTAACCCATAAAAAACATGGTCCCAATCATTTATATATTATACAATATCTATATTAAAAAATTAGTATGTGAGGGTTCTATACCTAAGCTTATATCTAAGAACTATATATTTACTTTTCTCATATAAGATTAGTCATCATATATAATAAGTGAAGAGTACGTACATATTCATATAAAGGGAATGATTCCGTTTACCAAATCAATTGATACATACACTGATACACCTAATCTATGTATTAAGGGCCTGGTACGAAGTTCTTCCATAGGGTGTATATATACACATCAATTTATTGGGTGTGTAAATGATCTTTCATGCATTAAAAATGTTAAAAAGCATAATTATATTTGGTATATGGTAACAAGCGCTATACAAATTTAAAAGAATACAAAATAATATTAGTGATTGTCGTTAAAACGAACATCGAATTGGGAGTTGGGCTGCTTTACAAGCTAGGGTTGAGATTCGGGTACGTGGTCAGCCCATAAGATCGAGGTTTATTATTTTTCGGCCCATAATACCAATTTGTAATAGGTCTAAATCCGTGATTCCAAAATTTTCTAATCTGATATCACCAGCCACTGGGGTAACCTTTTCAGATATGAATGTATGCATATTTGTACCTTGTTTCTCTTCTTTTTTTGAAAGGTGAATTTCGCTTGAAACTTCGTGTCACGATTCGACAACGAGAGGTCTAGCATACGTTGTCTTAACTGGGTCCGCGCTAGAGAGCTCCCTCGAAGTAGAAATGTCTATTTCAAATACCCAATTGGGGAAAACCCCCTACTAATCCGCCCGAAGGGCACGACGATTAATAGGGGTAAACCCTGCCCCCTCAGACTTGAACCTGGGTATACCCAAGCCAAGCTCTCATAGAAGGACTACCTATATCTCACAAGTCCTTATCAATAACCTGTATAAATATAAGCCATATTGAAAATGAATATATTCTGATGTTTTAGCAATTATCATAATTATATATGTATTGGTATATGTTACAAGCATACCTCCGAGTGCAAGCGGTGCAAGACAGAGTTTGAATCTAAAGCTCTTATAACTAGAAAGAGCTTTCTTATATTTGGTTGCACCCTAAGTATCTTTTCTACAAAAACTGCAGTATAATGTTAGATAAGAAATCATATACGATTAATTCGTCTATATAAATATATATTGTTTGTGGGGGTGATAAAGTAGGCAAGGAGACTTACTTTTGCCCAAAAATCCAGTAACACCAGTTACTAAGATAGTTTTATTTTCAAGATACTCAATAACGCTTTGCATTTCCATTAAACTTTAATGCGAAGACTCTTTAGAACACTTCACAACTATGTGCACCCAATAGTGCTTGTTTGATTTGAAACTAGGAATATAACCCGGTATATATAAGTAACTAGTTTTAATACCTATACAATTGACAAATATATATAGGGGGATGGAAATATAAGGCTGTTAGATACCTAAGCTTAGGTGTGGAACACTCACATATTATTTTTTTTAATCCATAAAATTCATGGGGGCCATGTGATTTAATTAAAATTCAACAAATATTAAAAAATTAGTATGTGAGGGTTCCACACCTAAGCTTAGGTGCCGGACAGCCTTATATTCACTTTTTCCATATATATATATATATATATAAGTAACTAGTTTTAATACCTATACAATTGACAAATATATATAGGGGGATGGAAATATAAGGCTGTTAGATACCTAAGCTTAGGTGTGGAACACTCACATATTATTTTTTTTAATCCATAAAATTCATGGGGGCCATGTGATTTAATTAAAATTCAACAAATATTAAAAAATTAGTATGTGAGGGGTTCCACACCTAAGCTTAGGTGCCGGACAGCCTTATATTCACTTTTTCCATATATATATATATATATATGTTAATATTTTATTTTAACGACATATGGCGTATTCTTGATTGACATGTGTTTTTTTTATTTATTAAATATTTTACTACTTTGAGTTAATTTATATCTACCAAATTTCCTACACAATGCCAAATACAACTTAACATAAGTTCAGCCGTTCAAAAAAAATAAAATTAACATAAGTATTCATAAACCATTACTATTAAAAATTTATTAAGATTTATGAGTTAATTATAAATTTATATTATACTTAATATCAAATACGACTCTTACCTTTTTCATTCTAATCTAAGAGGCGTTATTTAAAATATATAATAAAAATAGTTCATATAAAGTATAATCATAAAATTAGTTTAAATCTTATTGGATAAAGATCGTTGATAAATATAATATATATCAAAGTTAGAAAATTTAATTAAAGAGTTAATGTAGACACGTGTTTATTGATTAATTCATATGATGGAACATGTTCAGACTTTATTTTCCTTAAAAAAAAAATTCAAATTATATATATAGTACCCGTATGTATTATATTATATATATATATATATATATATAAAAGATACACCGTATGGTTATGTATATTATATATACACACTGTTGGCAATGAGTGTATCATTAAAGGACATCAAAAAAAATATTTATAAAAGATAAAAAGTAAAAGAAGACACTATATCCTTGGAATCATATTGGATCACTATCATGACCTCCCCGTAAAAAAATTGATACCGATGAAATACATTAACTTAATATCCACATGCACTACTAGAAAATTGGCGTATTCCCACGGACAAATCCGTGGGAAATGCGTGGGAAATGATCAATTTTCCACGGATCGTGGCCGCCATTAAAAGTGGCGTGGGAAATAATTTCCCACGAATTTTCCCACGGCAACAAAATATTTCTCACGGTTTTCCCACATGTTATTTCCCACGATTTTCCCACGATATTAAATTCGTATTTCCCACGGATTTCCCACGGTTTTACCACGGATACTAACGGATTTCCCACGGATTTCCCACGATATGTTTTTTATTTTTCCCACGGAATTTAGTTTCCCACCGATTTCACACGGATTTTCTTTCGCATAGATTTCCCACGGAGTTCACATAGATTTCCCGTTTCCCACATATTTCCCACGGAATTTTTTAGATTATTTCACACAGATTTGCCACGGAAATGTTTCCCACGAATTTCCCACGGAATTGTTTCCCGCGGATTTCCCACGAGATATTAATTTCGTATTTCCCACGGATTTCCCACGGAATTGTTTCCCACGGATTTCCCACATGTTAATTTCCCACGATTTTCCCACGAGATATTAATTTCGTATTTCCCACGGATTTCCCACGGACGCCATTTTTGAATTAATAATAGAATTTTATATTATTTATTCCATTTTCTTTCCTGTATAATTAAATATATATTCAACTATAAAAGTAATCAATCAATATTCAAACTACTAAAATGCATGATAATCCATTACCTAAATTCAAAATACATCCATCAACAAAACATTCATTCACATCATTTAAAAGTTAAAGTTTTAAAAATAATTCAAACTAACAAGTTTTTAATAAATCCTTAGATTTAGGCCGGTGGCGTCATATCGGGTAAGAACTTCATCATAGCGGCGATGGTCGCTTTCATTTCTTTGTTTCGGCTTCACTTTTTGCTTTCAAAACCTTCTAGTTCCTTTTTTGCTTTTCTTCACGTTTTTACATCTCGTCAATTCCCTTTGTTGTGTCTCATGTCTTTCCCGCATCTCCTCCACACTTTGGGTCAAAATTTGTACCTGCAAGTAATAACACTCTTATATATTTACATAGATATTGATATATAGATTATATAAGTAGATAATATAGCAAATTCACCAATACAAAATTGCAGAGTAGAGCTCGTCCCAAAAAAGATGATTTCTGTACTTTCTTCTTATTTTTAGTTTGATATTGTTTTAAGTTAATTTTTTTCATTAGTAAGTTCTTTTGTTGTTATAATTTTTAGATGTTTTTCCGGTGTATCTTTCAACTTACTTTGAGCTTAATGTAGAGCCTTAGAATAAGTTATATTGTTCTGCTATGTCTTCCTGACTTTCATGAATTTCCAAAATCATTTCTACAGTTTGACTTTGGAAGTCAAATTTGTATTTGCAAAATCTAAAATTAAATGTATTAGTCTTGCATTTTTTTAGCATGTTTTTTTTCGGCACATAACTATAGACTTGTATGTTCGATACACTAATCAAGATTTTTTCTTACAAAACATCTTCCCACCGAAATTCCAAACTTTAAAATCACTTGTTTTACTTTGAAAAAGGTCAAATCTCCTGTGCACTTCATTCTTTATTTGACTTATTTTTTGAATTGAAACAGGCCTGAATATTCCATATGAAGCTGGTAAAACCCCCTGATTCGAAATATAAAAACTCGTGAAATCAAGAAATGGGATGTTCTTCATCAAAGTTGGATGATGAAGAAGCTGTACAACTTTGTAAAGATCGAAAAAACTTTATCAAGAAAGCTGTCGAACAACGAACCAAATTCGCTTCTGGTCATAAAGCTTATATTCAATCACTTAGAAGAGTTTCTGCAGCCCTTAAAGATTACGTAGAAGGTGATGAACCACGTGAATTCTCATTAGACTCATTTGCCACACCACCATTTCCAACAAACAAAAAAACTGCACCAAGATTCATCACCATTTCACCAAATTCATTCACCATTGAACAGCCAAGAGTTAACTATCTTAGATCGGGTGGAAACCCGTCAGTTTTTGTTGAAGAAAGGCTACCCTAGTCACCGGAAATAGCAAGAGTCGAGTCATATAACCAGTCACCCGCTTACCAATATGCAGCTGATAGTTTCTTTGGTATGCCATCACAATCACCACCTTCATCCATTTTTAGTTACAGTAGACCAAATTTACCGCCACCTTCGCCTCAAATTTATCGACTCTTGACAAACTATATGCTTGGGAGAAAAAACTGTACCAGGAAGTCAAGGTATATATCGTCTGCCTTTCTGTAAATCATCCATGGGTATTATTGTCGCTTAGCCAGTAATGGCAGCTTCTTTTGTCTAACTTCACAGGCTGGTGAACGAATTCGTATAGCGTATGACAAAAAATGTGCTCAACTTAGGAACCATGATGCTAAAGGTGATGACCATTCATCCCTTGATAAAACAAGAAATGCCATTAGAGATTTGCATACACAGATTAAGGTTTCAATACACTCGGTTGAAGCTGTATCAAAAAGGATTGAAACTTTAAGGGATCAAGAACTGCAGCCACAGCTTCTCGAATTGATCCAAGGGTAATATTATCATTTCATAACTTCATAGTTCATTTCAGTATAGTTGATTTCAGTATTACATAATAACTTTAGATACACACATTATCATGAATTGACAAAGATGCCATTTTTATGATGATACATGGACCAGTTTATCAAGAATGTGGAAGGTAATGGCCGAGTGTCATCAAACTCAGAAACGAACACTAGATGAAGCCAAGATTTTACTAGCGGGGACACCTTCCAAACCCAAAAAGTACACACAGGGTCACCCTAGTGAGCCACACCGGTTAGCCCGCTCTGCTACCAATCTTGAATTCGAATTACAAAATTGGAAAGTTAGTTTCGAGTCATGGGTCACTTCTCAAAAAGCCTACATTCACGCGATTACTGGCTGGCTACTAAGGTGCATTGGGTCAAACTCCAATAACACCATAAAATTCCCATTCTCACCTCGAAGGTCCAGTGGTGCCCCACCAATATTTGGGCTGTGCATCCAATGGTCTAGACTACTTGACTCGATCAGTGAGGTCCCAGTGCTAGATGGGCTAGACTTTTTTGCAGCAGGGGTTGGTTCTTTATATGTACAGCAGCCAAAAGAAGGAGGTGGCGGTAGTTCAGGCCTTGGATCATCAAAGCGGTATGGTAGCAGCTCCGGGATGGAGATGGTGGAGAGTGGGCGTCAAGATGAGGAGGAAACGGTGGAGAAAATGGCTGAAGTCGCCATTAGAGTGTTGTGTGCTGGAATGTCAGTTGCTGTTAGTTCATTAACAGAATTTGGTCTATCTTCTGCTCAAGGATATGCTGATTTGATCAAGCAGTGGGAGAGTGCCACATGTCCAGAAAGTAGTAATGGGCCCAAGGTGTAATTTCTGGGGATTTTTGCTTTTGGGGTAGTTAGTTTTGTTAGGTGTAATTAGTTAAAGAATATTATATTCTTTTGTGTCTTATATAAGATCCATTTGGATGGAGATTAGTAGCTAGAATTAGTTGTGGGAAAAGAGTAGTTGTAACTTTTAGACTAACAAAGTAACAAAACTATAAAGCATGGAATATCTTGCAAAAATGGACAAGATAATATTAATTTGAACTAGTAGGGATGTCTTTTCCCTTTTTCATTCTTTTATTCCTTTTTCCTTTTTTTGTATGCATAAGTTGAAATATTAGTCTGATGCAGTTATGAAACTGCACACATGTAAAGACTACCTAGTTGAACACTAGTTATTCACTTAGAGTGATCCAAGTCTACAAACACATGAGCTGGTCAATCTTGTTAGGCTTAATGTTTTACAACAAGGTTCAAGGAGCACAACTCATTGTCATTGGCTTCCCTGTTAAAGAACTCATGTCCTCGGATTTATGCATTACTTGCGGCTTGATCAATATCAAACAACAAGAGGCTTCACAACTCAGAACCTAGATGTTCTTTCTTAAGCTAAAATATAAATGATTGTCACTGGAATCTACAAGCCTTCAATTAGATACAATTGGGCCTAACAAGGCTTAGGAACTTTTATCAAACAATGACAATCGAGTTTAAAACCATTACAATATGAGAACCAATCAGTCAAAAAGTCCTAATATAACATAAGCCTCTTTATACTCTAATGTCTAATCTCTTAACACTTGTACAACTTCCTTCCCAACTTTGGGGGAAAACATATCTTGACAGGCTTCTGAAATGGAGAACCATTTCTTTGGACTGGGTAACCGTCCGTCCAGAGTTAATCCCAAAATGATTCGTAGCCTAAACAATGATTCTCTTGTTGTTTCGACTTAATGCTAACCACAGTCTATACCCACTCTTCGGAAGTGAATATTAACAAAAGCAGGCTGCAAAAACAGAGTCTGCTGAACTGAAAGAGCAAGGGGCAAAACTGGATGAAAAAGAAATGAAGATATCCTCTTCGTCCTGCAATCTGTAATGCCAGCTTCGGGTCCTGATAAGCCAATAAGATATTTAAGATTATTATTATCATCGATCAATATCTTCTTGCATTAAACAGGTAAGAGAAAGATCGATTTTCAATCTGTTACAAAGTCTATTGTGCTCATTCAATATACCTGGCTTAATTTTGAACTTAAGGGTATGTGGAGGCCTTCGTAAGATAAACTTGATTGGATGGTCAGTCGACTGTCTATGACGATCAGCTGCAGAAATAAGCTGCAAACAAATATATATAACAGCTTTTATATAGAGCCTAAGTTATGCAATAATGTAAGTGCTCAAAAAGGGAAACTTAAGTCGATAATGGAATGTTTGAAATGGCACACTTATGAAGTCTGTATAGAAGACTAACCTTTTCATCAAATCTAAATAGAGACTGATCAAAATAGGGTGAAGGGCTCTGAGACTGACAATTAAATGGCAAAGAGGCCAGCACTTTCTTAACAAACTGCATGTATAAAGTGACAATAAAAGGTCATGCAATGAAGCTTCAAAGGACCTTGAAACCGTGCCCTTCAACTTATGAGATCAGAACCAAACATTTTTCGATTAAACATTGATACTGATTTTGTTCCAAAGAAAAAACCAACAATTTTTAGGTGATGTCAAAAGTCAGAGTGCACATCTTTTTCGAATTCCAAAGCAATGAGTTGATATTAGAAGTCCAGGCATCAGTTCATAGAATGGAAAGGGTAATAGTGTAATATCAAGAAACTGAGAAAGTAGAATGAAGAAACATAAAACAGAGATCTTACCAAAGAAAAGCTCGTAGCTTTATTTTTACTGCTTCTCAATTGCTCGAGAGCATGAATGTTATTCGAGTGAGAAGATATAAAATTCATATATGGGGTGTTTTTAGACGGTACATGGAAATGATCACAAAACTGTTCAAACAACATATAGAGCTCATCCGAGGACATCTGCAAGAAATTCCGAGGTTGATTTGATTTGGTAAGCAGAGAAATATTATAACTTACCTTTTATACAAACTTTAAGAAATAAGAAATCCCACGTACTAATGTATATACATATACCTGATAAAAGGCAATAATTTCTGTTGATTCCATGTTATATACAGCAAAAAATGCAGGGTGGTTATCAGCATTTCGGGACACCTGTATCACGTGGACAACAAATGACGGGGCATGTGTATGATATTATAAAGCACAAGTATTTCATATGCACCAAGCGTAGTTACTTGTAATATGAAACACATGTGATGTCTATACATTCTCTCTTTCTAGTAAAAAGGAAAAAATGGTAAGAATAGGATTGCTTACTGCTCCATCAACACTTCCAAACTTGATTAGTAAGTGATGCCGGTCCAGATATTGCACCTACCCAAAAGAAGAGAACAACATTTTCATCACGTTTTGGGAACAGAACATAAAATGTACGTATTAGGGAAGTCAAAGCCTACCTTCCATATAATCAAGTCAACATAATCTTGAAAGTGAAAATAAAACTTCTTCTTAAGGGATTGAATTCTCTGAATAAACAAATAAAAAGAGCATTTAGCAGTGAATTTACATGTGACAAACATGACATATAAAATGCGAAAACATGTATATACTCGAATTAATCGGGCGTTTGGTTGTACGTTTTTAAAGTGATTATATGACATGGTACTAATCAGAACCAAAAACTCAACATAAAAATTCACGACAAAACCAGCAGTGTCAGAGGTATTTGGATGTGCTTATGTTGTTTCGAGTTGTAATAATCAGATACCTACATGTTAGAGTGTCAATCAGACTATTTAACAACTTTGATAGATAATATGATCAAAAACTGTTTTATTCTAAAAGTGCAGACATTTTGTTAGATAGGGGTGAAAGTCTTCCAAAATTAGATACAAAGAAATAGGTAAATAACCTATTTACCAGTTTCATTGCAGCTGGTTTTATTACCTGAATATCCAAAATGAATGTTCAACTTTTATAATAAAGAATCAGTTCAAAAGTACAGATCCAAACACCCGGCAACAAAAAGTTTGATAGTTGATGACCAACCATAGTTTCATCTGTTTCTTCATTACGTATCCCCCGGACTATAAAAGAAAGCAATCTTTGCTTTATACCACTCAGGAAAGGGTTTTCTTGAGCTGGCGGTTCAAGATTTGGGGCACTCATAGCATGATTCATGGGCATGTGTTGTGATTGACTTTTGTCAATATTTGAAATGGTCTGCAACATAAACCAAATTATGTAAATTCATAAAGTTTCTCCAAAACCAGAACAACTGCAGAAGATGACTGCAGGCCATATAAATCACTCTGCATAAATGGATCTGATCATATTATATGTGCACTTTTTTATTGAAGCCAATAGAGTTG
>CM067174.1:102774764-102789764 GCA_034093135.1 Erigeron breviscapus | reverse complement strand
TCATAGATCAATCGGTAGTTCGGTACCCACACCCGCAAAACACATGGACCCCAAGAGTGACTTTGTCAAGATCACAGGTCTCAAGTTTGAAACTGGCCTCCTGTGCCAGAAGAGTTGCCCAAAGTCGTCCTTGTGGAGTGGAAAATGGCTGGTGCCAAGATGGCAATGGTTTTCATTTCCGAAAGGCAACGGTTTTCATCTCAGAGTCTCGTACTAATTAACAAAATTTGTAAATATATCTCAAAAAACAAGTAAAAAATGATAGGTTTATCAAATTTGTAAACAGTATACATCTTGTCTCTTGATATAAAACCTACTACTTATCTAATGAAACTTAGCAGAATCCTTACTGTAAAAAAAAAAAATCTTATAATAATGATAAATAGTAAGGATTTTGCTACGTACAGCTAAACATATATAAAGCATATATATAATATATACAGTAATATATATACATTCACGTATTAAAAAAGAAAAAACATACAGTGGTACCAGGAGCAGGAGTGTGAATCTGACGCTCAAATAACCTTGCTGTTATATTGTTGCTTCTAAACATAATATCCACCCCAACTCTCTTTCTATATCTATCTATATCTATATCTTTTATTCAACAAGAATCTAACAAATTTTTTACTGTATTTCTTTTCATTAGCTCCCCAGCTTTTTTAAATTGCTAAAAATTTATTATTGTTATTGTTATTGTTACTATTTATCGGTTTTACAGAACAAAACATTCTTTTAATGAATTGATAAGTGATTTTTTCAGGGCAAAGAATTAAATATATTGAAAAACTTGGAAGAGCTTCTTTCTTTTTGAACATTGGAAGAGCTTCTACATACATACATACATACATAAACCTAGGGGTGTTCAAAAAATCCGAATCCGAATCCGTAATCCGAAATATCCGAAAATCCGATCCGAAATTATCCGATTTTTCGGATTCGGATATCGGATGAAGTTTTCAAAAAAATCGGATATTCGGATAATCCGAATATCCGAAAATTACATTAACATATACTCCTATTTTGGGCTTGGGCCAAGTTCCTTAGTCTGATAAGCTAATATATTACTACAATTTCCAAACCCATTTCAATACCCCATCTCCACTTTCTGAGATATCTCCCAGACTCCCACGTTGCCACGCATCTTCTCATATACATAATGTAAATATTAATAAATATAACATAATATTTCACTATATATTCTTTTTATAGATCAATTATTAATCTCCATAGCTGTCAATAAGACAGTAACACACAAATCAACCATCACCAGTCTTCCCTGTTTCTTATGAGATCGACGAAGATCACTACTTCTTGAGTAATCCACTCTAAAATTCATGGTTTTGATTTTGGTTGAAATTTAGATCTAATTTTAAATGTATTATATCTGGGATTCGACTTTTTTTTTTCTTTTGGAGTGTAAATTCGGTTTGTGGGCTTAAGATGTTGATGTATCTTGGTGATGGTTGCTGTAGAGGAGACGAAAATGTCTATAGACTGCTGGAATTTGGAGCGTGTTCGATGGCAGAATTAAGTGGACTGAAAAATGAGAAAGGAGATTCGTCTTTCATCTTAAGTTATAATAAAACTTTCGGATATTCGGATGAAGTTTTCAAAAAATCGGATATTCGGATAATCCGAATATCCGAAAATCCGATCGAAACTATCCGATATCCGGATTCGGATTTCGGATGACCAAATCTACTATCCGAATTTTCGGATATCCGAAATTTCGGATATCCGGTTTTGAACACCCCTACATAAACCCCTTTATATGTTGTTATGAAAAAAGAAGAAAAAAGATTGATCGGATAATAATAAAAAAGGTATGGAAATGGGGTGCCCGCATCTCTCTATGCCTACGTGTCTTTATGATCCGCCACGTAAGTTAACCACTTATTAGAGTATCATTAAAAGGGTCAAATGCCATCACAAACGGTTCATTGTTGGACTAGTGGTTGTCTGACCACGAGTACACACCACTTGACCAGTTGGCCTAACATGGTCCGCTTGTGGTGGTGACACTCGTGATTGACATCACAAGTGAAAGACGTCAGGTTTAATTAATGGCTTATTAGTGAATATAAGTTTGGTTTGAATATAACAATTTATACTACGAGAATCAAACCAAACCTAAATTCATACTAAACCCATAAACGAACCCAATATGCAAACCAAACACGCCTTAAAAGTGTTTGATTGATAGCCTTGATATTACAATTTGGGAATGAAACCCACAAAAGATGGTGGGTTTCAAAATTTATTCTCATTTCCACTTTAATCGCGATTCGTGCTTGAAATCAAACACCTCATGTACAGTGGATATTCAATAGTCCCCAAAAAATAAATGTAAATAACAAGTAAATATAACATAATATTTCACTATATATTCTTTTTATAGATCAATTATTAATCTCCATAGCTGTCAATAAGACAGTAACACACAAATCAACCATCACCAGTCTTCCCTGTTTCTTATGAGATCGACGAAGATCACTACTTCTTGAGTAATCCACTCTAAAATTCATGGTTTTGATTTTGGTTGAAATTTAGATCTAATTTTAAATGTATTATATCTGGGATTCGACTTTTTTTTTTCTTTTGGAGTGTAAATTCGGTTTGTGGGCTTAAGATGTTGATGTATCTTGGTGATGGTTGCTGTAGAGGAGACGAAAATGTCTATAGACTGCTGGAATTTGGAGCGTGTTCGATGGCAGAATTAAGTGGACTGAAAAATGAGAAAGGAGATTCGTCTTTCATCTTAAGTTATAATAAAACTTTCGGATATTCGGATAATCCGGTATCCGAATCCGAAGTTTCGGATATCCGGATTCAGATATCCGAATATCCGAAGTTTCGGATATCCAAACTTCGGATATCCGGATTCGGATTTCGGATGACCAAATCTACTATCCGAATTTTCGGATATCCGAAATTCGGATATCCGAAATTTCGGATATCCGGTTTTGAAACATATCCGAAGTTTTGGATATCCGAAATTTCGGATATCCGAAATTTCGGATAGTGGATTTCAATATCCGAACATATATCCGAAATTTCGGATATCCGAAATTCGGATATCCGAAATTTCGGATATCCGAAATCGGATATCCGAAAGATATCCGAAATTTCGGATATCCGAAATTTCGGATTCGGAAATTTTGGATATAATTCGGATAATCGTATCCGAATCCGAAGTTTCGGATATCCAAACTTCGGATATCCGGATTCGGATTTCGGATGACCAAATCTACTATCCGAATTTTCGGATATCCGAAATTCGGATATCCGAAATTTCGGATATCCGGTTTTGAACATTCGGATACCCGAAATTTCGGATATCCGAAACTTCGGATATCCGAAATTTCGGATTCGGATTCGGATATAATTTCGGATATGAAAATTTCGGATATCCGATTTCGGATATCCGAAATTTCGGATATCCGAAATTTCGGATATATGTTCGGATATTGAAATCCACTATCCGAAATTTCGGATATCCGAAATTCGGATATCCGAAACTTCGGATATCCGAACTTTCGGATATCCGAAGTTTCGGATATCCGAATTTCGGATATCCGAAATTTCGGATAGTGGATTTCAATATCCGAACATATATCCGAAATTTCGGATATCCGAAATTCGGATATCCGAAATTTTCGGATATCCGAAATCGGATATCCGAATATCCGAAATTTCGGATATCCGAAATTTCGGATATCCGAAATTTCGGATATCCGAAATTTCGGATATCCGAAATTTCGGATATCCGAAATTTCGGATATCCGAAATTTCGGATATCCGATTTCGGATATCCGAAATTTCGGATATCCGAAATTTCGGATATATGTTCGGATATAAATCCGATATCCGAAATTTCGGATATCCGAATTTTCGGATATCCGAATTTCGGATATCCGAAATTTCGGATAGTGGATTTCAATATCCGAACATATATCCGAAATTTCGGATATCCGAAATTCGGATATCCGAAATTTTCGGATATCCGAAATCGGATATCCGAATATCCGAAATTTCGGATATCCGAAATTTCGGATATCCGAAATTTCGGATATCCGATTTCGGATATCCGATTTCGGATATCCGATATTTCGGATATCCGAAATTTCGGATATCCGAAATTTCGGATATATGTTCGGATATTGAAATCCACTATCCGAAATTTCGGATATCCGAAATTCGGATATCCGAAACTTCGGATATCCGAAAGTCGGATATCCGAAGTTTCGGATATCCGAATTTCGGATATCCGAAATTTCGGATAGTGGATTTCAATATCCGAACATATATCCGAAATTTCGGATATCCGAAATTTCGGATATCCGAAATTTTCGGATATCCGAAATCGGATTTCCGAAATATCGGATATCCGAAATTTCGGATATCCGAAATTTCGGATATCCGAAATTTCGGATATCCGAAATTTCGGATATCCGAAATTTCGGATATCCGAAATTTCGGATATCCGAAATTTCGGATATCCGAAATTTCGGATATCCGAAATTTCGGATATCCGAAATTTCGGATATCCGAAATTTCGGATATCCGAAATTTCGGATATCCGAAATTTCGGATATCCGAATTTCGGATATCCGATTTCGGATATCCGAAAATTTCGGATATCCGAAAATTTCGGATATCCGAAATTTCGGACATATGTTCGGATATTGAAATCCACTATCCGAAATTTCGGATATCCGAAATTCGGATATCCGAAACTTTCGGATATCCGAAATTTCGGATAGTCGATTTAATATCCAACATATATCCGAAATTTCGGATATCCGAAATTTCGGATATCCGAAATCGGATATCCGAAATTTCGGATATCCGAAATTTCGGATATCCGAAATTTCGGATATCCGAAATTTCGGATATCCGAAATTTCGGATATCCGAAATTTCGGATATCCGAAATTTCGGATATCCGAAATTTCGGATATCCGAAATTTCGGATATCCGAAATTTCGGATATCCGAAATTTCGGATATCCGAAATTTCGGATATCCGAAATTTCGGATATCCGAAATTTTGGATATTTTCGGATAATCCGAATCCGAAAATTCGGATATCCGAAATTTCGGATTCGGATTTCGGATGACCAAATCTACTATCCGAATTTTCGGATATCCGAAATTCGGATATCCGAAATTTCGGATATCCGGTTTTGAACACCCCTACATAAACCCCTTTATACGTTGTTATGAAAAAAGAAGAAAAAAGATTGATCGGATAATAATAAAAAAGTTGTAAAAGAATAATAAGTGTATAAAAACACAAACAATAACTATATTAATGCTTTAAATGTTTTATGAATGTAAGACGTAACCATGATGAAAGTTATTATATATTAAAAACGTTATATATATATATATATATATAAACGAAAGAAAATAATCAAAAACCAAATTTTTTAAAGTAAAACCATAACTGTGTGGAAGTTGTATGATGAAAACCTGAGAACCCAAAAGTTTAGTATCAATAAAAATGAAAACGAAAACTTTGATGTGGGGTAAAAGTTAAAAGATGAAAACTATCGTTAAAAAAACAATTAAACATGTAGCAATACAATAAAAAAAAATGTAAAAGAATATTAAGATGTATAAAAACATAAACAATAACTATATTAATGTTTTAAATGTAACATGAACGTAAGACGTAACGATGATAAAAGTTATTCTTTAATAAAAACGCTATATGTATAAAAAGACAGATGAATAATTAAAGACCAAATGGTAAAAAGTAAAACTGTAACTGTGTGAAAGTTGTTTGATGAAAACATGAGAACCTAAAAGTTTAGTGCCACGAAAATGAAAACGAAAACTTTGATGTTGTGTAAAAGTTAAAAAAATAGAAATTTTAGGGGGTTAAAACGAAATTTGGTTAAAATTAGTATGTGTTTTAAAAGGTTGTACCTCTCATGCTTAAAAGACTTGTACATTGTACATTGCTTTTTAGTATATACTAGTTATTGACCCCGCGCGTTGCCGCGGAATACGTTTTTTTACACAATAAAGTTTTGGCAAATTTATGTCAAATATTCGAACCTAAACTTTAAAAATGACAACTGTCCATCTAGCAATAACAAAAAAATATTATAAAAAGAATAATAAGTGTATAAAAACACAAACAATAACTATATTAATGCTTTAAATGTTTTATGAATGTAAGACGTAACCATGATGAAAGTTATTATATATTAAAAACGTTATATATATATATAAACGAAAGAAAATAATCAAAACCAAATCTTTAAAAGTAAAACCATAACTGTGTGGAAGTTGTATGATGAAAACCTGAGAACCCAAAAGTTTAGTGTCAATAAAAATGAAAACGAAAACTTTGATGTGGGGTAAAAGTTAAAAGATGAAAACTTTCATTAAAAAAACAACTAAACATGTAGCAATACAATAAAAATAATGTAAAAGAATATTAAGATGTATAAAGATATAAACAATAAGTATATTAATGTTTTAAATGTAACATAAACGTAAGACGTAACGATGATAAAAGTTATTGTATAATGAAAACGCTATATGTATAAAAAGACAAATGAAAATAATAAAAGACCAAATGTTTAAAAGTAAAACTGTAACTGTGTGAAAGTTGTTTGATGAAAACATGAGAACCTAAAAGTTTAGTGCCACGAAAATGAAAACGAAAACTTTGATGTTGGTAAAAGTTAAAAGATGAAAACTTTCATTAAAAAAACAACTAAACATGTAGCAATACAATAAAAATAATGTAAAAGAATATTAAGATGTATAAAGATATAAACAATAAGTATATTAATGTTTTAAATGTAACATAAACGTAAGACGTAACGATGATAAAAGTTATTCTTTAATAAAAACGCTATATGTATAAAAAGACAGATGAATAATTAAAGACCAAATGGTAAAAAGTAAAACTGTAACTGTGTGAAAGTTGTTTGATGAAAACATGAGAACCTAAAAGTTTAGTGTCAATAAAAATGAAAACGAAAATTTTGATGTGGGATACTAGTTAAAAGATGAAAACTTTCATTAAAAAAACAACTAAACATGTAGCAATACAATAAAAATAATGTAAAAGAATATTAAGATGTATAAAGATATAAACAATAAGTATATTAATGTTTTAAATGTAACATAAACGTAAGACGTAACGATGATAAAAGTTATTGTATAATGAAAACGCTATATGTATAAAAAGACAAATGAAAATAATAAAAGACCAAATGTTTAAAAGTAAAACTGTAACTGTGTGAAAGTTGTTTGATGAAAACATGAGAACCTAAAAGTTTAGTGCCACGAAAATGAAAACGAAAACTTTGATGTTGTGTAAAAGTTAAAAAAATAGAAATTTTAGGGGGTTAAAACGAAATTTGGTTAAAATTTAGGGGGTTAAAACGAAATTTGGTTAAAATTAGTATGTGTTTTAAAAGGTTGTACCTCTCATGCTTAAAAGACTTGTACATTGTACATTGCTTTTTAGTATATATATAATATACGTCTATATTACATCATGCTATTATTCTTTATCTATAGCTTCACATTAACTTCAATAAATTACCTCTCCTGCTCTCCATTTGTCTTTTAACCATATACCGTTATCGTTATTACTACTTGCACTTGGAAGGTTTTGCCTGTATACAAGTCAGAGCACAGTGAACCCAAAATGTAAGGGATTTCGGAATGCAAAGATGTATTATCGTTTCTAATAATACATGCCGTAGAGAATAGTGTTTGGATGTGTTCGACGTTGTAACAATTAGAAATTTATATTCTGATTATTTGTTCAGACAATTAGCACATGACCAAAAACGACATATTTGTAAGAAAGGAAGACGTTTTTGTGATATGTTGGGATATCACTTTTGTAGCAGAGTGTATTCAAAAGTGATTATTGTGATTCAAGATCACAATAGTAGATAATCAGTTTAAAACAGCACATCCAAACACCAAGTAGTTGGCCATTCAAGAAACACTACATACGTAACACTTAACATGTCTAAAATAACCTTACGTCATTTGTAAGCTTGAAACTGCTCCAGGAGGTGCATTAGCAGAAGGGTTTTGTACACCAAATGGCCCAGATGGCTGTTGATGTACCGAATCAAGATTTGGTGAAGTTGCAGCGACAGGGAACTGGTTGGTAAAGCTACTTGCCGAGGCAGGGAAGGAGCTAACAAATGACTGTTGAGAGGGTTGACTGCTCAGTTGACCTACAAGTAACCAGACAAAAGATTGGTATATATAAAGGAAAGAAAAAATATATATTGGTAAATATGGGTAGTGATATGGATGTGTTGGGAGAGTAAATATGGGTCACTAGTTATCTACAATAGTTAACTAGTTACCCGGATAAAGTTGGTTAAGAAGTTGTACTCGTTGAAAATACACTTAAAGCGACTTTTGGCCAATTTCACCATTTCCTCGGCCTATTTGACCCCTTAGATATAAGTGTGTTGAAATTGCCAACTCTATGAATTGCATAAGAGGAAAAACTTGAAAACCACGCCTGGAATTCCAAAAGCAAAGGTGTTCTGGGATGGAGTTGAAATCTGAGTAGGAGCTTGGAACTGACTTACTGGCCCAGAAGCATTATTTGAGGCAGCCGGACTAGAAAGTATCCATAAAAACATAATATAAATAAAGTGAGGGTCAGGAAAGCTTGCTAAAAAAAAGGACGAAACCCAAAAAGAAAGAAATACTTGCCTCATTTGAAAACTTGTATTCAATTGACTGAAACTTGTAACCGGAGTTGGGCCTATATTTTGCATTGTTTGAGAGAATAAATTTGTATTAGCTCCAGAATTGAAGTTTGTACCCACTTGGCTGAAACCCGGAGCCGAAGAAGGGACATTAGTTCTGGGAAAGGCATTTTGGGTAGTAAGGGTTGAATTTTGTGGAGGTGGGTAGGGATTACGAAGTAGATTTTCAAATTCAATCAACTTGGAACTAAGTAAGCTCCTCTCTCTCTCCACCTGTATACATGTGAATTCTGTTAGTTGCTAAATTTGAGAACAAGATGATATATGGCATGGAAACAGATAATTAAACTTATTATAGTAGAGAGTAAAGACTAGAGCTAAATTTGACTACCATGATTGTAACGCCCCTAACTTACAAAACGTACAAAATGGAACTTAAAGACAAAAGGGGCGTTAATCTTATTCAAAAGTCAAACCAAAGTCAAATTGACAATATTCAAAGTACTAATTCTTCAATTAGCTCTAAAGCAAAGGGTTGCTAAGTCCACTTCATTCTACTCTCTTCTTTCGATCCTAAAGCCCTTCTGATAACCTGCCGTATAAGAAAGAAAAAGGAATACGGCTGAACAAAAAGCTCAGTGAACGGATATGACAAAAGCTGAAATATAATATGAAAAGCAGAGACATATTTCAAAGACAAACTTATTTCAAAACAAACTTATTTTCGAATCAAAATATAAATAGGTATAATCTTATACTTAACAAATCTTATACTTAACAAATATTATATTTAACAAATCTTATACTTAACAAATATCTTATATTTAACAAATCTTATACTTAACAAATCCAATTCCATAAAATAATGCACACAAGAGCCAAAACTTATAACTTATCTGAAGGGTCCTAGTGAATTCATAGGGTAGCTACTCCACTAATCATTCACTAATGGTGCCAAACGTTTCGTATGACACTATGATAAACGTCCACCGTCAAACTTACCAACATGCCTAGGATCGATCCATTCGCCCCCTATCAAAATATAATATAACCACTCGGTGGTCATAAAAGGAGACGCCGTAGATTAATCAAATACACTGCTACGGGTAGTGCCACGTCATCCGTGTCACAATAACGCGCCCATGGGACCTCCATGGATAGGTACTCTCTTATATGCATATCTTAAGAAACCGTTTTGACCAAATTATATACTTAAATATATCAAATATGTTTCCATATGACAAAATTAGTTTTCGGACAATTAAACAATAATTATATATATTTTGAGACATTTTAAATATAGACTTAAAATCACATCTCCATCACCTAATTCTCACAAATATATAATGGAGCCATCATGACTCATAATATGCGACTGTATTACATTTTCAGAGCCAATAATCGAGGGACATATATGAGTGTACAAATTTGGGAAAACACTTGTACGAATCACCGCATCAAATGTAACACCAAAACGTAACTCTTTCGGGACTATTATCAAATTGAGTTTCAAGAGATGGTTTTGACACAATTATAAATAATTTTATACAAAGGCTGACAAACAAATAATATTTCAAAGAATATATAGATATTGACATAATTAACACATCATTCAAACAAAGTTTTGAGAATAAAGATTTTTAGCGGAATACGAACAAATATTTCGAATGAAACATACTAAGGAATGCTGAAAGAATTAAAGGAATTTAAATGACAGTTTTAATATAATTATATATATAACAAATAAAGTTTAAAATAAGAATCCGTACCTGAACCGTTGTCTAAAGTTCTAAAGCTGACTGATCCACCAAACAATCCTTACAAATCTACATCGAAAGTTACTCTAAAATTAAACCCATGATACAATCTCATCTCAACATACAAGTAGTCTTCTTTAAACCGATCATATCAGATTTTAGATTTTGATGTTACTTGCAAAGTTTGTTTAGCCTACCTTTTATTTGTTCTTTTGTCAACCACTTTTTTTTAGTGTAGTCAATGGTGGAGTTGGCTTTGAGAAATTGGTTTATCAACTCCCTTTAGAATATTACAATGATCTTTAAAGGCAACAAATGGGCAGGTTGGGTAACCAGTAAAACAAACTCGAGTCAAAGCAGGTCATTATTAGTGAGGGTTGAGATAGACCCAAACTTGAACATACGGAGCCACCGGGTTGTAACAAAATTGATTGACCCGGAACACTATTTTGTCCTATTCTTACAGCAAATTGATGCCTTAACTGTGGTTACAAAAACTGTATCATTACCTCCTTAAAAAAATTCGTCCTCGAATTTAATATGACGTTACAACAAGATTATCATGTCTTATATGTAACTTGGAACAAAGAATTTTATTTATTTATTATACATTATTTGTTTATCAAAATTTAGGGTATTATAATTATACCCCTTAACTAATAGAAGGTCAATCAACCTCTCCAACGAATTTTGACCATAAATCGGTATTAAATAGATATCGCATTTAATCCATCTATTTAAAGATTAGATTTTCAAATTTTCAAATTTCAAAATTCGAATTCACCTTTCCCCCTCTTTCCATTTCGACTGTTAGTAAGGCTCATTGAGTCTATATAAATGACACCACAACACACATCTCTTCATACCATTTCTGCTTATCATTCTCTCTTGTCTTAAATATCTAACCAACTCTTATCCAAAAAGGTTGAACCCGTTCATGACTATGATTTACATAATCATCTTTGCCTGGCTGTTTCTGGTGGCTCAACTTCCATGGGACGAAGCTTATCCATGGTTGATCTTATTTGCCCTCGGTGTGGTTCCTCTACTGTTTGTGGCCACCTGGGTTTCTTTGTATGGTTTTTAATTATGTTGTAGTTCTAATTGTTGTATTTCCGTTTCAAATAATGTAACGAGTTTTACTCGTATTGTACCAATAATGAAATACAACTTTTCTTATTTTTTTTAGCGTAATAAAAATTTTAAATGTCTTATCACTGTAGCAAATATTTACATCTTACTGTAGTTTCTGGATACCTATCCATACTTCTAGATCATTGTAACAGACACCTGTCCGTTCTTCCAGGTCACGCTTGCTTTTTATCCTCTATATAATAACGCGTTTTGTTAAGGAGAATGCACACCAAATCTTCTTTCTCTATCTCTTTTATTTGCTTAGTTCTTCTTTTAGAAATTTTGTTGTAAGCTATTCCGCTCACAACTCTCCAGTGTTCCCCGATCTTCTCTGGTAAGCTATCTTTTGTTCTTTTACTCATCTTAATTTATATACTGTCTATTTATATGTTTATATAAAACATTTATCTTTTAATTCATGTTCGCTTAATTAACGATATTGTTAGAAATATAAATGGTGTTAAATTGTAATATTTCTAGTTATATAAGGGGTATTAGTGTTAATTAGATGATAGGTATAAATACCCCTTCCTTAATAACTTTGTAATAAGCCTTTGACATTAATCCATACTTACTTCTCTCTAACCTTATTTTCTCTCTCTAAACTCCATCTTCAACCTCCCATCACCCACACACACTCAAACACACACATAACCCTAGAATCCACCATTAAACATCAATTAAGCTCAAATCTAATATAACAATTGGTATCAGAGCATAATCGGTGTATCCGAACGATCTACAATCATATCCGTTACTGATTTTGTTCTAATTTCGAGAATTTTGAGCTTAATTTCTGGATTTTCTGGAATTTCTGTTTTTCACGGATTTCGAGGCTGTTTCAGTATTTTGATCATTGATTTAGAGTGGATTATGTGTGATTTTGATGGATATATGTTCAATTTTGATAATCTGTTTGGTTCTTAAACAGTTATTCGTATATCTCTGCAAACAGTTGTTATAAGAAAAAGTCACAATTTGAATTGTTGTTAGCCTGCTACTGTAGCAACAGTGAAGTCAACAGTGTATTTCTCTTTTCACGTGTTGTTTCTATCCATTTTCTTTACATTTTACATTAATTAAAAAAAAAAAAAGAAAAGAAGAAAATCAACAACAAATTTTTCATCAACTTCTCTCTTCAAATTCATCTTCGTCGTTGATCGAATCGAGCTGAAAATCACGAGGTTTTGTTCGCAGTGTCATTCTGATCACGGTGATGTTTTCAATTTTCCGTTTGGTGAACTTTTTGTGTCGGTTACTTTTTCCGGCGATCTGACATTTTTTCCGGCGAGCTGTTTTTTCAAATATTGGCTAGGGTTTGTTCACGGTGTGATTTTGAATATTTTGGTGGTGATTTCAAGTTCTAATTCGAAGATTTGAGGAAGTTATCGGGTTTTGAAATTAACCGACCAGAACCATCCTTATCCGCATTTGCCGAGCTCTGCAAACAATACAATCTAGTCATACTCGTGTTTACCGACCTTATACTCGGCCAAATCCACCAACTCTTCCAAAACCGCATTTGCCGAGCTACCGATCAACCAAATTACTCGTGTTTGCCGAAGTAAATTCTCGACCAGCAACATTTTCTCGCATTTGCCGACTTACCTGATCACTCGTACTCGTGTTTGTAGAGATATCTTCTCGACCAGCATCTTAATACTCGCATTTGCCGAGTTGAGCGATTCAAGTCATTTGCCGAGCTCGGCAAACAATACAATTTAGTCATTGCTCGTGTTTGCCGAAGTGAATTCTCGACCAGCAACAGTTTCTCGTGTTTGCCGACTTACCCTCGACCAACTCATTGAATACTCGCATATGCCGAGTTGAGCGATTCAAGTCTTTAGCCGACCCCGATCCTCTGCAAACAATACAAATCATGTCATACTTAGACAAAAGTTCTCCAAACTCCATTTGGCTGCTAATCAACCATTTGCCTTACACTTAACCACCCCAAACCCCCATTTGCAGAACAAAGTGCTCGGCATCCTTCACAATTGACACTTAGAAACTTTTTCGACCAATTTTTCTATTTCTTCTATCCGCCGAGCTTTTTGCTCGGCAATCCATACAAACTGAACTTTTCTCATTTCAACTGTTTGCAGAGCAATAAGCTCGGCAAACAGTTCTAGTAAACCAAAATTTCAAGATTTTTTAAATCAATTTTATCACTTACCTGTTGTTGGTGTGCAAATTTGAGAAATCTTGTTTTGAAACCCCCATTTGCCGAAGTAATATCTCGGCAAATAGCTTATTTTGTTCTTCGAAGCTTCTTGCTTGAGTCACTTGTCTTGTTCAACATTCTGGTCAAATTTTGTTTGAATGCAATCGTGTGGTGTAGAAAAAGAGAGATAAATATATAATTTGTATTCAATTTTGTGTTTGTGAGATTTTTTTTATGCGACAGAGAAGAGCAGAGAAAAGCTTAGAAGAGAATTACAGATACTGAATACTTGTATTGATATACACAATTGTGTAAGGAAAAGGGTGTCTTCACGTGGTAGTGTTTGTACAGTGTGGCAGAGGGTATAGTAACACGCCTGCTGTCATTTGTCAAGAATAAAGTGTAAAATTGAAAGGAGAAATCTTGTTGAGTGAATGGAATAAAGTGCTTTACATACATATATTTGTAATAGTTTATTCATTGTTGTGTCAAGTCTGTCGTGACAAAAGTAACGTGTGAGTGTGTAGGTGTAAGATAACGTGTTTGAATTGCTAAAGTACACCCGTGCCTGTCAAACATTGCGTGTGGCAGTGATATTTGTTCCACGCGTGACACTAAAGTCTTGTGAATTTGTTTGTTATCACGTGCTTTACAAAAAGGTTAATTGAAGTGCCAATTTTTTTTTGTTTATAAGTTCACGTGATTTTTTTTATTTTTTGTGTTTAGGAAGAATTGAATTTTTTTTTAGATTTCATCCGTTTGAATCTTTATTTTTTTTATTTGTTTTAGGTTCCTTCTTGGTCTCAAATGTGCTTATCGTTACTTTATATGACATATTTTTGGACTAAATTTTAGTTGGGCCAACAATTGAAGTTCATTTGGACTAATTAATGGCTAGTTAATATTGTTGGGCTGAAAATTTGTTTTACTCTGGGCTAGTTTGTTTTGTTAATTGAGCTGTCAACAAGCTTTGATTCAATATGACTCTTAAAATTTCAGACAAGTTTGTTGCGAGAGTAGAAGATTTTTTAATGGGTGAAGAACCAAGTTGGGAAGAAATACGTCGTCATGATAATAATATTTGTTGGTGTACCAAGAAGAGTAAATGTGCAGTGGTTGTTTTTGAAGAAAACAAAGTCGATGTGAATACTTTTAAAACATTTGTGAGAGAACACCAGAGGTTTCAACTTGAAATTGACAAACTCAAATCTGAGAACAAAGAGCTCA
>CM067174.1:102764764-102769764 GCA_034093135.1 Erigeron breviscapus | reverse complement strand
CACACACACACACACACACACACACACACACACACACACACACACACACACACACACACACACACACACACACACACACACACACACACACACACACACACACACACACACACACACACACACACACACACACACACACACACACACACACACACACACACACACACACACACACACACACACACACACACACACACACACACACACACATACACACAACACACACACACACACACACACACACAAAACACACACATAACCCTAGAATCCACCATTAAACATCAATTAAGCTCAAATCAATTAACGATATTGTTACACCAAAATTAATATTGTTAATTTATCACAAGAAAATGAAAAATTCTGGCGCCTCATCTAGCGACCCAAAAGGCAAAAGACCAATGACTCAAGACGAACTCGAAAACCTTGAAAAATTGGCTATAGAAAATAATAGGGTCAAAAGAATCAAACTGGAGGCCGAGCTGAGAGGTGTCTCTTTAATTAAAATATCATATTTGCATTGTTCATTTAGTATTTGACATTTAAGTTATCTGACTAATCTTATCTCCAGGTAAAAGATATTCAAGGCAATTATGGACGCATTTCAAAATCCAATGATCGAAACTAACGAATGGGATAGATCGTTTGATGACTTTTGCCAAGAATGGCTTCTTCATAACACAACTCCGTCCTCACAACAAAATTTTCTTCATGAAAATGTCAGTGCCTCGTTTTCAAATCCTATTGATGTCATTCATCATGGGGCCTCAACTTCTAACCTAACAGAACCTTTTAATCAAAACTTAAAACTTATTTCTGAATACTCCAGAACCAACATTCCAGTTAGAATCAACATTCCAACCAGAACCATCGTTCCAATCAAAACCCTTTGAGGAAGGTAACAAAGATAAAGGTAAACAATCGATGTCAGACCCTAATATACAATTCAAAAATTCTGTCGGTCAAGAACATCATTGGGCCTCTACTTCAAAAGTAGTGGAGTTGGCTTTGAGAAATTGGTTTATCAACTCCCTTTAGAATATTACAATATATTGACATAATTAATATATCATTCAAACCAAGTTTTGAGAATAAAGATTTTTAGCGGAATACGAACAAATATTTCGAATGAAACATACTAAGGAATGCTGAAAGAATTAAAGGAATTTAAATGACAGTTTTAATATAATTATATATATAACAAATAAAGTTTAAAATAAGAATCCGTACTTGAACCGTTGTCTAAAGTTCTAAAGCTGACTGATCCACCAAACAATCCTTACAAATCTACATCGAAAGTTACTCTAAAATTAAACCCATGATACAATCTCATCTCAACATACAAGTAGTCTTCTTTAAACCGATCATATCAGATTTTAGATTTTGATGTTACTTGCAAAGTTTGTTTAGCCTACCTTTTATTTGTTCTTTTGTCAACCACTTTTTTTTAGTGTAGTCAATGGTGGAGTTGGCTTTGAGAAATTGGTTTATCAACTCCCTTTAGAATATTACAATGATCTTTAAAGGCAACAAATGGGCAGGTTGGGTAACCAGTAAAACAAACTCGAGTCAAAGCAGGTCATTATTAGTGAGGGTTGAGATAGACCCAAACTTGAACATACGGAGCCACCGGGTTGTAACAAAATTGATTGACCCGGAACACTATTTTGTCCTATTCTTACAGCAAATTGATGCCTTAACTGTGGTTACAAAAACTGTATCATTACGACCATGATCATCAAAACTAGAGAAAACAATGCAGAAGGTCGTATGCATCAACAAAAAGACACACTGGGTAGCTCTTTCGCCCGTTTGACCCATTCATAAGCAAATGGGTCAAATTTGCCATCTCTAATCTTAGAAGAAAAGGGATGCAGAAAATAGAACGATTGCGTGGTTCTTAATAAACTTACAATCGACTGAATGCTCGTCCCACGTTTAACTTCATCATATACAACAGCTCGTAATTCTTCATAGCTAATATCTCCAACAATGTCACAAGGGCCACTAAAAACAAAACAAAAAGTTCCAGGTTACATTATTGCATTCCTCTGTAGAAAAGAAATTTGAAGAACAATGACATGCATTCCTGAAACTTGAAAACAACCAGATTGAAAGCATGTGTTTCCTCTATGCCCAATATATTACATGGATATGTACTGTTTCCATATTAACTTCCATTAACGATCTCACATATCAAATTTTGTATCATCTTATGGAAAAGGAATAACATGCCTATTTGTTGTACACAAAGATAACTTTCATTTGTACCTAGCTCATACGAAACTGATTATTTGATCTATTCAAGGTCTTTTTGTCCAAACATTAAGAATTGATTCTTGCTATTTCAAATCATAGTAATCAGATACTCAGTTTCAAAACAGCGATCAAACCTGACAAGGTTATGAGGGCTACACATATACAAAAACATAATTTCATAAACTTCATCAATGAAAATACATGAGCCCAAAGCACTATACCTCACCCATTGACCTCCAGATTATCTAAGACCATGACATGGGATGAATGTCAAACATAAGCTCAGTGACACCAGTGTCATACCAACATGTATACTACGGTAAAAACACTAATGATTTGACTTCTAGTCAACACAATCTACCCAGGAGTTTTTCATAGAAGGTATACGTCAAAGACTATTTTTGTTTACCTAGAATTTTGTTGATCTCTCTACATATTTAATTGAGTTTCATCTGAATACCCAACAGCAACTAGCTTTGGCAAAAATACTTGTTGGTGTTTTGCTAACAAAGTGAATAGATTATCATGACATTATGATTTAACCATAGCATTAGACTAGAATTCGCATTAACTTTGATATGGAAGATGAGGAACATCATACTTTCTAGAGTGACCGTAACATGTAAGTTTCCAAACTGGTTTCTCGTTTTTAAGATCTTCAGCAATTTGGCGCTTGCAGGACTCTGAATCTGTGCACCTTCATAACATCAAAACCTGACTCAGTCAGTAACCGCAACAGACATAGAATGAAAGAAAGGCATAAAAACAGTTGACTAGATTCTTACACGTGGTTAAGTGCCGAAGACTGCTTATCCTCTTTTTGTGAGGCTGGAGCATTTGTTGGGCCAAATCGACTCCACTTATTTTAACCGGGCTAATCAACAAAACATATTAGAAAGTCATCAACGAGAAGAAAAATCTGAAACAAACGAGATGAAAACTGACAACGTAGATAAACATAACTACAGAAATATAAAAGTTAGTAGAGTAAACGTTGAACTGATTAGAGTTAAATGCGGTTTGGCTATTATTCTTAACACCGAACCCAAACGGATTGGGTTTTTGAGGTTGAGAACTATTAGTACTCGGAAACGTTGAAGTGCTTTGTGTACCAAGTCCAAAAGGGTTTGGCTTTGCTTGCTGTTGTTGACTAGCATGAAGAAATCTGCAACGTTCGCCATATTGACAGCTATACAAAAAGATAAAACAACGTAAATAAATCGAATTATTAACCCTAAATAAGAATGTGGACAAGTTTATAACAAGGAAAATAATATTGGGTTATTAAAAAGTTGAGATTTTTAACATGGGTTTTAATTTTTGATAGAAAAAAATGTTAAAACCCTAAACAAGTTTATAACAAGGAAAATAATATTGGGTTATTAAAAAGTTGAGATTTTTAACATGGGTTTTAATTTTTGATAGAAAAAAATGTTAAAACCCTAAACAAGTTTATAACAAGGAAAATAATATTGGGTTATTAAAAAGTTGAGATTTTTAACATGGGTTTTAATTTTTGATAGAAAAAAATGTTAAAACCCTAAACAAGTTTATAACAAGGAAAATAATATTGGGTTATTAAAAAGTTGAGATTTTTAACATGGGTTTTAATTTTTGATAGAAAAAAATGTTAAAACCCTAAACAAGTTTATAACAAGGAAAATAATATTGGGTTATTAAAAAGTTGAGATTTTTAACATGGGTTTTAATTTTTGATAGAAAAAAATGTTAAAACCCTAAACAAGTTTATAACAAGGAAAATAATATTGGGTTATTAAAAAGTTGAGATTTTTAACATGGGTTTTAATTTTTGATAGAAAAAAATGTTAAAACCCTAAACAAGTTTATAACAAGGAAAATAATATTGGGTTATTAAAAAGTTGAGATTTTTAACATGGGTTTTAATTTTTGATAGAAAAAAATGTTAAAACCCTAAACAAGTTTATAACAAGGAAAATAATATTGGGTTATTAAAAAGTTGAGATTTTTAACATGGGTTTTAATTTTTGATAGAAAAAAATGTTAAAACCCTAAACAAGTTTATAACAAGGAAAATAATATTGGGTTATTAAAAAGTTGAGATTTTTAACATGGGTTTTAATTTTTGATAGAAAAAAATGTTAAAACCCTAAACAAGTTTATAACAAGGAAAATAATATTGGGTTATTAAAAAGTTGAGATTTTTAACATGGGTTTTAATTTTTGATAGAAAAAAATGTTAAAACCCTAAACAAGTTTATAACAAGGAAAATAATATTGGGTTATTAAAAAGTTGAGATTTTTAACATGGGTTTTAATTTTTGATAGAAAAAAATGTTAAAACCCTAAACAAGTTTATAACAAGGAAAATAATATTGGGTTATTAAAAAGTTGAGATTTTTAACATGGGTTTTAATTTTTGATAGAAAAAAATGTTAAAACCCTAAACAAGTTTATAACAAGGAAAATAATATTGGGTTATTAAAAAGTTGAGATTTTTAACATGGGTTTTAATTTTTGATAGAAAAAAATGTTAAAACCCTAAACAAGTTTATAACAAGGAAAATAATATTGGGTTATTAAAAAGTTGAGATTTTTAACATGGGTTTTAATTTTTGATAGAAAAAAATGTTAAAACCCTAAACAAGAATATAACAAGGAAAATAATATTGGGTTATTAAAAAGTTGAGATTTTTAACATGGGTTTTAATTTTTGATAGAAAAAAAAATGTTAAAACCCTAATTGTGTCATTCTTTTTATTATC
>CM067174.1:102704558-102763764 GCA_034093135.1 Erigeron breviscapus | reverse complement strand
CCTGTAATTTGTTTAATATCAATAAATAAATTACACATTGAAAAATACATATTGTCTCATCAAGTTATCTTACAAGTTATTTGTATTTATTGCATTGTTCTTTACTTATTGTCATTTAAATAAGTAATCTATCTAGAACTTGGTATATACACACTGCAACTGGTCGTCTCCAGTTCAGTGCATATATTGCAAAGTAACTCCACATCGACATAGAGGTGTTAGTATATTCTTCTTATAAGGACAACAACTTGATACGTGACCTATCTCACGACACTTAAAACATGACCTTTTAGAAGCCTTCTTTGATATATCACCATGAATAATCTCAGGCACTGGAACCCCATGACCTCTTAATTCATCTATATATTCAAGAGCTACATAAGCCTCTTTCCAAGAAGTCGGTGCTTGTATGGGAGGTGCATACCGTTTCACAGTTTGAATCTTTGGATCAATGGACAACATTTCTTTAATTTTCCTTTCAGCAAATTGTTCAGGTGTTTCAGATTGAACACTCAAACCTTCTGCATTAATTGTAGAAGTTTGAACAAAACCTTTCTTGAAAACTGTATCTTTAAAGTTCTTGCTTTTAACAGGTTTTGGCAAATGTTCAGATTTTACGGGTTCATCAAGACTCCAGATTTGATCAATATTTTTAGGATATTTACCGTTTAAATCTGACTCCTTTGCTGAAAAAACTTCATCATTACCTTTCAAAGTAAAGTAGACAATTGTTTCCATTTCAACTTCTTTTTCAATTTCTTTTAGTTTATTATCCATTGTCTGTTTGGCTTTACTTGGGTCTGAGTGAGCCGTAGATTCACTAGTCTTGTTCCCAGATCCCTCTGACTTAGACATCTCAGGGATAAGAACATCACTAGTTTTGGTCTGTGGAGGGGTAGTCTTGGGTACATTTTCAGGACTTGATTTTTCAGATTCTTCTAAAGTAAGCTTCTGAAAACTATCATAATTGTGACTAAAAGGTGGCGGAACGGCATTATATTTCTGGACAAAACTAGGTTGTTCACCTTTAACTTTTGCATCTCTAAGGTGACCCATCATAGTTCCTATGTCTCTCATTTTATTTAGTTTGCAACTTAGTTCAACAATCTGTACTCTAGAATCTGCTAATTCTTTGTCCTTTTTAGCACTTTCTTTTACTACCCTCTCTAAATCCTCATCTAGCATTTGTTTTCTGCCTAGTAAATGTGCATATTCTACCCTAAGTGACTCAAACCTATCTTCTTTCAGATTTAATCCGATTAAGATATTCTTTGGCATGACCTTTAAATACCATGACATCAGTAGATAACTTACTTCTATCACTAGTGGCATCATTTAAAAGGGTCTTGGTAGAGATCAAGTTCCTTTCTAAGGACAGTTACTTCGCTAGACAAACCTATGCTACTTTTACAAACAGAAATAAGTGAATGTAGAGAAAGACTTACCTGTTGTTCTGGTGCCTCAAGATTGGCCACGAAATTCATGAGCCCTTCTGTACTCAGATCATCAGGTATCTCAATCTTTACATCCTTATCCTTTTTCTCAATTTTCACAGTTTCATTAGCTTCAGTGGAAGCTTCTTCATTCTCAGCTCTTACTGGTTCTGATGGTTCAGGTTCCTCTTCTTTCTGATGAAAACTATCATGATCATCTGTGCTGGCATACAATGTATAGTCAAATGAATTATCAACAAGATCGTTCATTCCTCCATCAATGTCTTGAATTATTGCCATGAATGCATGATTCTGATCATCGGTACAATTATAAGTACCATCAGATTGAACAACTAAAGCTCTTGAGTTGTCCGTATCTCCTGAGCTTCTGTTCCCAGTATTAGCATATTGATGTCCAGAATTCTGACTCACTATAGAACCACTCTGATTAAAGTTCTGACGGCCTGTAGCTGAATTGTTGTCCCGTCTTGGCCTCTGACACTCTCTTGCAAAATGTCCAAAACCATCACAGTTATAACACTTCACTTTGGTCTTGTCAAACCCTACTTTGCCATTCACAACCTTCCTTCCGGTTCTATCTGTGAAACGCTGAACTCTCAATGTTAACATAGCTAATTGCCAGTTCAGATCCATTTCTTCCAAGTCATCTGGATCAACTTGCTTGTAATCCTCCCTAACCAAATCAGGATCAGTCAGTTTTCCTCCAATTAAATTCTCATGAGCAGACACAAATGAAGCGAGCATGCCCAAATGTCCCTCAGCAGATCTTATGCTCATCGGCATCCCTGTGTAACCCGAGCTTGGAGAACTACCATTCTGAATCCCATTATGCACTACCATGGCCGATTCTGGAGAAGTTACATACATCAAGTTGCTATCAGAATCCGTTGACATCTTCATCTTGTCATCATCTCCACTATAGAAGGCAGTAATCCCTCCACTTGAAGATTTTGCAGAAGGAACGCTTGATTTGCTATGATAAAGTTCAGGACGCTGAACAAAATCACTGCTACCTGCTTCCTTCGACTTTCGTTTCATATCTTGACCTCTCAGCTTTCGAATGATCTGATCCAGAGTCCATGTACTAAATTCGGGATTTTGTTGGATTGAAGTTACAAACCCTTCCCACTTAACTGGAAGAACTTCCAACAACTTCTCGATGACATCTTCTGGATCAGGTTTGTACCAAAAGTATGCAAGCTCAACCAGCAGATGACTGTAATGAATCAAGATCTCATCAAGAGGTTCATCTTTGAAGCTAGTAAAGGCATAATATTGCTTCTTTAGCAAATCCTTCCTTCTCTTCTTGTGATCATCATCACCTTCACAATGCTCTTTGAGTGCATCCCATAAGCCTTTTGCACTGTCATACATTTCAAACAAGTGCAAGAATTCTCCTTGGAGAGCCATTCGTAGTGATCCTAAAGCTTTACTTTCTGCTTCGTAGTCTTTCTTTTGATCGACAGTCATTTGTTCATACGAAGCCGCTTTTCCACCACTAGAACCAGTAGGTTCTTTGTCACTTTGCACAGTGGGATGAACATAACCATTAACAATACATATCCACATCCTCACATCCATTAACCTGCAATATGACTCGAATCTGCCCTTCCAACTGAAATATCTATCAAGGCTTATTAACTTGGGCGGTGAGTTGGCCTTTCGGTTTCGTGATCCATCAGAATTAGTTGATTCAGCAAAGATTGATAATTTGCGGTAATTGAGACGTCATTTTCTCCGAGCTAGCAAAATTCACGAACTGTTTACAAAAATAAACGAGGTCGTAAAAGTTCACGAGGTCGCAAAGAAATACGAGGTCGCAATTAAACACTCGAGGTCGTAATTGAACTGGCGAGGTCTTAAAGAGCTCACGAGGTCGCAAACAAAATACGAGGTCGCAAACGAACTGGCGAGGTCGTAATTAGCTACCCAGGTCGCAATACGAGCTGGATGAGGTAATACGAGCCGCGAGGTCGCAAACGATGCTGGAATCCTTAGATCTCTTGAATTCGAAACCCTAAAAGCCAATAACAACACCTTCGACTGCTGCAAATACAAATCGAGGTCACAAACAAGAGTTCTGGTCGTAAACTCGTGAAAGAATCACGTCTAAACGACCCTAAATCGATATGTCTATCACCAACAAGCTATAACCTTCCGGTATTAAACCAAGAGGCTCTGATACCAATTGTAAGTCCCCTGGTACGGATCGTTAATAGCTTGCTCCAGTTATCTTGAGGTGCGGAATCCCTCACTATAACTTGGTGATCAACAATAAGCCCCTAGATCATCTGCTGCCTCGCAGATCTTCTTCGGGCTAGCGGAACAACCTTTGACGACTATAACCTGCAATACCTGCTTGATATTTCGACAAATGTTCAACCCTAAACTCTGTTAGGGTTCGGTTTATATAGGTAACACCCGACATGGGCTTCAGCGAGTCGGCCTCGCAAATCCAGCCCAGCCCGTCACTAATGCGAGGTCGCATTCTGTGATTGGCCTCGTATTTGACCCTGCAAATACGGAGTCGTATTCCCTATGTGAAATGCGAGGTCGCATTTCACACTTAGCAGATTTATTACACATTCAATACTTCAACTTAATCTAGTATTCTATGCATAATACTAAGTTCATTAATGACAATCACATTACAAAGACATATAACAATATAAGCCCAAACAATCTAGACTGCTATTGACATAGACGTGCACTACTGATGAAAATATGTGCAAAAGGTTTTCTAAAATCATGTCATCTGAGTATGAAATGAGTTTAATGGGTGAATTAACATATTTCTAGGACTTCAGATTAAACAAACCAATGATGGTATTTTTATTAATCAAGAGAAATATGTTAGAGATCTTTTAAAGAAAATTTGATATGAACTCTTCACCTTCAAAACCTACCCCAATTTCTGCACCACTTACTTTGGATTCTGATCCAAATGGGAAACCAGTGAATACCACTATCTATAGAGGCATGGTAGGTTCACTGATGTATTTAACTGCCAGTAGACCAGATATAATGTTTTCAACATGTTTATGTGCCAGATTTCAGTCTAATCCAAAAGAATCTCATATGCTTGCTGTAAAGCGCATACTGAAGTACCTTAAAGGTGTCCCCAGTTTGGGTCTTTGGTATCCCAAAGGCTCAGGCATGGATCTAATGGGTTATTCAGATTCAGATCATGCAGGTTGTAAGATAGACAGGAAATCCACAACTGGTGGATGTCATTTCCTTGGTGGCAAACTGGTCAGTTGGACCAGTAAGAAGCAAACTTCAGTTTCCATTTCCACTGCTGAAGCTGAGTATGTATCTGCGGCCAGTTGTTGTGCTCAGATACTCTGGATGAAAAACCAGTTGCTTGATTATGGTATTAAGTATTCAAAGACTCCAATCTTTTGTGATAATACCAGTGCCATTGCTATCTCAAACAATCCAGTCATGCACTCCAAAACCAAGCACATTGATATCAGGTATCATTTCATTCGTAGTCATATTATGAAAGGTGACATAGAACTCCATTTTATCCCACTGACAAACAACTCGCTGACATTTTTACAAAACCACTGGATGAAAAGACTTTTCAATATCTGGTTGGTGAGTTGGGAATGTTGAACCCTTAAATCTGGAACCTTGTTATGAACGCCTTTGTGACACTGGCAGGGTTCTTTGATTTCCAGATTCATAAATCTTTGCCAGCTTTGCTATCGAACGCCTTTGTGATACTATCTTAGCATTATCGATTTATGGATCACCATTCCAGGGGGAAGACTCAAAAATATTTTTGTCCTTAAAAAGTTTTTAATTTCAGGGGGAATTTATTTTCTCACTGAAGAATTTTCTGGAAAATATCACTGGTACATTACTGGAAGTCCTCTAGTGTACCTTCAGTTCATACTTCACTGGCATAATACACCAGTGAACCTGGAGTGTCTAGTCAACCTCCAGATGCACTGAAATAAGTCATGGTATGTCAGTCATAATATTTTAATACTTGTTCATTGTGCATGCCACGTATACAATTTTTGTATAGATAACTTTTTATCCTACGTGGCATGTAATTTTTCAACTAAAATGATGGTTTTTATCTTGGGAAGACAAAACGGTGCAAGTTGATACTTTTGTGGGCTGTCAACCGTCACACATTTATGTGTGATGTGAGGAATTAAATGCGGATTTCAAACCCGATCAAAATTAAAATGAATAATTTTTCAAAATAAACCGTTTGAATTCCACTTTCTCTCTCCTCTATAAATACCCATATTTACTTTCTTTTTCACTTCATCTCGAAAAATATTTAATCCCAAATTCCTTCATTTACTCTCTTCTTCATTAAATTCAATCATCACTCTCTCTTTATCATAAATAAACCCTAAAAGCTTTAAAACACACATTTTTCTTTCATATTCTGGGTAATCGTTTGCATACGATGGCTCCTCGTCAACAAACTCTATAGAATCTCCTCACTCACACTTATTCTCCTGCTGCTGCCGTTACAAAAGCACCGGACATTCAAATCGTCGTCGATGACATTCTAGAATTAAGATGAATAATTGGATGGCTAAGTTGGCCGGAACCCATGATCCCCAATCTATTATTGGGCGACTAAATTCTTTCTTCCTCAGTTGCCCTCTCTATGGTGCCCGAACCCTAAATCCAGGGATGCATCATGAATATTTGTGGAATTCTGGTACACAGCTCATTTCGTGGAAGGTGATGATGAAACACCATCCATTTACTCTGAAAAAGGCACCAGAATTACATACTGTTGACTCTTAGAGATGCTCTTCAGTTAAATTATTTTTCTGAAAATGAGCTTGCCATACAACTTCCACTGGAATAAATCTTGAGGGAAGTGTGCAGGCAGATGGGCCATACTGATATTCTGGATGAGCATGGCCAGTTACAGAGAAAGGGCACCATCTACATGAGTAACTGACAGACTCATGGAGATATTTCTTCACCCATCTTATTGAATGTCTTGGAGGCAGTTCTGGAGGATTGGATCAAATCAATCAAACACACCTCCAGATTGCCTACTGCTTATGGTTTGGGCTAAGGGTGGATTTCGCCCAGATATTTTTTGATGATCTGGTGGAACGCATAAAGGCCAAGGGGAGAAAGCCATGTTCCTTTCATTCGTTTTCTTTCTCTTTTTAAAAGCGTTGGTGCTCTTATGATTACAACTCTGCACACCTTTCAGTGTGTGAGTATATGAGGGATCTCAACCAGTTGATCTCTAGAACTGGTGAGATTGATATCCCTCATGCCATGGAGCATAATTTTCATAGGGAAATAACCGATGCAACAGCCTAAGTTGATTCGGAAGAGACTCCAGGCGGGCCTCAAAACAATGAGGGACCCACTGGAGTTCTCACTGGTGAAATGGGGTCACTTGAACCTGAGGTGACTTCTGCCCAACACTAGGACTTAGTTTTCCCTCAACCACCTCCAGAACCAAGAATCAAACCAGACGTCTTAGGAGAGGAGGACAATTGGTCGCCTCCAGTAGAACCCAAGCTAGCCATCCAGATTCCTCCCAACAGGGATCTGGAGATGTCATAAGGGAAACCACAAGCAACCACTCACAATCTTCTTTTAGGGGTGAGTGGTGAAGAAATTAGAGGGTCATCCCAACCCTCAGTAGAGTCCGTGTCAGCACAAGCACTTGTACTTAGCCAAATTTCTGACACCTCTATTGCATGAGCCAGTCAAGTCACAGATGTGTTACCATTTGTTATTGAGGTTTAAAACTCTACGACAGGTAATGTTATAGCTGCAGATGGCACAGTCATAACTGATGCACCCCTTGTAACTGCTATTGGCAATACTACGGTTGAGCCAGTAACTGGTCAGATTGATCTGAACCAGGACATAACTGATCAAACTGTGGGCAACCTCCAGTTTGGGATGAAGTTGAGTCACCCATGTCCAATGCCAACTCTGATATAGACATGGATATTTTTGGTGATGATATGACAATGGAAGTGGAACATTCTTCAGTTCCACCGCCAGCTTCCAGTCATGTTGACACTTCAGTCATTCCACCCCTTCAATCCACTGAAATGCCACCACCTCCACCAGAATCAATTTTTGCACCACCACCACCACCACCTTCTTCACTTCCTCAAACATTCAAATTTCACCAAATCAACCACCACCAATTGAGACACCATTGGACTTTCCAGTTCACAATGTCATCGACTCTACTACTACATACTGAAACTCCTACTGAAAGAGTCGAGACACCAGTCTCATTGGTGACCAGAACTGTCACTGGTCCTTCTCCTCCCCAGTTGGTCTCTCCACTTCTTCTTCAACCGAGGTCCAAGGCCTTCTTAGTAAGGTGGCGGACCTGGAGAGATCACTGCAGTCATCTTCCCAGGTTATTTCTGATTTAAGTCTTTGCTTTCAATAATCTCCAGTCAGAGATGAACTTGTTTGCAGGGAATGAGAGGTATTTGATAAGCTTGAATGAACTGGTACTGGCCACCAACAATTCTGAAAACATCAAAGTGGTAGTCCAGGGTCTGGAGGAGAAGATACTGGCATATATTCAAACTGGTGTAAAAGCTGAAACTGAACAACCAATAGCAGGTTTGAAGAAAGAAGTACAGAAAGCTCACCAGTATGTGGAAGGTTGGAAAATAGGCCACCTCTTGACCAGAGCTCCATCATCAGTGAAATAAGTGATGAAACTGCCAGAAATTGAAAATAATCATGATGAAGCAGTTGACTGAAGATGTCTCTGAGTCTGTAACAAAGTGTATCAGGGAAGAGTTGATGCCCAAGATGGTTAAAATGTCTGGTGAAAGAATTGCCCAAGGATTTGCCCACTGAAGTTGCAAATCTGAAAAAGGAAATCCAAGGGCTCAAAACTGATATCTCCAACTTTTCTCCAGTACCAGGTCGCACTTTTGGCTCCACTGACAGGCAAATGCTTGAAGGTCTATGGAATCAACACCAAGAAGCTACTGGTGTTTATTCCAAGGGGGAAGGATTAACCATGTTGCCTGGTGCGACTGTCATGTTTGTTGCTGAGAAGATTGGAAAGAAAAATGGAGAAATGGCAAGTGACTGGTACTGATGCCAGTGCACAAGAAGCCTTTGGTACTGAAGCCAATGTGCAAGAGGAAGAGGTTGCTGGTACTGATGCCACTGAGCCTCAGTTTGAAGAATTCCCAGATATCACTACCACATTGAAATCACTAAAAAGAAAGAAACATGTGGTATCTGGAGGTGAACTGGAAGAAACCACTGAGGGTTCTCCAGAAATGGTGACTGTTGATGAATAAACCTTTAAGAGACTGGAACAACTAGGCATCATGATTGACATCTTCAAAATAGGTCAAAGATATGAACTGCTGGCCCATAAAAGGGATATGGCAAATATGAGAACTCTTGATGCTTATAATGCTGGCCAGTTGGGCATTCATGTTGATGTATATAAAAAGATGAGAGATGATCCCAGAGTTCATTCATGGTTGAACACAATGGATGATGTGTATGTTCGTTCAAGATACTCTGAAGAGGAACAACAATTTGATGCTGAAACTTATGGACTATCTGTCCATGAGTTGATTGAACAAAGGAGAGAAGAGCTCATGAATCTCCAAAGACAAGTTAGAAAGAATGTTGTAGCTCTGGAAAATGAATACATGAAGAGAATAAAGGGTTTGCCCAAACTTCCAGCCAGACAAACCAAGGCTGCCAGAGATGCAGATCTCAGTACCTTCATTCCACTGGACACCACCAGAAAAATCAATCAGGCTGAAATCCAGAGAGAAATGGAACAGTTGATGGTGTCCAGGGAAATTGATGAAATGATCAAAGTTGCCAAGACTCAAGCCAAGTATGATGAACTGATGAGGTACAGGGCAAATGCCAGAAAGATCATTCGTGCTGAGATCAAACTTGCTGAAAATCATGAAAATTTGACCAAGTTTGCAATCAAGCTTACCAGAGAAGAAAACTTTGTCGATGAGAGAAAGAGCACTTCAGTTCAGGCATTTGGGTTTACTGAACTGAAGGAATTTGGTTTGACATTCAAGGGGAAAACAAATCTAACTCCAGATGAAAAGGCCTTCCTGAAAAGAATTCAGAAGATCTGGCAAAAGAATAATCAAATGGAGGTAGTCTTGGGTATTCGTTCTTCAGATACCTCCCCTTCACCCAAGAGAAAGGCTACTGAAGATGCACCAGGGCATATTGAAAAGAGACAAGCCTGACTCTTTTATTTACTTGTACTTGTAAAATATTGAAGAAATTTGTAACTTGTTATCTTTTGATGTCTGTAAATATAGTTGCAAGTTCTGTTCCACAAGTAACTGATCAGATTAAGTCTAAGTTAGAACTAAAAAAAACTGGAACACTGATGATCTATAAAGTGTTTTCCAGTAACTCAAATTTTTTAGACTTAGTCAAAAACAAGTGTTTTTCAAGCATACAAGTTGTATAGATAGAAGCTTGAAAAACCTTGCATTATTTCAACAAATAGGGGGAATTTGTTAAGTCCAATTTCTACTGGACTACTCGCTACGACCAGTAGTGAAAACTGGAGCTCCACTGAAGATTTGTCCAGAAATAATAGAAGACCAGTGAACGCCTTACTTGTACAGGAAATCTGGAAGAGCACCAGATTTCAGTTCACTGGACTTCACTCCAGTCAAGATCTATTCCACTGAAGACATTCTCACTGAAGTGAAGACTGACAAATGGCGGGGCCCACTGGCAGTTTAACTGATCGACGACTGGAGCTTTTGTCAGTGTTCCAGAACTTACATATCTAAACACTGATTACGAGGAATTGACTTTTTGCCTTTACACGCTTTTATCCGGACAATCCATTTGTCTATTATTAAAAGTACACACGCGTGTAAAGGTGGTTGGTTTAAAGTAAGACAGGTCACATCAATGTGACTTTAACCAATGCATTTAAGGAACTAAAGTTGTTTCCTTAAATGCATCCAACCATATTTGTACGGCATAATAAATTCACTGTTGAATTTATTTGCCTATAAATACCAAGTCATTTCCAACGTTCAAATTACTTTTGCAATTTGGTGAACTTGATAAAATACTCTCGATCGTAAAAAGGAATACTTCACAACTTTAAGTATTTCGATCAAGAGATTATTTATCAAGTATAGATCATTTGTAATTCATAGATTGTTAGGATATTTACACTTGTGTATTATCTTGGTTCCGCAACAATCTTGTATTTTATTTAACATCAATAAATAAAATACACTTGAAAATTACATTGTGTTCCACCAATTTATTTACTTTATTGCTTTAAGTCTTGTATTACTTTATTTATATTCTTGCATTTATATTTAAGTAATACTAGTCCTTTTCTAGTATTGTATCTCTAAATAAGAAAGTCTTATTTAGAGATTGTTCTTGAGTTATTTACACTCTTTGGGTAATACCATCAAGTGTGGGACTTACATCGTCAAACCCAATGACAATTTCGGATTTCACGAGTTTTGGCCTCGACTACTTTGCTAAGCATCCATTAATAAGTCGGGAAGGAAACCCAATCATAATAACAAATGGACTTAAAATGTTGCCTTCCATTTCGAGCTTTTATAGATATGTGACAATCCGTTACATGATCCCTTTGAAGGTATTCTCTATATTTAACTTTGTCTATGTTATAAATTTAATGTTGAGGAGATTTTCACCATTGAATTGCACTTTTACTCATTAAACTCAAAAAATTACAAAAAATGTACTAAACTTGCCACATTTTTTCACTTTTGGTCACCTGTCAACAGAGAAAAACTGACCAAAAGTGAAAAAAAGTGGCAAGTTTAGTGTATAATTTGCAATTTTTGAAGTTTAGTGACTAAAAGTGAAAAACGTGCCAAGTTCAGGGACCAAAAGTGTAATTTACCCTAAATTTATTTACTATTGATATGGTTATTATAATTCGCCATTTTGTTGTAACTTTAACCGTAAATAACTTTGTTTGTACTATATAGTAGTTGATGAAACTTATATGAACGAAAAGTACATTAAAAACTCAATCCATTCATATATTTTATATCAAGTTACACGACACAAACAACCGAGTGATACCTAAACCAAAAATACTCAAAATGAAATCCGAGTGCTTTCAGAAACCGGAAAAATATATATGCCATAGGCATATTAAATCAGTCCAGCAAATTAATTTTAGATTTTCTCGTATGATGATTTTTTTTAACTTGACCCCTCAAGTTGAAACTAACTTGAGGGGATCTCCACCCGACGAGAAAACATTGCGTTGACATCATTTTGTTGTAGTAGTCTTACTTGTTTTTTACTTTTTTTTTTCTGTTCTTTTGAAGGGATTGAAATATGCAAGCATGATATTTGGTGGAGCTTTGAATGCATGGTATCTCGATGCTGACCGAAAGATCAAAATCTTACTCCGATTAGCAGATCTTTTTAAACCTTTTGTCCTCATCCGTATCATGTAAGTAGTCTTTCAAGTTTCAACTATATTCTGCTTGGCAAATTAATTTTGTGTAGGGTAAGTTTCACTTTCGGAAGACAAATTAGAGGGAGAGAGTTAAAAGTTGAGAGAATATTATGCTTCAAGCAATTTTCTTAACATTTCATATGAAAACATTACAATTTAAAGGGAAAGCAAGAAGTAAACGTGGGTTCCTAAAATAATGCAGAAAACTGAAATTGCAAATGATAGTGGAACCACTATCCTAACCACATAACTACATGCATGCATAATGGAAAACTAATTAACTCCATGAAGAGATCGTGTCCCTCAAGTTGTGGGTTTGTTGACTGGGTCCTTTGTTGGGCCAGATCCTGGGTCAGTAGTGGGTTGGGCTTGCTGGGTTGGGTTGAGTGTGACATGGGTCGTATCATTCCCACCCCATGAGAAGCGACCTTGTCCTCAAGGTCGGTAATCGTGACGCTGGAAGAAGTGGCAACACGCGGTTGTGCACCTTGAAGAGTAACCAGCTTGTTATTAGTGAAACGAAATGGATGGAATGGCAAAGTTGGCGGTGATTGGTCCCAACGAGCGCAACCAATCAAATCCTAAGATGATCTCACAACCTTTGAACTCCAAAAGAAACATAGAAACAGAAAACAATGTTTGATTAAAAGTGAGTGGGACGTTAGAACAAAACCCGGTGCATTGAAGTGGTTCCCCATTACCGACGAGAACCGGAAAGGGTGTTGTGAGATGGGTTGTCAGATTTAACATCGAAGCAACATGAGGTTGAATGAGGTTATGGGTGCTGCCTGAATCAACCAAGATGCTAATAGGGCGGTTTTGTATTGTTCTAGTGAGGCGCATAGAAGTCGTGGTAGACATTCTCGAAAAAAATGTTGGGGAATAGAGAGGAACCGAGGCAAAGATGGGTTGTCTTCAGGCGAGTGTATGGTGGAATTGGGTGAGGAATCATCGTTGTCAATAATGAGAAGAAACTGGGGTGGATTACACCGGTGACCAGGGACGTATTTTTCGGGACAATGAAAGCAGAGACCAGCAGCCCGACGTTGTTGTAGTTGTTCCGGTGTTAAACGAGCAGTGGGTAATTTGGGTGTAGTAACAGTGGGTGTGGTAACAGAGCGGGAGTAGCGGACGGTAATGATACATTGGGAGAAGTCACAACAGGAGGAGATGGGAAAGGGTGGCCAGTGGAGATAGAAAGTTTCTCCTCAACTAGACGTGCTAAAGCATATGCTTGGTGAAGGGAGGTAGGCTTTAGAATAGCGAGTTCATTTTGGATATCTGATCTTGACCCGAAATAAAACAGTTTCGTAATGCTTGTGGTGAAAGACCAACAACTCGGTTGCTAACCTTTTCAAACTCTGTTTGATACACCGAAACTAGGGAGGTTTGACGCAACTTGAAAAGCGTTGCTTCATGATTCTCATACGAGGAAGGACCGAAGCGAAGTTCGACCTCTCGTTTGAACCCTTCCCAAGATCCCAAAAGGTCATTGTTGGCTAAGTGTTGGTACCAGGAGAGTGCATCACCGACGAAATAGAATGCTGTTAATGGTACACGTTCTTCTACTACATTATAAGAAAGGGTTAAGTGCACGGAAATGTAATCAACTAAGGCCGAAAAGTTATTGTATACATGAACTTACAAAAGGTTTATTGTATACATAAACCCTTAAAAAATGGTTATAGAGTACACGTTTTACCTGCTATTCCCTTAGCCGGTAACCCTTGTGAATTCTTACAAAATTGCTGACGTCAGCATGACGTCAGCAATTTTGTCTTATTCTTATTTTGTCATTTTCTGCAGTTTTTTTTTTTTTTTTTTTTTTTTTACGATTGTATATTTTTATAGTTTCTTATTTTTACCACTTAACTTACTTTTAAAGTTTTTAATTTTTATCAATTAACTTTGGATTTTAACTTTAATCATCAACTTTTTTTTATTTTTTTTTCTACTTTCTATCTCTTAATTTAACGCTTTTAACTTATTTGTACCACTTAACTTATTGGTTTTTTAACTTTAGTCTAACTTTTTGTATACAAACTTAATTATAGTTTAGTTTTAAAGTTTTTAATTTTTATCAATTAACTTTGGGTTTCTAACTTTAATCATCAAATCTTTTTTTTCTTTACTCTCTATCTCTTACATTAAGGTTTCTAACTAAACTATAGTAAATTTTATGTGTCCAAACTTTTAGGTACCGTTGTATGTATAAATGCTTGCATGACGCAGTGTCGATCCCGGACAACGTCCCCCTGGGGTCAAAAAACTAGTTCTAACTACACACATTCATCAGAATTTAGAACCATAAGAATTTTAAAAAAAATAAAATCGGATCTCCATATCTCGATGATGATGATGTCAAATAAATGAATAACAAACACAATCACTAATGAAAAACGATGTCAAACCACCGCACACAATAATAGAAGTTTTGTAAGTTCATGCACACAATAACTTTTTGTAAGTTCATGTACACAATAACTTTTTGGGCATAGTTTATTACATTTTCATGCACTTAACCGGCCCACATCAAGACTTTAGCCGGTTTCGTTATACAATAGAAAAATAGCAGGGTTCATGTATACAATAAACCTTTTGTAAGTTCATGTACACAATAACTTTTCGGCCTTAGTTGATTACATTTCCGTGCACTTAACCCTAATGAAATAGTTGTCTGCCTGGAATATCCATCCAAGAGGATTTGTTCCATCAAACATGGGAAGTGTGATTTTGGGTGGTTTTGGGTTGGTATTGGAGTTTTGTGATGATGATGCGGTGTCATTGCGTTTCAGAATTTTTGGGGATGGGGATTTAAAGGTGTCGGGGGATAGGTTATCAGAAAGATGGGTGATGTGGGTGACTAGGTTGGCGGTGGTTGCAGTTTGGGAATGATAGGTTTACGGAGAAAACCTACAAACTCCCAAGGATAAAACCCGTAGAGTGGGTGAGACTCCAAGAACAAAGAGAGAAGAACAAAGACTAAACTTTGATAATTTCATTCATAATTCCATACTAGAACATACGGCTATATATAGCCTTGATTACAAACAAGGAATTGAAATAAACTACCACTAAGTGGAACCTAAAACAAGGAGGAAACGTGTAATATGGTAACCGCCATTTGACCAAGTAAATAACAACCCATATTAAATAAGTAATATCACATTACATTAATTAATTAGCATTGGAAAATAACATGTAGTGAACGTGCATGATTCTTCAATTCCTTTCCAAAGCTCGTCACACATCAGTATATATGTGGACACGTATCAATACTCTCACCCTCAAAAACGTCCTTGTCCTCAAGGACGGAAGATAATACCATGGGGGTCGCCAATTACGTTTCCTATCAGACTTCGGACCCTCATACAATGCGAAGAAACGGGTGTTGCGGCTGTCATTTTTGGCATGTGAACTTTTGGTTTTAGGGGCTGGTTGGCAAGGTCGATTGGTGTGGTTTGAGGCTGGTTTTGGTGTTCTTTTAGTGGCAGATTTGGGAGAGCATTTTGGTTTTGGCGAGGTGGTCGAAGAGGTTCGTTTTGGGACTGTTTTCCGGGGAAGCCTGATGTGTTTTTTGGTTGTGGGTGGTGGTTTGTTGGTGTATGTTCGTGGCTGTGTAGGCAACGATGGAGGTGGTGAGATAGGTGACAAAGGTTGCTGTCGTAGTAGTGGACGAGCAGCAAGTGGCGGGGGTGGGGTTAGACCGAATCGAGTAGTGAACTCGACGAGGCGGCGTTGGTTTTCCTCAAGGATATCCCACCAGTTGTTCATCAACAATTCAAAGTTGGAAGACATGGTGGAAGGTGAGTAAGCCAATGAAAGCACCAATTGATAGGTTTACGGAGAAAACCTACAAACTCCCAAGGATAAAACCCGTAGAGTGGGTGAGACTCCAAGAACAAAGAGAGAAGAACAAAGACTAAACTTTGATAATTTCATTCATAATTCCATACTAGAACATACGGCTATATATAGCCTTGATTACAAACAAGGAATTGAAATAAACTACCACTAAGTGGAACCTAAAACAAGGAGGAAACGTGTAATATGGTAACCGCCATTTGACCAAGTAAATAACAACCAAACTAAATAAGTAATATCACATTACATTAATTAATTAGCATTGGAAAATAACATGTAGTGAACGTGCATGATTCTTCAATTCCTTTCCAAAGCTCGTCACACATCAGTATATATGTGGACACGTATCACACTCAATTTTGTGGTGAGGGATTTCGTGGCATCAAGTAGTGCTGTTAGTTGGGAAGTGTTTTTGTCGGCGGCAGTGTTAGTGGCGGAGATGAGTTGTTGCATTAGGTCTGTGAGTGATGGTTGGATGTCATCACTGGTGGGTTCACGGCGAGGCGGCATAGCGGCAGGAGAGTCGAGAATGAAAGCACCAAATGATGGCACTTCGGAAGAGAATTAGAGGGAGAGAGTTAAAAGTTGAGAGAATATTATGCTTCAAGCAATTTTTCTTCATTTCTTCTAATGCAAAACTACAACTTAAATAGGAAAGCAAGAAGTAAACGTGGGTTCCTAAAATAATGCAGAAAACTGAAATTGCAAATGATAGTGGAACCACTATCCTAACCACATAACTACATGCATGCATAATGGAAAACTAATTAACTCCATGAAGAGATCGTGTCCCTCAAGTTGTTAGTTTGTTGACTTGCTTAGTAGTTGGGCTTATCTATATATGGAGGTTAGGGCATGGGCCTAAGCCCAAAATACAAAGGCCTTCATTTTTATATTTTGGGTTTAATGTTTTAGACTTTCGACTTTTGGGCTAGATATCATCGACCTACTTAAGAAAACAAATAGACAAATACACCTCATGGCTCACCTTAAAAAAAGGTCACCACACATACAATTGAAGCAATAGCCGCTCAAAAAGTTAAGAAATCGAATAGTCCAACATCTGATTTTCTCTCGCAAGAAAAGATGTCCAACGATTAAATCTTAATTGCAGGAGAGACTTTTTCTTAAAAATGGTACATGTCTACTTTACTTTGCTTTCTTTTCAGAATAACCAAGCTAGTATATAAGATGAACTACTTTTTTTTTCTCTGTTTTTTGTGTTTATTTTAATTTGTATGTTAATCAACTAGGCCCCAAAATTAATCTCGCTTAAGGCCCCCAAAAAGCTTAAGCCGGCACTGGTCATTCTTAATTTTTTTCTTTTTTTTAAAAAAAACTTTACTATTTTTCAGTTTTCCAAAGGCTTCAAGGGCATCCACAATCATCAAGTCATTGTAATGACTTTTTTTTCATTTCATGTCACATTTTCTTTTCTTATTTTTTTATTTAAAGGCAAATGTTATTAGAATGTGTTTTTTTATTAAAAATTAAAAGGTGATAAAAAATAACGATTTTAGGCTCATTAGATTCGTATTGAAAAGAGATATAAATTTATTTTTGAAAAATAATTAAATTAAGTTTCAATAGTTAACAAGTTAGACTAATTAGATAAATTTAAGTAGGATAGAAAATGATTGTATAAAACCAAGGTTAGAAGTAAAAGTTTTTAGGGAGCAAAATGAAAATTTATATGGAAAAAGCTTTTTTCAAAGGATTGAAGAACTTCAACTTTTATATAAAAGAGAAACCTTAATTTTAAAATGAAAGTTTGGAACCTTAGATAAAGCTCAACTTTTAATTAATCATTAGATCAAAATGATGATGTCATATACTTTTATAACTTTTTTAGATTTAATTTTAATTTAATAAATTAATATGGTCATTAATTATGGAAAATAATTTCTACATTTTATAATTATAGAAAGTAATTAATTTAATGATATAATATGAAAATAATTCTTAAACTTTATATTATCTTTTTAAAATCATTTTTTGATTTTTTTTTGTTATTTCAAATTATAACTTTATATATCTTTTTATCATATATAAATATTTTATAGTTATAATCTATTAGTAATATTTGGTATTCAATTTGACAAACTAACTTTAACTCCTAAGGCCGTTGCCAATAGCTCTTCGTGGTGCTCTTCATGGGCTCTTCGTCGATGGGACTCTATTGGCAGCCAGTTCTTCGAGCTCTTCGTCGTCGTGGACCGTAGACCGGAGGAAGAGTGTGGACGAGAGAGGTTGGGTCAATGCGTTTCTTTCTTCGTTTTTTTCTTTTTTTGATTCCTTTTTTTTTCCTTTCAAATATGCATTATATAAACCACCACTTATTCAATACAATTCAAACTTCACATATTCACACTTTCAAAAACACCCAAATGGATCCCTTTTCTGGTAGTTCAAACACACAACCAGGTATGACGTTGATTCGAGTTAAAAAACGCGTTGCAGATTACACAACTTGTAACACCCGACGTTTAAAAATATGGGTTTTCAAAAATCTTTCACCTAACGGTGTTAAATTGCGGAAGTAAAGATCGTAAAAGTCAAAACCGATAAAAACATTTCGGTTTCTGCATTTAGTTGGTGTTACACGCCATATCAAACAATAGTTCAAATGAAAACCCAACGGTTGCCCAACATTAAACAACCGTTCACACATTATTACATATATTCGACATCAAAATGAGATGTAATCAAAAGTCTCCATAATAAACAACTAGGGGTAGCTAAGGAATCTGCATGCTTTCTACCCACGCTCTCACGTCCTGCACCTACAAGTCCTTCAAGCTAAACCTGAGGGAACAACCACATTAAAGAAACAAGTGTTAACTATAAGAATAGCTAAGTAAGACCACACTTAATTTAAAAGCATTTGTCCAATTAAAACATTTCTTCGTTAATAGACAAACTCATTAGGCACAACACACAACACACATAACTGCATAACAACTTCATATCAATTAGGATAATCATCCTAAATGTGCCTATCCTGCATTAGTTCAAACATTGTCACACATATCTTCGTTTACTGCATATAAGTGTGCCCTGCATCATACCCGACTGGATGATCAACCAAAGGCTAATCATCGTATGTCGTTAAGGAATGGCAAGCCAATCCAAGAGTAATCCGTATGTGGAGGTGGTCAAACCCCTCGTATTACTCGCCCTGCATTATAAAGACCATGTTGCAAGGAGCCACCCAAGCAACAACTACGGCAACGTACTCGTCCGGCTAAGACTTGTACGGGTTAAGCTTAACACTTTCCCTGCATTATATTTACGAGCTCGATTTCACACATAATAGTTTAGGCAACACACATAACCTAAACATAATCACACATTACCTTCATTTCATTTGGGCCCTTAAACGTGCAAGTGACATGGCAACCTACCAAGTCTAGTGAGCTAGGTGTACAAGCCATGTAGTATGCATATGTCACACATTACTCCATTTCTACATTTCACACATAATAAGATACTTCGTAATTCTACATAAACTACATATCAATACACTACATTAAACAATACTTCATTTCACTACATTAGGGTCTGCATTTCAGGTCTCATGGTCAACTACATATCCCATAGTACCTCCCGTGTAACCCGAGATACCCACATATATCATATGTTACCGTTAAGGAAGTTATAAGTATGAAACCTTGCTTGTTGAACCCTCAGCGTGACAAAAGTAGTGTATCTTACCTTGATACAGCTTAACAACAAGCTACAAGCACAATACAACGATGACTAGGTGTCTCCAATAACCTAGAACAAGTATAAGATCGAAATATAAGCTAAACGACACCTTTTGTAAAATCTGGGCAGGTGGTGCGCCGCACCTGCCAAGTGGTGCGTCGCACCAATCCTCCAGAAATTTCCTATCAACAATAGGTGCGCCGCACCTACCCTTTGGTGCGTCGCATATCGGGCTCCCATCAAAAACCAAAAACCTAAACTGGGCAGTGGTGCGCCGCACCACTCCCTTGGTGCGCCGCACCTGGGGTGCAGATCAGCAACTCAATTTTGTTCTTGATCAAACGAATTCCATACGAACCCATACCCCAAATCCAACCTGGGGACTTAAATTAACCCTTTTAATTGCACTTTCATCATCTTTAACCATCCTATTAATCCTTTAATCCTTTACATCATAAATCAATCATTTAATCACCCGAATAACATGAAATCGGTGAACGTTTAATCAAATAACCCAACCCAAACCCTTATGGCCTGGATAAAGACTAATATAAGACTCACACAATCAGATCTCAGATGAGGAATACCTATATTACCTGTATTCGGTGATAAAGATCCAAGATCTAAGCAATACACGATCGATTTGGCTCAAAACGAATAGATCTAGTGAGAAACTTGAGAGGGAAGGGAGGGGATCGGCTAGGGCTTGTTTAGGAGGAAGAAAATCTGCATAATGGCTCTCTAATGACAACCCCTAAGCCTCTAAACCCGTTTTTGACTTTGCACACATGTCAAAACTAGCCTCTAAGCTTCCTAATCCTTCATTATTGGTCACAAACTACTTTATTGACCATATACATCATTAATCCTTCATTAAATGTCACTACATAGACATTAATCTTCATATTACACACATTTATACTACATTAACATTTAGGCTTACAAGCCTCACACATAACACACATTAACTACATATAGGCATTAAATCTAAAATAGACTTAACGACACACACAATATTGACTTAACGGCATTAGTCAACTAGTAAAGAAAAGTTTGGGATGTTACAATTACCTCCCCCTTAAGAGGATTCCGTCCCCGGAATCTCATCAGTAAGGAACAACTCGGGATACTTTTCCTTCATTACTGCTTCAGTTTCCCACGTTAAGCTTTCTCCATGATTATGCTTCCACTTTATCAACACAAGGTCAATCACTTTTCGACGTAACTTCTTTTGCTTTCTTCCAAGTATCGCTACCGGTTCGTCTACTATTCTCTTCATTGGGTCAATACTCACGTCTTTAATAGGAATCACACTTGACTCCTCAGCTAAACATTTCCTCAAGTAGGATACATGGAAGGTGTTGTGAATTCCATCCAATTCTGGAGGTAATTCCAACTGATATGCCACATCTTTAATGCGTTTCACAACTTTAAAAGGTCCAATGAAACGTGGACTCAACTTTCCCTTCTTTCCAAATCGAATAACTCCTTTCCAAGGTGATACTTTCAGCATCACTAAATCACCAACATTAAACTCAATCGGTCTCCTTTTCTTATCTGCATATGTTTTCTGCCTTTCTCTTGCCACACGTAAGGCTTCTTTAGCTACATTAACCTTTTCAGAGGTAATTTCAATAATTTCGGGACCGGTCAACTGCTTTTCACCGGGCTCCATCCAACAACTTGGAGTCCTACACCTTCTATCATATAACATCTCAAATGGTGGCATTCCAATGCTTGCATGGTGACTATTGTTGTAAGCAAACTCAATCATCTTCAAATGATCATCCCATGCTCCACCGTATTCAAGTACACACGTTCTCAACATATCCTCCAAGGTTTGAATGGTTCTCTCACTTTGCCCATTGGTTTGAGGATGATAGGCGGTACTCAAATTTATTCTACTACCCAACTCCCGTTGAAGACCCTTCCAAAAGTTTGACACAAACCTCGAGTCTCGATCCGAAACAATAGATAAAGGAACTCCATGTTTCGCAACTACTTCATCAATGTACATCTTTGCCATCTTTGTTAAAGGCACATCTTGTCGGGTAGCTAGAAAATGAGCACTCTTCGTCAATCTATCCACAATCACCCATATCATATCATTCCCTTTCGGCGTTTTAGGTAGCTTCGTTACAAAGTCCATGGTAATATGATCCCATTTCCACTCGGGAATGTCTAATTGATGCAACAAACCATACGGCTTTTGATGGTCCGTTTTCACACATGCACACGTCAAACACTTTGCTACAAAATGAGCTACTTCCCCTTTAATATCCGGCCACCAATAAATCGACTTCAAATCTGCATACATTTTGGTGACACCGGGATGAACCGAATATCTACTTCTATGGGCTTCCTCAAGGATCAATTCTCGGTTATCACCAAGCAATGGCACCCAAATTCGACCCTTGTATGTTTTGAACCCACGGCTATTAGTCTCCATCACAAGACGTTTCTTCTTCCCAATGCTTTCATTGTCAATGTTATCCTTCATCAATGCCCTCACTTGTGCTTCTTTAATTCGATCAAGTAGCCCCGACTTGGCTTGAACTTGCATGCTCGTCAACTTACAAGAAGAACTTTGCACCTTCCTACTTAGTGCATCCGCCACTACATTGGCTTTACCCGGATGGTATTTGATTTCACAATCATAATCCTTAAGTAATTCCATCCACCTCCTTTGTCTCACGTTCATTTCCTTTTGATTAAAGACATACTGTAAACTTTTATGATCGGTAAACAAAGTGCATTTTGTACCATAGAGGTAATGTCTCCACAATTTCAATGCAAATACAACTGCGGCCAATTCAAGATCATGGGTAGGGTAATTCTTCTCATGTGGTTTCAACTGGCGGGAAGCATAGGCGATCACCTTGTCCCTCTGCATCAGTACACAACCCAAACCCGTGATAGATGCATCACTATACACAACCAAATCATCGGTACCTTCAGGCAAGGCAAGTATAGGAGCTTCACACAACTTCTTCTTCAACGTTTGAAATGCATTCTCCTGCTTATCGTTCCACTCAAACTTTACTCCTTTCTTCGTTAGTTCAGTCATAGGCTTGGCTATTCGGGAGAAATCCTGAATGAACCTTCTATAATATCCAGCCAAGCCAAGAAAACTTTTAATCTCAGTAGGTGTCTTTGGCTGCTCCCACTTTGAAACAGCTTCAATCTTTGAAGGATCTACTTTAATACCTTCCGATGAAATAACATGACCAAGAAACTGTACCTCTCGAAGCCAAAACTCGCATTTAGAAAACTTGGCATACAACTTCTTCTCCCTCAACACCTCCAAAACTGCTTTCAAGTGCTCACGATGCTCATCTTCTAACTTAGAATAGATCAAAATATCATCAATAAACACAATAACAAAATGATCTAGAAAGGACGGCATACCCGATTCATTAAATCCATAAACGCGGCTGGAGCATTAGTCAACCCAAATGGCATGACCAAGAACTCATAATGACCATATCTAGTCCGGAAGGCTGTCTTTGCTACATCCTCCTTCTTAACCTTCAATTGATGATAACCGGACCGTAAATCTATCTTTGAAAAATATGAAGCACCATGTAGTTGATCAAAGAGATCATCAATTCGCGGGAGAGGATATTTATTCTTAACCGTTAGCTTATTCAACTCACGGTAGTCTATGCACATGCGCATAGATCCATCCTTCTTTTTAACAAAGAGAACCGGAGCTCCCCAAGGCGAGGAACTAGGTCGAATGAAACCTTTGTCAAGTAACTCCTGAAGTTGGGACATTAACTCTTTCATTTCTGTAGGAGCTAATCGGTAAGGTGCTTTAGCAACAGGTGTAGCACCGGGAATAAGATCTATCTGAAAAGTAACTTCACGGTCAGGAGGGATACCGGGAAGATCTTCGGGAAACACATCGGGAAAATCGGATACTACATCAACACTAGCAATAGAAGGCTTCTCCTTTCTCACATCAATAACATAGGCCAAGAAATGACTCTTATTCTTCCTTATACATTTAATAGCCTTCATCATACTAATGATCTTTATCCCCCTCTCTTCTTATCTCCATAAACCGTTACCACATTACCATCGGATGTAGGAAACCGAATAATCTTTTGGGAACACAAAATATTAGCTTCATTTCTAGACAACCAATCCATACCAATCACTACATCAAAACCGGCTAAAGTAGTAGGCAATAACTGGACCGGAAATAAACGACCTTCAATCTCAATGTCACAATCATCATAACCCACACGTATATCACTAACCGTACCATTAGCAATTTTCACCTCTATCGAGCAATCTAAAGGGGTAGTGACTCTTCCTAGCTTAGGAGCAAATAAAGTAGACACAAATGACCTATTTGCACCCGAATCAAATAAAACAGAAGCAGGTTTTGAATTAACAAGGAAAGTACCACTTACCACCTTGTCGTTGTTCTTAGCATCATCCACAGTCATCTGCAAGGCTCTCACTTTTGTTGCTGAAGTGGCTGCTTTCTTCCCGTCATTCTTCATTTGTGGGCAATCGGCAATAAGATGACCCGTTTCCTGACACTTGTAACAACGAGTCTTGTCCCTACATTCCGTTGCAAGATGTCCCGACTTCCCGCACTTATGACACCTTCTTGTCTTGTCGGGACATTGACCTTCATGAACATTCTTGCAAAAAGCACACCAAGACCCATTCTTCTTTTTATCTTTGTCACCACTTGAGCTAGAATTCCCACGAAACTTCTTATTATTGTTATTAGATGACCAATTTGACCCTCTTTTGAACCCTGCTTTCTTGTCATCAACCTTCACCACAACTTTCTCACTTTTGAAGTCATCATCCAACCTCTTTGACTCCTTAATAGCCGCCGATAAAGTCACATGTTGTCTACATAATCCACGATAACTAACGGGGAGACCATCACAATAAGCCTCAATTTGGTCCTCCTGCCTTCGAACCAAGTGTCCAACAAACTTCAACTTCTCCATAAACGAGTGTGCATAATCAGAAATTGCACCGGGTTTAGCAACCAACGATCTAAACTCCTTTTCAATCAACCTTAACTCACACGTTCCCACATACTCCTCTAGAAACTTCTCCTTAAATGTTCCCCAAGGCAATACTGCAAGTACCTCAGGAGCCATAGACACTGTAGTAGCCCTCCACCAATTACGGGCATTCTTCTTCAACATCCTACTAGCACACAAAACCTTCATATCATTCGGACAATAGCAAGATGCAAAAACTACCTCAATGTCCTCGATCCACTCCATAGCACCTACTGCATTTTGGGTACCATCAAACTCCTTGGCACCACATTTCTGAAAACTTTCATATTTGAAGTTATTAACACGAGGTGCTTTAACAACTCCAAGTCCTCCACCATTAACTTCATTAACACCCACGGCTGCCATGGATGGTTCAGCACTTTGAGAGGGATTAGAGTAATTCCCTTCCGAACGCTCACCCCTTGTTCACTCCCAATCCTTTCTGCATTTCTTTCAGCCCTCAATTGAGCTAATTCCTCTTCATTTCTCATTAAGAGAGCTCGGATAGCTCTCAATTCTTCATGTAATTGGGCTTGATTGGGAACCTGCTCTATTACCGGGTTTGCCCTATCTACTTCGGAGGCGGTTGGTGGATCACCAAGACGGCGATTTTGTACACGGGGTAGCCTTTGTTCTACTTCATTTCCAGCCCCGTTTCCGTTAGGAGGAACACCACCACCATTTCCTCCTGCTCTCTGGTTACTAGCTCTAGTGTTTGCCATTAACTCTACAAAGCAACGACGACGGTTAGCAAGAGTTAAAGAGTGACTACATATGTTAAGGCTCTACTACATATAACCACATTATCACACACAATAATCAAGCCTTAAATCACACTCTCAATCACTCCCCAACCCGTCTTAGAGCTTTCCACTTCATTAGCTAGGCATCCTACTTAAGCCTAACCTACTTCTCGTCGGTCTAAGTCCAAAATCCTACGGCATAAGTCGAATTTTGGTTCACTTAAACCAATGCTTTGATACCAACTTGTAACACCCGACGTTTAAAAATATGGGTTTTCAAAAATCTTTCACCTAACGGTGTTAAATTGCGGAAGTAAAGACCGTAAAAGTCAAAACCGATAAAAACATTTCGGTTTCTGCATTTAGTTGGTGTTACACGCCATATCAAACAATAGTTCAAATGAAAACCCAACGGTTGCCCAACATTAAACAACCGTTCACACATTATTACATATATTCGACATCAAAATGAGATGTAATCAAAAGTCTCCATAATAAGCAACTAGGGGTAGCTAAGGAATCTGCATGCTTTCTACCCACGCTCTCACGTCCTGCACCTACAAGTCCTTCAAGCTAAACTGAGGGAACAACCACATTAAAGAAACAAGTGTTAGCTATAAGAATAGCTAAGTAAGACCACACTTAATTTAAAAGGATTTGTCCAATTAAAACATTTCTTCGTTAATAGACAAACTCATTAGGCACAACACACAACACACATAACTGCATAACAACTTCATATCAATTAGGATAATCATCCTAAATGTGCCTATCATGCATTAGTTCACACATTGTCACACATATCTTCGTTTACTGCATATAAGTGTGCCCTGCATCACACCCGACTGGATGATCAACCAAAGGCTAATCATCGTATGTCGTTAAGGAATGGCAAGCCAATCCAAGAGTAATCCGTATGTGGAGGTTGGTCAAACCCCTCGTATTACTCGCCCTGCATTATAAAGACCATGTTGCAAGGAGCCACCCAAGCAACAACTACGTCAACGTACTCGTCCGGCTAAGACTTGTACGGGTTAAGCTTAACACTTTCCCTGCATTATATTTACGAGCTCGATTTCACACATAATAGTTTAGGCAACACACATAATCACACATTACCTTCATTTCGTTTGGGCCCTTAAACGTGCAAGTGACATGGCAACCTACCAAGTCTAGTGAGCTAGGTGTACAAGCCATGTAGTATGCATATGTCACACATTAACTCCATTTCTACATTTCACACATAATAAGATACTTCGTAATTCTACATAAACTACATATCAATACACTACATTAAACAATACTTCATTTCACTACATTAGGGTCTACATTTCAGGTCTCATGGTCAACTACATATCCCATAGTACCTCCCGTGTAACCCGAGATACCCACATATATCATATGTTACCGTTAAGGAAGTTATAAGTATGAAACCTTGCTTGTTGAACCCTCAGCGTGACAAAAGTAGTGTATCTTACCTTGATACAGCTTAACAACAAGCTACAAGCACAATACAACGATGACTAGGTGTCTCCAATAACCTAGAACAAGTATAAGATCGAAATATAAGCTAAACGACACCTTTTGTAAAATCTGGGCAGGTGGTGCGCCGCACCTGCCAAGTGGTGCGTCGCACCAATCCTCCAGAAATTTCCTATCAACAATAGGTGCGCCGCACCTACCTAACTTTGCACACATGTCAAAACTAGCCCCTAAGCTTCCTAATCCTTCATTATTGGTCACAAACTACTTTATTGACCATATACATCATTAATCCTTCATTAAATGTCACTACATAGACATTAATCTTCATATTACACACATTTATACTACATTAACATTTAGGCTTACAAGTCTCACACATAACACACATTAACTACATATAAGCATTAAATCTAAAATAGACTTAACGACACACACAATATTGACTTAACGACATTAGTCAACTAGTAAAGAAAAGTTTGGGATGTTACACTTGACGACAACAAGAACAGAACGGATATGAGGGCCGTCATTAACGACATAAACGCTAAAAAGTTGGCGTTTATAGCCGAGATTGAAACTCGTCAAGCAAATCCTAATAACCTCAACCCTCAGTACGTCATGTACCTGCATCAGAAGGTCGACTGGTTGGCACAAGTCGTTCAGCATCTTACTCTTGTCGAGACCACACTAACGACCACGCTCCAACATGCGTTGTTTTGGCAAGGCATTAACGAGCCGCGTAACGATGGTGGACGAACAGCAGGTTACGTGACTGACCCGAGGGAGGAATACGCGACTCCCGGTGACGAGAAGACGGGTTCCCCTGAACACTATGAATACATCCACCGCAATGATGGTGAGAGTGACGTAGACTCTACCGATTCGCAATTTGGGTGGTAATGAGGTAGGGTCTAAACCCTAGCCGCAACATGTATATATATATCCGTTTCAAAAATCAAAATACTTGAATGGATAGGAAGCAAGGTGGGAGCAAGAGGTAGATAAAGCTGTTGAAGAAGTTCAGAAATCTGTATCTACTCTTGATGAAGTTGTTAAGGGCCAGTCCAAGCAGTTAGATGAAATTCTGACCCTTCTCAAGAAAGAACAAGTTGTTGCTCCTCCTCCCCCTGCTTCATTTACTGAAGAGGATAGAAAAATGCTGAAGGAACTCAAAGAACAAGAGGCACTGAACCTTAATTCATCTTTTAGATTAAGGGCTCAGTTCTCTACTATGGCTAAGGGAATTTCTGATAGCCTCGAGCAGCAAAGTTGGGAACCCCTGAAGGCAATGAAAACCACAATTGATCTATATGCCAAGATGCCTTCTGAGGTCCCCAAAGGGGGAAGTGTGCCTATTGGTTTGCTCTCCAGCACTCAAGAATTAATAGAGGCAACCAAGAAGCAAACTGAAGTACAATCTGGTAGTGCTTCAGTTCAGGGGGAACAGGTTCAGAGATCTGAAGTGCAAGCTTCTGAACCAACCAAGAAAGATAAGGGCAAGGCCCAGTGGTGGATGAACCTACAAAGAAAGATTCTAAGGGTTCTGGTTTGGTGGTTGGTGAAAATGTAGACGAGCATGGTTATCCACTTCATGATCCTAATGCTGATAGCAAGAAATTAGAAGCTTTGCAGAAGCAAGTTTCTAATCAATTCATTATGTGGAGGGAAAATAAGGAAAGAGAAAGGGAACAACATCTGAAGATGGGGACCCTTGATCATGTTGATGCTGCAGCTCTTGGTCTCTCTCTGGAAAGATATCTGAAAATCAAAAATGATCCAAGAGTGCAGAAAGTTGTTGTTGATATGCTGGAGTATGAGTATGGGGTAAATTATTCTCCCTTAGAACAAAAGCTGGACCATCTCACATTCAAGTTGTCCATTGAGGACTTGGTGAAAAACAGAGAAAAAGAGATGGCAATTAAAAAGAAAGAAATTCTGGCTGGAGTTCTGAAGGTTGAAAAAGAATTATCAAGGCCGCCCATAAAGCCCAAATTGACTGGACCAAGATCATCAAGAAAGAATATTCGTGATGCTGATCTTTCTACCTTCAAGCCAATGTCTGATGATGCTGCTGAGATCCAAAGAAAGCATGAGAAGGATCAATATGAGCATTATCTGAAGCATCGATCTCATCCAGCTAAAATAATTGATATGGAAGTATGAGCATTATCTGAAGCATCGATCTCATCCAGCAAAAAAAGCATGAGAAGGATCAATATGAGCATTATCTGAAGCATCGATCTCATCCAGCTAAAATAATTGATATGGAAGTAACAAAAGCTGATGGATTGAGGCTTTTTGATCTGATTGTCAAAAGAGAAGGTAGAGCAGCTGAAGAATATAATCAAGTTTCAGTTCACGAGTTTGGGATTTCTGAGCATAGGGAGATGATCCAGATTCTGAGGGGGAAGCCAAAATCTGCCCTGATTGGTGCATGGTTATCTAGGATACAACAAAAGATGCAAGCCAAGGTAGAGATTGAAGGCAGATTGTTTGGAAAGAAGGATCATTCTCCACTGAAGAGGAAACCTACTGAAGCACCTTCTGGTTCAAGGCCTGCCAAGAAGTAGTTCCTTTTTCAGTTTATCATGTACTTGTATAAATATTTGCAAATGTAACAAACACTTCAGTTTGTATATATATGTTACATTTTGTAGCTTATAAGTAGATGATAGGTTTAAGTTAGAAAAACCACAAGTAAAATTCTGAGACATCAATGATCTATAAGATGTACTTAGAAAATTTTTACAACTTAAACAAAAACTTGCATTTCAGACTTACAAACATGTATAGATAGAAGTCTGAAATGCATGCACTATTTCAGAACAAATAGGGGGAATTTGTTAGGTCGAAAATCGACTAAGTATAATTTGTTCAGAAATAGCTGAAGCTCAGTGAAGAATACTTGTACAGAATTCTGAAGTCGTTCAGAATTAGTTCACTGCAGCTTCACTTCAGTTCAGATCAACGTATCAGAATACCGTTCAGAATGAAGTCAAAGACTGAAGTCTGAAGAAAGAGAATCAGCTCAGATGTGGAGCTCAGAAGTTGATTCTACCTGATCGAAGACTGAAGCATCTCAGTGTAAAAGTACTTACACACTTTTACACTGAATACGAGGAAGACTTTTTACTTTATATACCTTTACCCGGTTAATAGATTTGTCTATTAATAAAAGTACAAGGTTAAAGTAAAGGTTGGGAATAAGGTATGATAAGTCACATCAATTGACTTATATACTTAAACCTTAAAAGTACGCATGTAAGGAATTAGCTTTAATTCCTTAAATGCTCCCAACCATATTTGTACGATCTGGTCCACGTCATCATGGACTTGGTCTATAAATATAAGTCTTCTCACAACTTGCAAATGGCTTGAAACCTTAGCATTGCAACTTGTGAGATATACTCTAAGTAATCCTTACGAGTATTTCCAAGTTATTAGATCACTTGTATTTCTAGGTTGTTTAGATATTTACACTTTGGTGTTTATCTTTGTTCCGCAACAACCTTTGTATTTGTTTATATCAATAAATCAAATACATTGAAAAGTACATCGTGTCTCAATGCTACATACTTGATCTATACATATTATTTATATAGTTTCAGCCCTTATTGTTTCTTGCATTTACTTTCAGTACCTTTATCGTATTGTTCATCCATATCTGGATCGTATTCTGAACTGGTCATCTTCCAGTTAGAACTACTTGTCAGTCGGGTTTAATCATCTATATTTGGGACTCACAAAAGCGGATGGATATGTCGTTCTACTCGTACAATTTGAGGTTCGGGGGTCGTGTGCAGTGTAGTGTATAAGAGTGTAGTTGGATATGCATTCTGGAACTGATTGTTTGGTAATCAGAAGCACTTTCTGATGTCTGGAGAAACAAAGTCTCCTTGTCTGAGTATTAAAGGGTGGAATGATCAGTATTGGATAATTAGTTTCATATGAGTGCCAACAGACCTAGTTATGTACAGCTAAAATACGTTTAATTGCTTACGCCTTCTTTAACTTAATCAGAGACAATATTATTTTCTTTTCATTAACCGCTTATTACTTTTAGGAAAATAACATGTTCAGTCATTTTGTCTAGTAGTTTCTTAAATAGTTAGAATTTTCTAAATATTTGAAAGTCTGAGTATGATTATTACAATCTCAAACAATATGAGATCCAAACGCTATTTTGTAGCGCCCGTTTTATAAACTGTTGATTAATATGATGATCGTTTAATATAGGGAAAATTACATAGATACATATTGAGACACACCCTTAAACCAGTATTTTCCTCAGAATTTAGGCATTAGCCAAAATATATTTTATGAGGAGCCATTCCTTGGGATAGAATAATTAAAGCTGTACTGAAGCTTCCAGTCACTACAGCGTAGTGGTGGCTGATGTCTTGTAAGTTATATGAGCTAGTTGTGGAGCCACCAAGTATCTTAGTCGGGCGTTTATTTGTTTGATTTTAATATGTATGATCCTGTATATTTGAATGCAGAGTCGACATCGAAATTTGGCTCTGGGCTATTTCTCCTTGTTCAAGTTGTGCTCTTGCTGGACTTTGTACATAGTTGGAATGACAAATGGGTTGGCTATGATGAGCAGTTCTGGTTCGTTCCTACCATTTTTATAAAATATGATACATTTTTTTGAAAATCAAACACCAATTTGTTAAATTAGATACAACACCCAGACTTAATAACAACTATTTTTGAAGTGGTATAAGCACTATTATATTATTGATGTTATAAATAAGGATGTAATTCATGAATATTATGTCTTACATATGTGTAAGTAGTATAACTTACATATGTGTAACTTAGATATCAAATTCAAATAATTATTCAGGATTGGTAAGTTGTATACCTTACACATGTGTAAGTTAGATATCAAAATCAAATGGTTATTCTGGTAAGGTATATAGCTTATACATGTGTAAGTTGTATACCTTACAAATGTGTATATGTGTAAGTTTCATACTTACACATGTGTAAGTTATATATATCAAAATCAAATGATTATTCAAAACTCGTAAGTTTTATATCTAACACATGTGTAAGTTAGGATATCAAAATCAAATGATTATTTAAAACTGGTAATGTATACCTTACACATGTGTAAGTTCTTACACATGTGTAAGTTTGATATCAAAATCATATGATTATTCAGAATTGGTAAGTTGTACACCTTACACATGTATAAGTTATATAACTTACACATGTGTAAGTTAGATATCAAAAGCAAATAATTATTTTACACATTTGAAAATTTGATACATTTTTATAAAACCCGAATTATTCTTGCTTTTTTTTTATATTCAATAAATCAACATAAACAATGGGACGTGTAGGAAATAACGTCTTTGCTCTCTTTTCCTTTTAACTTGACACACTTTTGCACTTACTGTACTTTTTTCATAGGTTAAATTATAAGTAGACCTATAGTATTGTCATATGCCAAGTCCACACATTCTAAAATGGTTGATACAAGTCTTTGAATTGGAACTTGCAAGACCATAGTACTACTACATATAACTGTTGCATCCCCCCCTTATCCCCTGCACAATTATATGTTGACTCCCTAATTTGTGTACAAACACTGGAAGTTTGTTCTTTCCCTGATAACGTATCGTAATGCACTCAAAAACTCATTTTGAGACCAGACCTCTTGTGAGGAAACTGGACTCCTTGCCACTAGACCATTTGGTGATGGTTTTATGTGTCCCTTTTTAACTAATTTACTCTTAGGGAGCAATTGAAGTATTGAACGATTAAAATCTGACCATTTCTAACCACCTAAATGTCAAATATGGTAAAGTCATTGTGGTTTGAATATGACATGACATAATTTAACTTGTGAGGATGAAACACACACTATGTGGGATCTCTAATGACTTGCATTTGGATTGTTGAACTCTACAGCTGACGTCATAGGGATTCCTTACATCAGAATCTCGAGTTTACAAGCTAAGAAATGTCATGTCGTATCTCGGTGTACATGATTTATCTCTGCATTAAATTCTCTGCACCATATCCTTTTCTGGTTGTACTTTTCCTTGTGCATCATTTATCTGTGTGTCAAATTCTCTGCAAGGTTATAATACTCCACAAACAGTGTGTACTCTTTGATGAATTAATAGAGAAATATCATTTAGTTTAGGCTACTCCCATATGAAGTTGTTTATCAATTAAGATTGCTGGTTGTGCGGACCTTTTAACATGTCGAATCTTGTAATGATATGGTGTTGACTAAAGGGTTTTCATTGTTAAGATTCCTGGTGGATTTATTGGTGCCGAGGGGTTCAAAGCTGCATGGATGTATGGTTGATTGCGAGCCTTAAGAGAGAAGAATGTAGTTAAAGTCTATGTCTATGACATGCCTATCCCTATAGACATAAGTAACAAGGTAATTTACTTTCTTTTGAGCAATAGTTACAACAGTTAAACACAGAGGAGAGGAGAGAGGAGAGAGAGAGAGAGAGAGAGAGAGAGAGAGAGAGAGAGAGAGAGAGAGAGAGAGAGAGATATTATATATATACTTTTTATGAAAAATCGGATACATTTTTATGAAAATCTCATACATTTTTATAAAAATCTAATACATTATTAGTAGTGCATTAGTGGTCTTAGTGATGATAGTAACTTGAGTAACTTCACAGGGATGAGCTTTTGGGCATGAATAATTTTAGGTTGCTTAGACTCCTTGGTTGTGGTGACATTGGTAGTGTGTATCATTCGGAGATTAGTGGCACTCGTTGCTCTTTTGCAATGAAGGTGATGGATAAGACGTCACTTGCTAGTAGGAAAAAGTTGTTGAGAGCTCAAACATAAAAATATATATTACAGTTACAATTGCTTGATCACCCGTTCTTGCCAACTTTATATGCTCATTTTGAAACAGATAGATTTACGTGTTTGGTCATGGAATATTGTCCTGGAGATGATCTGCATACATTAAGGCAACACCAACCTGGCAAACATATCTTGGAATATGAAGCAAGGTATAATTTTTTGCTAACTGTTCTTGTAGCTGTTCGTCAAATACATAAAATTTACATCATTTAACGTGGATTTTTTTGATTAGAAAGTGATGATAAATAAGAGTACTGTCGCTAATGGGTTTCCCTGTTCGGTACAAGGTTTTAACAAGGATCTGATCAGGATTCAATATGATTGTCAGGTTTTTTTCATTGCTCGAACTGAAAGTGTTGTACTTTAAGTTTGTGAACTCTGGACGTCGTCACGTCGTCTTGGAATGGAGACCAAAATGTATTTGTCACCTGCATTATAGGGACATAAAGACGAATCGATAGTTGCCTTACCTATTGATGAGTTGATTGAAAAGGCTGATGGATTTGCTGGTGTCTTCCCTGGTACATAGCATATATGCATCGACCGTTAGTACTCAATTTACAGTGTCTTGTTTTGTTTACAGTGTCATCACGAACAATATTACCTTCTTCTAGTAATTTACAGTGTCTTGTTTTGTTTAAATACAGAAAGGCACGCTTGTGAAGAAGCTGACTGAGGAGGTAGTCAAAGATGCGCAGCATCTTAGGTGCTTAATTGCTACTTGTGAAGGTAATCGACAGCTTCAAGACATTTGTAATACCCCTCTGCTCAATAGATGTAAAAAATGCTCCATTAATGTTCTTGGCTTCACTGGTCTTGCTTGCAGCTCAGAGGCAAGTGGGCGAAACTTCATTGAATGATCGAAGCTCAAGATCACATCAGATAATTAAACTGGTAATCCTAACAGTTTGGCTTGACTTCATTATTATCTGAGTGGTGCAGCTCTTACTTTCAGTTTTGTGTAGAGATTCCCTGACTTTTTTGATTTCGTGATGCCCTAAATTGAATGTCGGTAAATCGTGCGTGACCTAAAATCAAAAGTATTCTTCCACCTATATATATGATTGATCACAGTTCCAGAACACAAATTTGCAACGCAGTGTGCTCGACCAGTATGTTGCCACCTACATTTATATCTGTTTTTACTTTTTTTCAGTGCTCAAACTACCATCTGATAGAAGCAGACCACTGCCTTATCTCCTCACGTTGTTTCCACCACTAATACTGTCATTGCTAGACCCTGACATCTTTTTCAAAGCATTGGATTTTGCTGGAACTTATGGAGGTATGTTGTTCTGTTGTTAACAGTTTTACATCTACATCAATCATGAAAAGAACCATTTAAGTTAAAGGTAGCGGATGAGTGGGGGTTGTAATAAGTCGTGTAATTTTTACTAAGGGTCAAAACGGGCTGGGTTGTATTGAGCCACAATATCTTTTGTTCCCTCTTTATTAAATTTTGTAGATAATTAGGCCTTGTTTGGTTTCTGAATGGGTATTTATAATTCACTTGAGTTGAATGAGTATTGACAAAACCCCATTCCTCACAGTGGGCTTGAAGAAACCAATGTTTCATGAGTTTTTTCAAATACATCTTCTTTTGACAAACATATCATATCGCTGTTATCTTTATTCTTTCATTTATAAACCCATGAATAAAACACAACTTTAATGTATCTGACAAGGATTATGACATTTTAAACCAAAACGACTAAGAATATCCTTCTGTGTAACTTTATGAAGCTTTAAATGTTTTTCTCCAGGTGAAATAGTTTGTTAAAGGTTGTTGGTTTGACAGGGGTGCATTGCTATTGAACTCACCATTCAAACCACCAGTGTTATGCGTTTGTTTGATTACTATCGGTTTCTGATTCCATCAAGCTTTTAGATTTACTGCTCAAAGAGCTACTGTGGATGCTTTTAGTGGTCAAAACAGTCAGCATGAAGTTATATGAGCCTTGCTGAACATTGGTTTGCAACCGTACATTAATTGCTTAATATGAAACATTCTGCTTAATACAGAGCATATTTTTGTGTGCTTGTCCACTACAGTAGTGAAATGAAACCACAAAAGAGACACCTTCTCGTTCGTATTTTTTTAAGAATATTTAGAATTCTTTTGTGCAGATGTCAGCTTTATTGCAGCCCTCATCTGTACAGAGCTGGATTGGTTCCCAGGGCAGTTTATCCATGTAGCCAGTTATCTTAATGAAGTTCGGTTGTTCTTTCACTCAACTGATACATCTTGAATCACCATCAATCTATGTATTTTGATAGATCTTGTTGAACATGCAGTTCAATTTTATTGGGCGTGTCCTTGGGCCTTGAGGGAACTCTCTTAAGCGGGTGGAAGTAAGTACTCATCAAAGGACGTGGAAGCATCAAGGATCCAGTAAAGGTAAATGGGTGGGTTGGATAATGTGTCAACATAGTTAATTTTGTATGGGACATAACAGCTGGGTTGGGTTGACCCCAAACACCTTATTTCCCAAAACTTGATGCTTCTTTTTTAATAATAATTACTAAGCAAATGATTACAGAAACTACAGTTTATTATTACTATAACAAATTCATTCTTGAATAAAATAATTTTAGATATATAACTATGAGTACACCTTAGCTGACCCATTTTCTTTTTATTATAAACTTGATTTAATATATATGCAATAATTTCTAGATTGTGTTTCAGTAGTTTGAGAATGCTTTGTTTCTCCTCAATAGGTTTACATCTCCTCAATGCTAATGCTTTTGTCTTGGTGATTCTTTTATTTTTCTCAGAAACTGTATTCCTCATACAAAGCAACCATACAAATTCTTTAAGAGATTGGGTCTGTTTCATTGGTACTATCAAGTGGAAGGAGTTAAGTTAGTCATTTCTAGTTGTTTTATCAAGGGTTTTCAACACTGTCTCAAACAGGTGTACTGAATCAGAAAAATCCAAGTTTTCATACACTAAAACGATCACTTGAATCTGCAACACTATGAAGCTCCACTGATGTCTTGAAACTTTCTTTACATATTCAGCGTATATGTGCGCGCGTATCCCTTTGTGTAAATAGAAAGGATAATAATGTATCAAGTTTTCATAAAAATGTATCAGGATATTTATACAGACTCTTGTATTGCATGTATATAGCAATCTTATTTAAACCTTGGGACATTTGGATAATTATGATATGAGTTTAGGCTTTGGGCTTATAACGTTAGCCTATTATCACCCAAAACCATAAACCCTTAATGTTAGCCGAATGAAATTTGTTCTAAGAATTTTTGGGACAATGTTTACGATATAATTTTGGGACAATGTTTATGCACATTTCGGTATTACATGTATATGACAAGATTTATGCACATTTCGATATTGCAGGCATATGACAATATTTTATTCCCAAAATTATAACAATCTTTTGAGTAATTGATATTTAATCTTCTTGCAATTCATGCGTAATACACAACTTACACATGTGTAAGTGTACTAGTTCGAATAATCATTTGATTTTAGTATCTAACTTACACATGTGTATTTACCTTCAATGTTAACTAATCATTTGATATTGTTATCTAACTTACACATGTAAGGTATACAACTTAGCAATTCTGAATAATCATTTGATTTAGATATCTAACTTACACATGTGTAAGTTGATTTACATACTTACACATGTGTAAGTTATAAACTTACACATGTGTAAGGATATACAACTTACCAGTTTTAAATAATCATTTGATTTTGATATCTAACTTACACATGTGTAAGGTATACAACTTACCAGTTCTAAACAATCATTTGATTTTGATATCTAATTACACATGTATAACATACAGCTTACACATGAGTAAATACAGAACTTACACATGTGTAAGGTATACAACTTAACATTTCTGAATAATCATTTGATTTTGATATCTACCTTACACATGTGTAAGTTATACAACTTACCATTTAATTATTTGATTTTGATATTACTTACACATGTGTAAGTTGTAATAACTTACACATGTGTAAGTTGTAAGTTTAACTTACACATGTGTAAGTTGTAAGTTTATACTTACACATGTGTAAGTTGTAGTTTATAGTTACACATGTGTAATCTGTATAATGAGAAGCCGCTTGATATTTGAAGGAATGAGGTGTTATATTGAAAACCATTAAAATTGTTAAAGGTCCAAATAGGTTAAAAATGAAATCTAAATGTCTTGTCATTATCATACATTTTTTTAAAAACGTATCAAGACTTTAAAAAAATGTATCAACAGATTTGGGTATCTATGTATAAAAAAACCAAAAAAAAAATTAACTATAAAATCTTTTTTTTGAACGTTCGTGTCACGGGACGGCTAGCCGTTACATCCATACGGCAGGCAGACGCTAGCGACCGATCCACGAAGTCAGGGAACCACGGGGGAGGAAAACCCTTAATTAAACCGCTACAGAAGGCACGACGTTTAATTAAGGTAAACCTTTGCCCCCTCCAGGATTCGAACCGGGGTTGAATCCCTTCATGGGAGGACTTTGGAGATGAGGAAACCACTGCGCTAGGCAGGGAACCTCTAATGTCTTTAGAAAAATACAAACTACTTAATATTCTACAATGAACAAAGTGCTTAATGTTGTTTATCACAATAAATCACACATTATCATAATTTCTTACATAATACAAACTACTTAATATCTTACATAGGTTTTACATAGTAACCTGTTGCTCTTCGTCAAAAGTCTCCCTAATCCCCATTATGTAGCATCACCTACATTTGTCCCGCTGACCCTCTGAAACTTCCCATCTTCATCAACCTACATTAATCCAACATTTGAACCTGCATCAATTTGATGCTTCTATTGTTTCGAGTTGTATTGATCTTGAACTGCATTAAAAAATGTGAAATGTTGATATAAGTTAACAACAATCACATATATGCAACAAGAGCTATCCAAGCACAATAATTTTGTTAGTTTATAAACTACATAACAGGCCTTAGCCTTTAAGAAACGAAAAACACTTCCTAAATTTTGACTAGATAACAAACCTTTTAATTAGATCAACTTTCCAAAAATAATAAGCACATTCATTCACCTGAAGAAAATGCTAATTTACTACCTAAACATGTAGATACATCAACTGGTGTAGGAACTTGATGATGACTTGCAGATTGTTCTCAAGAGCAACATATACTGATCACAAAGACACATCACCAAGCCAGCATCAGTTACAACTTGGGGGAAAAAAGAAACCTGAGATTAAAAAAAGTACCAAGTTTTTGAAAAGTTCATATATACAAGAGATGTTTTACCTGCAAATTGTTGAAGTTGAAACGCTTGGCTTGCAGCAAAAAATGTATTATGCAGATTGGGTATATTTTGCTCATCTAAGGATATGAGCTTGAGATTGATATCCAGCTGGAGAATAGCATATATTAGGAAAATCTATTTGAAAAGAGTACCTGTCAAGCAAATTACTACTCCTTCCACATTGACTCTTGAGTGTCACATGTGTCAACATTTTATCGTCAAACTCAAGAAAAGACTGTTTTGGTTTGTAAGTAACAGTACAGATCAATGCATATATACCTCATCATCGTCTTGCTGTAACTTTTGGAGATGACCAATCAGCCTCGAGAGGTGGCTGTTCCTAGTATTCTTGAAGGCACTAGCGCTTTGGCGCTTCGCATTCTTACCAGCACTACGCATGCCACCACGACCCCAGGTCAGAATTTCTGGACTACCAACAAGCCCGGCAGACACACCAACCATTTTTCTGGAACCTTCTGCTTAGCCTGACATATAAAAAATTCAATATAAATAACAAAATTAAAGAAGAATTTCAAAATCAGGGTCCATCCTCAGACCCTTTGCTTGTGACAAACCTTCTACAAGAACTGTTAGCATTCTGCTGGACTAAGCAACCCAGGCTCTTCTGCAACTGCTGCTGGAGCAGCATTCCCGTTAGTTTTTTGGTCAAAACCCCAATACTTGGCAGTTTTTTTGTCATCTTCAATCATTAATTTTGTAAATTCTTCATGGTCATACTTCAAAGTAGTCTTTCCTCCAAACTCAATTGGAAGATTATCCGCATCAAAACATGATTGCATGATCTCAACACTCTCTTTATTCTTTGGGTACGCAAATTTCACCTTCTGAAACGTCTTTGGATCCAAGAAGTACTTAACAATCTGCATATCATATAAATATGTCGTTATATTACTTGTGGTGTTTAACTATATAGAGAGATACCTGATGAACGCTACAGACCTTCCAAAATGCTTGAAAAAGTCGTGGTGGGCTATAGAGAAACGCCACAGCTAACCTCTGTGGATAGTGGTTTTGTAGTATGCTGATGGTTTCACGTGTGGTTTTAACTGGCACGTTGGTGCTAAAAGACCACCCACTGAAATCTATGAGCCATACCATCTCTTATTGGTCTTCTGGTAGATTTAGTATCGCGTTTTCTATTAGGTATACCAGATGCCGTATCTGGTTGTCCATTCCTTTTGTATTCTGAAATAATTCAGATTATTACTTTACCAAAAGAAAAGGAAAAAGAAGACTCTAGATATAGAAGCTGGGGATATCTAATCACCTGCAGTCCTGGTTTCATTATCAAGACAGTTCGGCCGAAACGGTCACGGAAATTTGACCGGAACAGTTTCCCAGTTTCACCTTCAGCAGCAATCTCATGCTAAGAAAGTGAAAAACTTATTACTTTAGTTATCTGGTTTTAAATAAGAAATCGAAAGATGAGTTGAACAATGAGGACTAACCCAACGGATTTCTTCTGGTTTGTAGGTTGATCTCCATGCAAATGTCTCTTCCAACATCTTTTTTGCTTTCTCTACGTTCCAGCTTCGAGCTTCAAGATATCTTTTTAAGCATGGATCAGTGCAGTACTTTAAGTTGCGTCCAGATAGGGGACCAAGAGCTGCCCTAAGCTCGTTAACCTGCAGATTCAACACGGGCTCTTACAAATGTCAAATAAGATCGCTTATAAGTCCGCTGATCAATGATATATGCAACAATTTTGAAGAAATTGAGTGCAATTATAAGTATTTGTTTCAAATATATGGTCTATCCAATAGTAAAATTAGTTGACTTGTTGTATAGCTTGTCACCTTAGACTCTGTTTGCAGCTCATTATTCTCGAGTTCCTGCTGTTGTCGTTGAGATGACCCATGACGCCGAAAGATGGACATGGTGATGAATTGTGATGCTACAGATAGACAACTGAATTATCTGTAAAAAGCAAATGATAAGCAAGATCAGTCTTTAGATTTGAATAATAGAATCCAATTGGCTACAATATATGATACAGTTTATGTCATACTTTAGGAATAGATACAACCAATGAGGTGCTAGTTTAAAGAAGCAAAAGGTAAATAAATACCTAACAAACACCAAATAAAAGAAAGTGGTAGAAATATTGCATCGAAAGCTACTTTATTTAACCAAAGTTTATTTTAATAATAGACTCAAATCCGTTCATGTTCTTGTGGACAGAAAGTGTTAGGAAGTTGGCCATGTAACCCCAAGTTGACCGGCAGACACACCACGTCACAACCTCCGTTTGCAACACTTGGTGGCAATGAAGACTGACCACCAGCCCCTCTTAGGGATCATCGGATGAAGATGAAGATCTGACTTCATTTCATGGAGGTCAATCCAATCCAGTCTACAGAAAACAAGAAATTATGTACCTTGGAACATCATGGCCACATGATTTTGCAATCAAGCCTGATGCAGTATTCTTAGCAATTCTAGCCCCGTTTCCTTAAGTCTAGTACAAGATAATAGCTTTTGACTTTAAAATTGTAACCGGAGATGGTGTGAGTGTGAAAAAATACATCTAACACGTTTCAATAACTTGTACCTACGTGGTTTTTAGTGAGAGGGCTACAATAAAAAACGACATCTTCTCATATAATAGGTAGATATAATAGTAAGACTAATAATGTATTAGATTGTCAAAACAAAAATGTATCAAATTTTTATAAAATGTATCAAACTTTTCATAAAAAAATATATATAAGAGGTAGAAAATTCTACCTGGTCATCCCTAGAAAATGGCACAAGCAAAGGAAACTCAAAAGGTAGCTAAAGCAGTAATCCCTCATCTATTTCACTTATTAAAAGTCATCCCTCTTCTACCTAAGAACAAAGAGATGCAAATGAATGAATGTAGACCCTCTTTCTGTAAAAAAAAAAAAAAAAGAAAAACTCTGGTTAAACTATAATCAAGTTAAATAAATAAAAAGACAATTAAAAGCTACCAAATCACTGGTCTACCAGTAGAGAAAAGTTTAGAAGATTCACCTTCAGAATTAGCATCTCTCCATTTCCGACCACCGCCACTCTGTTCCGTCACCGACGATTTCCTCACCGCCGGCGTCACCAAATCGGGCAACAAAGCTGCCAAATTAGGGCCCTAATCATAAAATTGACAAAGACGATGAGTAAATCTAATCATAAAATTGACCTGTAATCAATAATTATAGTAATAAAAACCTAGCCACGTGACAGAATCGGAGAAGGAGGAGGAGACGGTGACGAAGGCGGTGGTTGATTTGATCAGAATAAAGAAGGTGAGTTTAAAACCGATCTGTGTGAGATTGATGGAAGTGAGGACTGAGGAGAGGTTTGTTGTGGACAATGAAATTACCTAATTACCCTCTCACATGTAAAAGACGCGGGACGCGGGGTTGATCTGAGCCGCTCAACTTAACTGATCGGACGATCACAAAGTGGACCCCTGGACTTTTTTTATTGGCCGTACTCATTTTATCTTTTTCTATATATATATGTTTAAAGTTAAGTTTTTTAGTATGAGACAAAGTAGAGACATGAATAAGGCTGGGATGGAAAGGATCAAGAGCCAGGAGGTGATAGACGAGAGCTATGTATATAATATAATATATATAGCCAATAAGAAAAAGATCCGAGACCTAAATGAAGCAATATATACGAGAGCTACTTAAGGAAGAGGGTCCAGCCGAAAGCACAAAAGGAAGAAAGGTGAGAAGGGATACTTAAGGAAGAGAGTCCAGCCGAAAGCACAAAAGGAAGAAAGGTGAGAAGGGAATAAATCTTGGAAGGGAGTAAGCCAAGACAGGAGAGAGAAACGAGAGTAGATGGAGGGAGAGAGAGACAGCCGAGGATATTCCTGGTGGGTCCCAGCCGAGCTCCTTGGGAGTGTATCTCTTGACGAGAGTAAAAAGGGGAATTATGCTTCCTTCCCTTGCTTCCTTCCTTTGCCACTTGGGAATTATGCTTCCTTCCCTTCTTTCCTTTGCCACTTGGGAATTATGCTTCCTTCCCTTCCTTCCCTTCCTTCCTTCCCTTGTCACTTGGGAACTATGGTTTCCTTCCCTTGCTATTTGGGAGTTAGTCACGTGGCATAACTTCTTTCCTTCCCTTGGCAGGCTCACGAGAAGGGAACAAGAATTATGATGGCCATTCATTTTGTCTCCCGAATTGAACAAGGATATGGAAGGAGTATAAAGTATATTATTATTCTCTAAGGCCAGGCCCATATCTGGCAGGGCCCAAAATACAATGTTGCCCTAATTGGTAGCCTATAAATACCCCAATCATTATTGTGGCAACACAGATTCACACACATTCAATTCATCATTCATATCAAAAACACACACATCCTTCTAGAGAGAGAAACCAAGAGCTTTCTCACTCTAGGTTATCCTTTTATCACCTTAGGTTCGTGAAGAACTTAGTAGGTTTGCACTCTATAATTGAGGAGATTAAAAGGATAACACGGTTAAAACCCCATTGTGATTGAGCTCAACATCTCATGCTCAAACATTGTTTTATTATGTTCTGTCATTTTAATTATGTAGTCTCCTTTTCTTAATTATGTATTGTGTGTTTTTATTAATAAAAGTGTGAGTTTTAAATAATGTGATAAATGGTAGAATAAGAAATAAATAAAAGTTGAGGAAGAGGTGAAGAAGATGTGTTATTGTTAGTGAGTGTGAAAGAGGTGTTTTAGGAGAGAGAAAAGTGGATGCGGCAGTGAGGAAGAGAGTGAATGAAGAGCCCTATTGGAGGCCTAAGGGCCTTATAAGTAAACTTTAGCAAACCATAGGGCCCATGCTACTGAACTTGGAAAAGTTGACTAATATTGCAAACAATCACACCTATGGACCTCGTTGTACCCTGTGTTCTCGAGTTAATTGGAAGGAAAAGAAAGCAAGTGAGAAGAAATTAATAAAAAAGTGTGGTTCCTTGAGGTTTTTTTTTTTGTAAAGAAAAGAATTATGAAGAATAGAATTGGATGGGTCTTTGCTAGTATATTTTTGCCTGTAACAATCTTCTGCCCAATTTGGCAGATTTGAGGGATAACAAATAGACACATTACATATATTTATTAATTACCCTTTTATCTCCTTATAATAATCATTATATATTTCACTCCTAAAAACTTTTTGTTGCGCCATCTCTTGCTACTTCCTCCTATTGTATTAAAGTTCTTCATATTTCGAATGACATAGATGGGAAAAGACCAAATTCTGCTGTACTTTTGTTAGCATTTGTAAACGAAGATAATTAAAGTGATGGTTGGTAGCTTTTAAGGTATTACATCGCAGGGTCAAGGACTAGATAGATCCGCACTGCAGGGTCAAGGTATAGACAGATTGATACGTCCCAAGGTGTATCAATATACCAAAGTATATTGTACACAGAACAGTTGTAGAGGGGGGTGAATACAACTTTCCTCGATCTTTACAAACTTTTAAATAAAACGTTTTAAAGATTCAGTTTATATATTAAGTAAGTAAAGAGCAGGAATCATTAAAAGAGTAAAGCAGTAAAGTGAATGAAACATTCTTGAACACAGATTGTGGTTTTCAATGTAATCCTTTATTAAGAAACAATCTATACAAAGAATTACAGGGTTGTTGCGGAACAAGATAGCCTATAGATATCTAAACAACCCTTAGAAATGACAAACTACAATCAATAAGTTTCTACTCAAAAGAATCAGCCCAAGCTGATCTTCAACAGACTAAGCTGTGTGTAAGAGCAAAGAAAACTTGTGTGAAGAATGATTCTCAGGAATGCCACACATATGCAATCAAGGAATGAGGCTTTTATAGGCGAAAGCCCTTCTTCTCTTGGTATCCAATTAGCCACGTATTCTTCTTCTACTGGATGACAAAGGAATATTTGATCGTGCCTTTCATGGTACATGTGGTCCCTATGTACTGGTGCACATTCTTTATCATACAATAAGAGTATGGACACGCATATGTAAAACCAACCACCAACCTGGATCCTAGGATTCTTCCTAGTCACGTCATTTGTCCTTATCTTCAATCCAGGGTGTTATCTTCACTTGATTGTCAGACACAGATTGGGCCGTTTGTCAAAACACCAATCTGCCTAAGTGTTTCCAAGCTGACTGCTAATCCCAAGCTGTCTTCCACTACCAGCTTGGTCTTCTATCTTCAATCCTCCTCTTCGACTTGGATTGAATGCTATAACCTTGTTGATGCAGCTTGAATAACACTTGCTTCCACAAATTATTACAATACAAAACGAAGCATGATCTGGGCCAGAAACAGATCGTAAGCTGTGTCAGCTTAGTCTGACCCAGATCAGATTACAAGAACCAAAAGATTACTAAGTGTTTATAGGTCAGATTTGTCATCATTAAATTTACAATGAACATTGGGACTCAACAATCTCCCCCTATTTGATGATGACAAAACCCAACTACACTTCTAACTATCAGCTTACAAAGAATCAAATGAAAATATACTAACAGCTTGTGACCCTTTGAATCTTTTGGGTTCTTTTCAATCTGATATGAAGTTTTAACAAGAACAACAGACTTTGTACAAATGCTTTGCATATATTGAGGAAAGAAATATATTACAATCATAAAGACCTATTCCCCAATCATTTCTACTGCCTCTTGTTTTACTTCATATGATGGGGCAATAGTCACATTTACCTTCCTATCTAGACCCTCTTCTATAAGGAACTGCTCATACCCATTACCTTGTTCACTAAAATTAGCACAAAATCTGTACAAGGTAAAAAGGTGCATATGTGGTACCTTTTTCAGCTCAGCAGTCCTTTGGAACACCAATTTGCCTCTAGCATTTAAGAAGTACATTCCATGCTCTGGTTGAGTAATAAACAGCCCACTTCTTGCATTTGTAACACCAGCAGGTAGAGACAGATCAAGATGACTCAGAATCTTGTCAAGAGCTTCAGGAGATAATTGAGCAAGCAGCTCTGAAGGGTTCAAGTTCTTGAGGAAATCTGAGTTATCACCTTCAGGAGCATTAATTCTTCCATACCTTCTCCTTTTCTTTTTAAGAGGCTCAGCTGACTCATCTTCATCATCCATATCATAAGCTTTAGGTCTTGGAAGGCCAGTGATGTCAATCTTGAATTTGACAATTATTGCAAACTTCTTTTCAATGGCCTCCAAAACAGTCTCTCTATGAATGCCAGGCATTCCAGTGATGATATTATGCAACTCCACCCACTCAGTGTATCCCAAATCAAACAGCTTGTCAAGATCACAAGTTTCATAACTTGATTCATAACCTTCTCTTGTGATCCTGATGTAGGGAATGGATTGTCCTCTTCTTCTCTTTAATTGAACTTTAGTGATCTGCTCTGGATGCCTTCTATAATTAAGTCTTTCAGTTACCTTTCTTTTATCCAGAGCTTCCCACCTATCATGAGCTTCTACACTAGCCTTCACATCTTTTATCTTCTGTGATGGTTTAGAATGAACCACCACTTTCTTTTTGCCTTTTCCAGTGCCTTTGCCCTCTTTCTTTTTGGATCCAACAACTGCAAGCTCTTCTTCATCTTCCTTATTCAATTGTTCTTGAAGAACCTTAGCAAGTTTAGGATCAGATTCAGTCACTGCCATCATTTCTCTTTGCAGTCTGTCTTCCTTGACCATTTTGTATGCTATCTCAACTGTTACACCAAGTATTGGAGCCTTTTTAATTGCAAGCTCCCAATCTTTTTCTTTATCAGTCAGAATCTTCACACCACTTTATCCAGCTTCATTTGGTCTTTTCTTTATCATATACTGAGCCAAAGTAGCTGTGTCTTCACTTGAAGAGGATTCTGCAAGACTTTCTTTGGGAGCTGGGTCAGCTTGAGATGACACAGCTTGTACAGGAACAACTTGGGAAGATTTTTCAGTTTCAACTTCTTTTTCAACATCAAACTCCCTCCTTATTTCTTCAACAACATTCATTACAACATCAGTCTCCCCCTCAATTGTATCACTCTTCTTCTCAGCTTCTTCATTCAAATTTCCAACTATCTTTTCACCACCAGACTCAGATTCTGGCATTTTTATCTTCTTTTCCTTTTCACCTTCCACCTTTGAACCATATACAACCATTCTCTTATCATTGGCCTCCCCCTCAGCTCTAGCCTTCCTCTGTCTTTCTTTCAGCTTTTCAAAGTAATTCTCAATTTCCTTGTCAACCTTAACTCTTTCTCTTTCTTGCTCAACTTCAGCAGCACTCTTCTCCCCCTTTTTGTCATCATCAGCCACCCTAGCCACACCCTCATCTACTCGTTCTAAATCCCCATCTAAAAGACCCATTGTTGAGGACTTAGTTCCTCACAGAAGATACCTTCATCTATGCTTATATTTACAGAGTTTTCAATGGTTTTGGTTCTTTTATTGTACACTCTGTAGGCCTTCATCATTGTTGCATATCCAAGTAGGATACCTTCATCTGCTTTCTCATCAAACTTTCCAAGTGGTCTTTCTGATTCAGAATGTAACAAGGACTTCCAAACATTCTTAGGAAACCAATTTCAGATTTTCTCCCCCTAAGAAGTTCATATGCAGTCTTCTGGTGTCTTTTTCACAATAAGGGATCTGTTCTGGGTAAAGCAAGCTATGTGAACTGCTTCAGCCCAGAAATGAGACTTGACATTGTTTTGAGCCATCATGGATCTGGCAGCTTCAATAAGAGTTTTGTTTCTTCTTTCTGCAACACCATTTTGTTGAGGAGTTCTGGCAGCTGAGTAGACTTGTGAAATTCCCTTTTCACTGCAGAAAGAATTAAGAGTGATGTTCTTAAATTCAGTACCATTATCACTTCTTAACTGCCTTACTGGCCTTTTGTAGAGAATTTCAGCTTGCTTGATAAAATGAATAATGCTGTCAGCAGCTTCACTCTTGTGCTTGAGAAAGAAAACCCAGGTGTATCTTGAATATTCATCAACAATTACCAAGGAGTACCTCATTCCAGTGAATGGAGGAGTACTAATTGGTCCAAATAAATCCATATGAAGCAGATCCAAACAATTATCAATGGTTGAGCATGTTTTAGACTTGAAAGTAGCTTTGTGTTGTTTGCCTTTTTCACAAGCACCACACAGCTTGTCCTTCTCATAATTTATCACAGGGAGTCCAGACACCAATTCTTTCTTACACAGCTTGTTGATGTCTTTAAAATTCATATGAGACAGCCTTTTATGCCACAACCAGTTCAGCTCATCTTGAGACTTTGACATGAAACAGACTTCTCTTGTGAAAGTTGGATTTCTCATGTCAAAAGAATACAAAGACTCACCCCTCTTTGCAATAAGAACCACATTGCCTTCTAAATCAAGAACAATACCCTTATCAGACCTGAATCTCACTTCATAGCCAGCATCACACAATTGACTCACACTTATCAAATTGTGCTTCAAACCATTCACATATGAGACCCTTCTGAAGGTAAGGGGACCATTTGAAAGTATACCAAATCCTTCAGTCTTTCCTTGAGAGTCATCTCCAAAAGTAACATTAGGACCAGCGCGAATCCTAAAGCTACATAGCAGGGACTTACATCCGGTCATATGCTTGGAACAACCACTGTCCAAGTGCCAGGTATTATCGTCATGACTGCCCTGGTGGAGCAGTCTGACTGGTAGATGCCTGGTGAGCTGACTCAGATTGCTGTTGGATTTTCACCAGATCTTCAGCAAACTTTTGAGTAGCTTCTTTAGCCATGAAACACTTGGCATCTTTATACAGCTCATCATCAGATGAAGTGGCACTTTCAGCCCAATCTTTGGCTACCAGATTCTTCTCATTTTTGTTTACCTTCTCAGTCAGCTTAGCTACTTGTGCTTTTAAGGCTTTGTATTTTGTCTTGAGCTTTGAGTATTTTTCACTTCTTCCCCTTTGGATGACACAGCTTGAGAAGACTCTTTAGATCTGCAATCTCCAGCCATGTGTCCAGTCTTGCCACATTTGTAACAAGTGACTTTGGACATGTCAAATGGCTTCTTTGTCTTATCAGCTTGGCCAACTTTTCCTTTTCCTTTAAACTTGCTAAAGGATCTCCTTCTGATCCTTTCAGCCAACATAGCTACTTCATTAGCTAGTTCATCACCATCAGATTCATCACATTCAGATTCAGCACAAACAGAGTTAGTGTTATAAATCACAGGAACTTCATCATCAACACAAGGAATGATCTCATTACTTATTGAGCTAGGGTGTTCAGTCATAGAGGCAACAAGTGCAGCAGCAGGCTGACTATAAGAATCACCCATAGCTATTAACTTTTCTGCCTCTGAACACTCTTGGTTATGAAGCAAACCAAAGAGTCCAGGGAGATCAAGATCATGATAAACAGAACTTAATTTAACAGAAGAAATATAGTTGTTCCATTTAGGTGGTAATGAATCAAGAAATTTACTCTTTAAAACATCATTTTTCTTAGTTATTCCAACAGCAGCTAAATCATTAACTAAAGCATTAAAGCGGGTATGAGTGTCAGTCAAAGATTCATTTCTCAAAGAGAAAAATCTCTCATACCTCCTGGTCAAAGTAGTAATGTGGATTCCATGGAAGTAGAGCAACCCTCAAACATGACAGTCAATGTACCCCACATTTTCTTAGCTGTAGAACACATTTTAATATAATGGTAAAGGTCTTTGGGCACAGCTTGGACAATGAAATTTCTAGCCTTCACATCCAAGTTTGCCAACCTCCTATCCTCATCCCCCCAATCTGCCTTGTCCTTAACAATTGATTTGACTGTGGCAGGAATGGTTGGTTGACCTTCTCTGACCACAGCTTCTACCACAATGGTTTGTGTAGGAACATAAGGACCATCCGTAAGGATGTCAGGCATATTGTTATCGATGGATTCAAGGAACAAAGACATTCGACCTTTCCACCCACTGAAATCATCTTTATCAAACATGGGTGGTCTGGTTGAAGAACCATTATCAACATAAGATGACATAATGCTTTACTTTTAAAAAAATAGCAAGGATCTAGTCAAGTTAATTCTTAACCCCTGCTCTGATACCAATTGATACGTCCCACGGTGTATCAATATACAAAAGTATATTGAACACAGAACAGTTGTAGAGGGGGGTGAATACAACTTTCTTCAATCTTTACAAACTTTTAACACAAAACGTTTTAAGATTCAGTTTAAATATTAAGCAAGTAAGTAAAGAGCAGGAATTCATTAAAACAGTAAAGCAGTAAAGAATAAACATTCTTGAACACAGATTGTGGTTTTCAATGTAATCCTTTATTAAGAAATAATCTATACAAAGAATTACAGGGTTGTTGCGGAACAAAGATAGCCTATAGATATCTAAACAACCCTTTGAAATGACAAACTACAATCAATAAGTTTCTACTCAAAAGAATCAGCCCAAGCTGATCTTCAACAGACTAAGCTGTGTGTAAGAGCAAAGAAACCTTATGTGAAGAATGATTCTCAGGAATGTCACCCATATGCAATCAAGGAATGAGGCTTTTATAGGCGAAAGCCCTTCTTCTCTTGGTATCCAATGTAGCCACGTATTCTTATTCTACTGGATGACAAAGGAATATTTGATCGTGCCTTTCATGCTACATGTGGTCCACCACGTACTGGCGCACATTCTTTATCATCCAATAAGAGTATGGACACCATATGTAAAACCAACCACCAACCTGGATCCTAGGATTCTTCCTAGTCACGTCATTTGTCCTTATCTTCAATCCAGGTTGTTATCTTCACTTGATTGTCAGACACAAATTGGGCCATTTGTCAAAGCACCAATCTGCCTAAGTGTTTCCAAGCTGACTGCTAATCCCAAGCTGACCTTCCACTACCAGCTTGGTCTTCTATCTTCAATCCTCCTCTTCGACTTGGATTGAATGTTATAACCTTGTTGATGCAGCTTGAATAACACTTGCTTCCACAAATTATTACAATACAAAACATGAAGCATGATCTGGGCCAGAAACAGATCGTAAGTTGTGTCAGCTTAGTCTGACCCAGATCAGATTACAAGAACCAAAAGATTACTAAGTTTTTATAAGTCAGATTTGTCATCACCAAATTTACACTGAACATTAGGACTCAACATAGATGCTGGAAAGAGTTTGTTTAACCTCTTTATTGAAACACATCAAACATTATTGAGTTATCAAAGTTGGGAATGTCATTGCTTAAAAGGGTATGATTGTCAAAGTGTCATTTTTCATTTCTTTTCATTCTGATGTGTCGTATTTTATACCCAATTCCCACAACGGATTTAGTCGCTTTTGCATGGTTTATGAGTCGTTTTAGTATACATTTGGTGCGTTTATGGTATTTGTTAGTGTTTCAGGGAAATAACAGGTACTTGAGCGTATTTCTGGAAGAAACGACATTTTTGAGGCAAAAGAAGTGTTTATAGAAGTTGTACGAGTCCCGAGGCTGCGTTTGGAGTCATGTCAACAAAAGTCAAAGCTGACAAACAAGCCATTGCGCCGCAACAAAAATACAGAGAGTTAAGTTGCGCCGCAATATAGCTAATTGCGCCGCAACGCGTCCAGGTTCAATCCAGCCACTACTCAATATCAACAATAATTGTGGAATTAGCAATAAAAGGTGGTGGTGGTCTCGTTGCTTGTACCCAGCCGGAAAGAAATAAGTGGGCTTGGATCCTTTTGTTTGTTAGTGGACTGGCCAAAGAAAAAGAAGAATGGGCCGAAGCCCTTTTGTTTTGTGAAGGAGGTCGGCGAGCAGCAGCCAAAAAGGCCCATGGCCATCATTACCTACGTATCACATATATCATGTATATATATATGAGATTTGGTGACATTAATTTGAGAGCTGGATGGTGGGGTGCGTGTGATTGGAGGCCGCAAAAGACAAAAGGATTTTCTTCCTTCTTGTTTCGAAAAGCAGCAGCAGTCATCAATCTGTTCGAATTCCTTTTCTTTTATTTATTTTAATTGTTAGCTAATACAAAGACTTTATCATCACAAGTTATTAATATGGATTATTTGACATTAATAATTGTTTGTGTTATTTATCTTGTTATGAGTAGCTAATCTTTTTATCATCCATCTTGATGAAGTGAGACAATATGTAAGGATTGCACAAATTTTATAATTCAATGTTGATTTCATTTAACGTTATATCGTGATCTTAGTGTATTTATTCCTTTTAATTTATCTTGAATTGATTGGTGGTATATGTGTGTCCTTAATGGTAATTACTGATTACATATATTTCATTTTGGTTGTTTGGGTACAAGCAATTGGGTCTATGACGAGTACGGTAGATAATCGTTCAATGGTAATAGCGAGGAATGTGTTAACGGTTGGGTACAATCGATAGGTATAATTGTTATTTCAATAACCAAACCAATTGTTTGATTAGGGAAGTTATAAAAGATGTCTTGGGGTACCGGTCTTTGTAATTAAACTGGTTTAAACAAGAGAGTCAAATTATGTCATTAACTTAACGGGTACGGGGTTGGTGCTTTGTTTGAGTCTCGGTTATTTAATCAACTTAATTTGGATTTGAACTTCATTTATGTGCAATCTTAACATGTTGTCGAGCGAAATCAAGATGGATGCATTTTAATTATTATTGTCATAGAATCATTTTTCTATCGTTTGAGGACGATCCCTGCCCCGGTAATACCGGATTTAATTATTCTTCTTTTACTTTAATTTGAGCAAAGTGACAATTCGGTCACAAAACCCCCATTTCTATTTGAACTACTTTATTTGAACAATTGCCTACTTAGTCCCTGTGATCGATCCTGACTTACCATTTATCTATACTATACACGAACGGGTCCACTGCCCGAGAGTGTGCATTAGGTAGTAAAATCGGTATTTCTTGTTTATAAATTTAAAACTCGATTTTGCACATCAAGTTTTTGGCGCCGCTGCCGGGGACTTTTGTTAAGTAGTTGTTTATTTTGTAGTTCGATCCTTTTTCACATTCATTTGTGAGAAAGTTATTGTTTTACTAGATAGATTGTATTTTATTTATTAGTTTTAGTCCATTTTAATATTTAGTTTTTGTTTTCCATCTGTGCTTTTCACGGTTGTGCTAGTGTCGGTTTTGCAGTATTAGCATCACCAATGGGAGATGAACAACCGAGAAACCAGAATGACCGTCCTTACGGGGAACGGAGAAGAAACATACCGGCTAACCGGGGCACAGCTATTCGCCCTCCTGCAATTTCGGTAGATTTCTCTCTGAAAGGTAATCATCTCAAGAGTGTTGAAGAGGATAAGTTTGACGGGATTAGAAGAAATGACCCATATGCACATCTTGAGAGATTTGAGAAGATTTGTAGGTTGTATCAGTATGGTCAAGGGCAAGCTGAAGCTGTTAAATTAGAACTCTTTCCATTGACTCTTGTTGGAGAAGCATCTGCATGGTTTAAGGAGTTACCGGATAACTCATTCTCCACTTGGGCTGAACTCAGGGAGGGATTTATTGATGAGTTTTATTCAGTGAGAACTCAAAGGCAGCTGGAAAATCAAATCAGGGCCTTTACTCAAGACAGTGGTGAGGATGTCGTAGATGCTTGGAAGAGATTCGAGGAAATGCTAAGGAATTTTCCTGGTCATGGTATGGGTACTGAAGTGAGTTTTGAGATTTTTTACGATGGACTTGATAGAAATTCTAAAAGGGAGCTTGGTTATGCATTCGGGGGTAGTTTAAACAACATTTCTCTGAATGAAGGATACAAGATCCTTGATGATTTGGCAAGGGAGTGTTCAACCAGAGATGAAGACCGATCCAGGAGATCCAGTAGAAGCACTGTAGCTAAAGTTGAGAGTAGTGAGGAGCTGAAGTTAAGGCTCTCTCTAAGCAAATGAATGAGAGGTTTGATAATCAAGAAAGAAGATTAAAGAGCCTTGAAAGAGATGTTAAGGTTATGGCTGACGGTTGTGAGCATTGTGGGGACTTGCATATACGGAGGATTGCCCGGATAAACCAGTTCAAGATGTTAGTTACGTTCAGAATCAATGGAATTTCAACCAAAATACCGGTTATCAAAACCGGCCATCAGGTAGTTCTTACCCTTCTTCTTCTTTAATACTAACAGTTCTGGTTATGGTGGTAACAGGTTCAGTAGGTTCAGCAATCAACAAGGCGTAGATTCAGAACTAAGAGAGATAGTGAAGGACTTTATTAGTGCCCAGAAAGCAACTAATGAACATGTTGCTGAAGAATCCAAGAAGGTTATTTTTGTGTTGGATGCGTTGACTACTCGTTTGGATGGATTGGGGCATAAGCTGGATCAAAACGCGAAAAACCATCAAGCTACCATTAAGGATTTGGAAGTGAAGCTTGAAAGGCTAGGAAATTCTAATAGGCAGCCCGGTACTCTACCGAGCAACACTCAGCAGAACCCTAAGCCTCAGTAACAGAGATTAAAGAAAGGCTGAAGGAACAAATGGATAAATTTGTAAGTCATCTAAGTAAATTGCATATCAATATTCCATTTTTAGATGCAATTGTGCAGATGCCAGGTTATGCAAAGTGTTTGAGACAAATTTTGATGAACAAGAAAAATCTGGCGGGGGTGGCAACTACAGTGTTGGAGGATGTTTGTTCAGCAGCAGTGACAGGTAGGTTACCCGAGAAACGCGGGGATCCAGGTAGTTTTACTATCCCTTGTAAGATTGGTAATTTATTGGTAAAAGCGTGCCTTAAATGATTCAGGAGCAAGTATTAATCTTATGCCTTCATCGATTTATTCTAAGTTGAATTTAGGAGAACCGACACCAATTAAAATGAAAATCCATTTGGCCGATAAATCTGAGATAAGACCTATTGGGATATTAGAAGATGTCTTAGTCAAGGTGGGTGGTTTGGTTTTTCCTGTAGATTTTGTCATTATTGATGCAGATGAAGCGTTAAATGTGCCCCTTATTTTAGGAAGACCATTTCTTGCTACGGCCGATGCTAACCTTGAGGTTGGTCGTGGTAAGCTTACATTGAGAGCAGGGAATGAGTCAGTGACATTTTTGAATACTTGTTCTATTTCTTTACCTAATGCCGCTAACTCTGTTGAGACTGCTTGTGTTAGCTCTATAGATTTGCAGATTGATGCATGGTTAGACAAGAAGCTGGGGGAAAAGGAGGTTGAGGTGAAGTCATCAGCAGTGGCTAGTTCTAAACCGACGGATGGTCCGTGCGCTAAAATCCGTAAACTATACAGTCGGTTGAAGTCTGCTGTTTCCCATGGTAATGTAAAGTTGTCTGAGAGTTGTGCTCGAATTTATCAACAAATGAGAAAGAGGAATTAATGATGGTTGTTGATACTGCTGGGCGAGCGAATGATTGGATTCTTGAAAAGGTGAAAGGTAACTGTTTCTCACCTTTTAAGGGTAGACCGCCCAAAACTTTAAGTGTGGGGGCGTCAGAGACCCCACCATGGTAATTATTTGGGGTAAGAGTCTAGCTAACGACTCATAAATAAATTAAGCGCTTCTCGGGAGGCAACCCGTGTCTTTTATTTTGTTATTTAAATTTAAATTTTGCATTTTTGTTTTTGTTTGTGTTTGTGAATAAACTCTTTGATGATGGTTTTGGTTTTGCTAGTTGATTTGGTATTCCTGTTTTGCGTTGATTTGTGTGTTCATGTTGATAGCAAGTTGGTTGTCATATGCATATGCTGACAGTAAGTGCAGCGACATATTTTATTGGCAGCATTCAAGCATGGAACACTCGTCATACCCGGCAAGTTTTTCTTGTTCTTTATTTTGCTTTTGTTTACTTTCCCCTATTTCCCATAGTTTGCCTTAGTTCATTGGACATTGAGGGCATTGTCCAACTCAAGTGGGGGGGGGTGGTAAATAGGAAAAAGTCGGGTATTTTAGAGGAATTTTGAACTTTTGCATGCTTGTCCTTGTAGTTAATTGCTTTTGTCACCTAATTATAGATATTAATAAGCAATTTGACTACACCCTTGGTACAAATTTTAATATGTGGAATTAGTTTTGACTGATTAATTAGGCAATCCCTTCTGGATTAATAATATGACTAGCACGCTTATAGCACCAAAACACCCAAATTGTGAGATTATTGATTCATTGCTAGTTATGCTAGGTGTTACGGTTTTGGAATTATTAGCCTTGTAAATTTGTCCCTCTCGTAGGCTTTTGGATTTATCCAGGAGTAAGGTCTCTTTTAGAGCTCTGAACTATGATGTGCAAGTTTGAGGTTGATTTTCCATTTTCGGATTATTTCATTTGCTATGAGTGTGCCGGTGATTGCGTTGATTCTAGAACTTGTCCTGGTTGATCGTTCCGTGTTATTTATCAGAAGAGGCAAACTTAGGATAAAATAATTTATTCTTTGTATGTTCACCCCTTGTTTCGTAAAAATCTGTTATGTGCATGTTTTGTTATTGTGCTTAGTAGCTAACTACACTGGTTAGTGAACCACCTGTTAAACCCTTATGTTGCACTCACTTTTAGTGCAAGAAACAATAGAAAACTTGTTGTCACTAGCCTGTTCTTTGTTATTAAATCCACCTTAATATACACCTTCCTAGCCATACCGATAGTCGAAGTCCTGGTGGGTCATTGGTTGCCTATGCTAGTGGATGGTTTGGGGTTGTCCTTTATGTCGGGTTGGGATATTCTCGGTTATTGAGAATAGATTGATTTCGTCATGTTTGTTTGGATAAAGTCTGGATCATTCATTTCAGCATATGAGTATATGATTTGTCACTGTTTCAAATGTTATTTAAGAGAATACCAATTAGTCAGAGTAAAGTAGCTCACAAAAAAAAAAGAATAAAAGAATTGAAAAACAGAAAAAGAAAAAAAAAATAGAAAAAAAGAAAGAAAAAGAGCTTGGGCTGTCAGTTGGTATTTCTCACTTTTGGTCAAATCATTTTTGTAAGTTGGTACATCAATTACACCAACGAAAGGATTTGAATGCTATAATCTTAAGTTGTTATTTGTGGGTTGGCGCGTTTGTTTAAGCCAACATGGTTAGATTTGGTTGATTGAGTTGTTTAGTGTCATACACCACAATGGTGTCGGTTTTTAATCGTCTATTGGGGGTATTGTCGGGAAAACTTCTTGGGATTTGGACCGTTGGCAACTAATGACATGGGATTGTTTATGGACTAGACTATTTGTGAAAACCTTGTTAAATGTTGTGTTATTTCTTGTTAACACCCTTTGTTTACCCAAATTTCCATACCCTTTTTAATACCTTGTTTAGCCTCAGAATTCACATTAACCCTTAAAAGTCCTCTTTTGATAGACGTTATAGGGTGCTTGCACCTTGGCGATGAAGGAACGAACCTAGTACAAGCCTATGGTTAAAAGATTATGCATCACGACTAGGCATTGAGTGATTATTCAAATATTCAACCCCAAGAGTAAGTTAGTTGGAGTAGGATAGACGAGATATCACTGATTCGATTCTTTTGTGCTTAGTCGTGTTATTAAGGCTTGTATATCAGTCAAGTATTGTCAAACATTCCAGTTTTCATTTAAGATTAAAACTGCCTAACCATCTTTTCTCATTTTCATGAATGGTTGAGCTTCTTTTTGATTACTGTAATGTCATTCCTATATGTACCAAGGTAATTTGTTTTTCAGCTTGGAATTGCTTGAGGACAAGCAAAGCTTAAGTGTGGGGGGATTTGATATGTCGTATTTTATACCCATTTCCCACAACGGATTTAGTCGCTTTTGCATGGTTTATGAGTCGTTTTAGTATACATTTGGTGCGTTTATGGTATTTGTTAGTGTTTCAGGGATACTGACAGGTACTTGAGCGTATTTCTGGAAGAAACGACATTTTTGAGGCAAAAGAAGTGTTTACAGAAGTTGTACGAGTCCCGAGGCTGCATTTGGAGTAATCGATAGGTATAATTGTTATCTCAATAGCCAAAACAATTGTTTGATTAGGGAAGTTATAAAAGATGTCTTGAGGTACCAGTCTTTGTAACAAAACTAGTTAAAGCAAGAGAGTCAAATGATGACATTAACGGGTACGGGGTTGGTGCTTGGTTTGAGTCTCGGTTATTTAATCAATTTATTTTGGATTTGAACTTCATTTATGTGCAATCTTAACATGTTGTCGAGCGAAATCAATGGATGCCTTTTAATTATTATTGTCATAAAATCATTTTTCTATCGTTTGAGGACGATCCCTGCCCCGGTAATACCAGATTTAATTATTCTTCTTTTACTTTAGTTGAGCAAAGTGACAATTCGGTCACAAAACCCCCATTTCTATTTGAACTACTTTATTTGAACAATTGCCTACTTAGTCCCTGTGATCGATCCTGACTTACCATTTATCTATACTATACACGAACGGGTCCACTGCCCGAGAGTGTGCATTAGGTAGTAAAATCGGTATTTCTTGTTTATAAACTTAAAACTCGATTTTGTACATCACATTCCAACTCAAGAACGCAAATAAGTAATATTTTTACTTTATTTCCTTTCATCTCCATAAAACTTAAAAACACAAAATATATAATATCTATCTTTACTTTTTTTCTTTCTTCATTTTTTCTTTTTTTTTTTTTTTTTTTTTTTTTTTTTTTTTTTAACCTTTTCTTTTTTTTTTTTTTTTTTTTTTTTCTCTTTTTTATTTTTTATCTTTACTTTTACTTTCTTTCTTCATTTCGTTTCACTTCATTTCTTTTCTTTTAAAAATACACTCGAGAACACAATGTTAGGCCGCTCGTAGTAATACTCGTCCAAGATCTCTTCGTCAAGGACGTTAATGCCACAAGCCTCTTCCATCTCGTCGAAATGAGCCTCGTTCGGAAATAAGAAGGAGATGGACGAAATGTGTGGGGCCCGGAGAGTGTATTAGTTGGTTTAATTTATTTGGGATAAAATAAAATATAATAAAAAAATTTAGGAAGAGGTCTTAATGCTAGGGGTAGTTCTTGGATTGAGAAAAGCTGACGTGGCAGTGAGGAAGAGGTGAGGAAGAGATTTAAGAAGTGGTCTTAGTAAGAGGGGCCTTAGTGAACCTAAAAAGGCACCTCTTGCAAAAACGTACAAATCACATGGGCCAAAATTGCATTTAACTCTTACTCTTTGTATTCTTTATTTACAGTTTTGATGATACAAATCTCAACAAGCTTCATAGCATAGCTAAAAAGAGTATCAGAGTTAAGACAGAGACATTCTTCTTCGATGTGAAGTCTATTAATGAAACAAAGAAACCAAGTTGAGGCCAGGGCACATCTTGCTCAGATTAAGTTGCTGGATATGAGTGATGCCAATCTACTGGGTATCACTAAGGATGAGTATGTTAGGGTTAAGAATGATCCTAGGATAGTTGACCAGTTGAATG
>CM067174.1:102638489-102703558 GCA_034093135.1 Erigeron breviscapus | reverse complement strand
CCTTGTAATTTGTCCCTCTCTTAGGCTCTTGGATTTATTCGGGAGTAAGGGTTCCATTTCGAACTCTGCACTAAGATGTGCGAATTTGAGGTTAATTTATTCCATTTCCGGGTTCATTTCTTTGATATGAGTGTGCCGGTGATGTGTTGAGCTAGAACTTGGCCTGGTGATCGTTACGAGACCGCAGTGAGATCACTTTTGTGATATAAGTACATTGGATGACGAATTGGCATATTAGGTTTTGACCCGTATTTTCTTTCTTTCTTTGCACCTTGCTTATGTATATTTTTACCTTCAGAATACATACTTTTATACATGTACATACACTTTCTTTCCTTCCTTTGTAAACCTTTGTTGCACTCATCCTTAGTGCAAAGTACACTTATACATCCTTTTAACTTAGCCTTTTCCTTTGTATATATCCACTTAAATATGTAAACTTTACCTAATTATACCTTACTATACCGATAGTCTAATCTGGGGGGCCATTGATTGTCATTGGTTTGTTGGATGGTTTGGGAGAGCTTCAGTGGATTGTCTAGTGGAATATTCTTGTCTATGAGAATACGTCATTTGGTCAAGTTATTGGGGAATGTCTTGGATTGTTCAAAGGAAGTATATTGTTATAGACATTGTTCATCATTGTAAGAGGGTGCCTACTAGTAGAGTAAAAATGGTTCAAAATAAGAGAAAAAAGTGAAAAACAGAAGAAAAAAAAATGATGATGAAAAAGAAAAAAAAAGAAAGAAAAGAACTTGGGCTACTAGTAGGTATTTCTCATTTTTATATGTCAAAAGAATTGTTGTATCAATTGGTTCGTGAATATATTGGAAGGCTTGGTTGAATTGAAGTTGTTTGAAGTTGATACACCACAATGGTGTCGGGTTTACTTGGTACTTTTGGAGGTGTCTTAGCGGGATAACATCTTATGGGTTGTTGGCAATCAATGGTAAGGGTTTGATTAGACTATTTTGTACATAACTTATCCTTTTGTTATTTCCTATTAACACTTACCTAAACTTCCCAAATCCCATTTGTAAATACCCTTAGCCTAACTTTACAACCGACCTATATGCCATATTTTGATGATGTACTTGGTGCTTACGCCACGTCGGTGGAGTTATGATCCTTGTTCAAGCCTATGGTAAGATATGCATCACGACCGCGCAATGAGTGATTATTCATATATATTCAACCCAATAGTAAGTTCGTTGGAGTAGGATGATTTTGATAGCTCATTTGTTTCACTTTTGCTTAGTCGTGTTATTGTGGCTTGTGGATTGTTCAGATATTGTCAAACATTTCGGGGTTTCATTTAAGATTAAAACTGTTTCACCCAACTTTTTGTCATTGACATGCTTGGTGTGGCTTCTTTTTGATAATCGTAATGTGTTTATATAGCTTCGTGTCAAGGAACGCTTTTTGCTTAATTTCCAGATTTGCTTGAGGAAAGCAACGCTCAAGTGTGGGGGGATTTGATGTGACCAATTTATATAGATCGCCCACTTCATTATTGGCCTTTTTTGTATGTGTTTTAAGTCGATTTTGTATGCATTTGGCGCGTTTATGGTGTTTGTTAGTGCTTTCAGGTTCTTAGCAGGTTGTGCGCCCATTTGGTACATTTTTTGACGATTTTAGCCCAAGATGTTGATCCGAGTGTTCGAGGGCCGATGATAAAGAAGAACAAAGATTTTAGCAAGTTACCACTGCGCCGCAGTGGGAGGATTCATTCCCCACTGCGCCGCAGTCAATGGGTGCCAAAGCCACAACTTTCCAGTGGATTCACACTGCGCCGTAGTGGGAGTGTACCAGCTCCACTGCGCCGCAGTCACTGGTCGAGAAGAAGCCAATGCTTTCCAGAGATTTAACACTGCGCCGCAGTGGGAGGACTCATTCCCCACTGCGCCGCAGTCACCTTATGATCAGAATTCCAGGGACTTTCCACTGCGCCGCAGTGGGAGCGCACCATGCCCACTGCGGCGCAGTGAGTGCACGGGGAGATCAGGGCTACAGCCTCTTTGCATCAGATTGGGGGAGGGATATAAAGAGAAAAAAACCCTAATTTCCCATTATCCAAGTTTTTCTTTCTAGGAGCTGTTCTACCACTAGTCTTTGACGGATCATCGCAGATTTCATCATTTGATTCATTGAAGATTCAAGAACATCCATCTAGATCGTATCTAATCTTCTGTCTTGCAATTTATATTCAACGATCATTGGTACAATATGTTTTCTTTCAATTTCTTTATTGCAATTCAATTTAGTATGGTTGGCTAGATTTCTAATCATCCACTTTGATGAAACTTGATGAATGATATGATTGCAATATTTTAATTCAAGAGTTGATTCAATTATCGCTGTGTCGTGATCTTTATCAATTAATTCCTTGCGATTTATTCTTTTGATGTTGATGGTTTATGTGTTCATCGTTAGTGGTACTAGGTGAATACGTTTATCGTTTCAATTCGATTGTCTATGGTCGTTTGTCACCGGTTCATGGTATGACGGTGAATGTCAAATCTATAATAGGAGTTAATTGGTAAACGTGTTTAGAAACGGTTGGTGGTACCGTGTTTTCATTCACATAGGCATAATTGGTAATTGGTTAATCAAGCAAACTAATCGTTGGGGAGATTTTCTAGGCATTGGTGGTACCGGCTTGGGTAATTTAACTAGCAACTTAGGTGTTTGGGTTATTTGTGAGCGGTTGGTGGTACCACGCGAGCATTTTATCCTTTCACGATTATCTTGTCAACTCTAAATAATTTGAACTTTATCGTGTGCAATCATAACTGAAGTCAAGTGGATTCGAAGTGGGTGATCTTTATTCATATTGTTTGAACTTTCTTTACTTTTCAATTGTCTTGACATTTCAATTTCTTTAATTTCATATTGTCAAGGTGAGGTAGCAATTCGGCTACGGTTCCATCCTTATTCCAAAACCATTTTAGCTGACAACTATTTCAAAACCATTCCCCGTGTTCGATCATGGACTTACCTTCTAGCTATATTATATACGAACGGGTCCACTGCCCGCAAGTGTGTAGTAGTCAGTTTTAGGGTATTTCTTGTTTTAATTTTTAAACTCGATTTCACACATCAATCTCAGTAGTGACTGGGGCCAGATCAACCTGATGAGTGGCCAGCTTGGTGATCTCAGATATCACCTTTTCTATCAATTGTTGTTCTCTAGCACCCAGCGTATCATCTATTTTCTGACCAACTGAAGTCATTAACTGTTGCCCAAGTTCAGTCACATTCAACCCAGGTTTGTCAACCAATTCTTTTACCTGTTTTTCAATCTCCCTTAAATCCACTTCAGATGTTCTAACAGTGTTGCCCAGCAAGTTGGAGATTGAGGTTGTGACCTTGGACTGAGTGAGGTCAAAGGCTTCTTTTAAAGATGTTGCCAGATTGTTGCAGCCAGTGACCAGCTCATTCAGCTTCTTCAACACCAAGTCTTCATTTGATGAAAACTTGTTAATCCCCAGATCAACCACTTTAATATTGGTCAAATGATCCTTGTGGTATCTGGAGAAAGACTTGGTGTTTTTGTCAAGTGTCTTTTGAATATCCTCCACCCTGGTGAGAAGGTTTTGGATATCGGCTTGAACAGAGACAACTTGACTGTCCAGTGACGGAGGAGAAGGTGTCACTGGAGCAACTGGAGGAGGCAAATTTAGAGAAGTCTCCCCAGTTGACATCCCAGCAGTTGAAGAAATAGTAGGAGTGGTGGTAGAAGAAAGGACTGGAAATTCAATTTGTTGGACATGCTGAGAAAGCTCAGGTGTGTCCAACGGCGGCGGTGGTGGGGGCATTTCTCGAAGGAGTGAGAATTGCCCAGATGGTGATGGTGCCATACATCTGTTTCCAGACATATAGTTATAAGTGGGAAAAGGAATATTTGTAGGCTCATTTTCTTGGGATGGTGAAACTGAAATTGAAGCATCTGGAAGCGAGACTGGAGATGAAGGGTTTTGATCTTGTACAGCAGAATCAAAAATCCCCAAGTCTGATGCAGTACCTTCAGAATCCGAAGACTCTATAAGGATTTCCTCGTCATTAACATTCATGTCCAGATCCATGAATGTAACTGAGGCTGACCAGATGGGTCAGTCTCCAGATGACCTTCCCCAGTTTCCTGGTTGGGTGCATCTGTTGGAGGATCAGATACCGAGGTATCTTCACCAGGGATAGAGGTCAGTGGAGTTGCCTCAGTTATAGTTGCTCTATCCACAACCATAACATCAGACGAACTGGAGGGTCCCTCATTATTTTGAGGCCCGCCCAGTTGTCTTTCCGACTCACCTGGGATAGGTGCATCGGTTTTGGCGAATGCCAGTCGCATTCAATCTGGAATCTCGACCTCTCCAGCTTCAGATACTAAAGAGTCTAGATTCCTCAACAAATCTGGGACAGTGTAAGGTGAATCTGTGCTTGAATAAGCTTCACTGCCCAGAATTTGTAGAAAACAAAGAGAGAGAAACCTTGAGAAGGGGATGCATAGTCCCCTGGTGCCCTTCAGTTTTTGAACCAGGCTTCTAAACAGGATATCAGCAAAATCCACTCTCAATCCATTCCACAAGCAGTATGCCATCTCTGCTTGTGCGGAGTTAATCTGGTCAAGTCCACCAGAACTCCCACCCATACTTTCCACAAGGTGGATGAAAAAATACCTCCATGAAGGTGTAAGACCCTTCATGGTCATCGCACCCTTTGTCTTCAAAACCCCTTTCTCTAAGCACTCCTTATGTCCTATTTCAAGGAGGACTTGGCGAAAATTAAAAAATTGGGGTGATGACAACTGGAGATTCACCCTCTCTCCAGTAGTTGAGGTGTAAGGCATCCCTCAACACATCTGCTGATAAGGTACACTGGACTGTTCCACCTTTTAATGTGAAAGTGATGGAAGAACAATCGGAAGAAAGAGTAGCAGTATACCAAAACTCACACAAGTAGTCGTGAAACATCTTGCGTGGGTTTAGAGAGAATGAGGGTCCAATTGGAGAATCCTTCAAAAATCTTTGGATTCTTCCAATAAGGGTATTGGACCCTTGGGTTCTTTGTAAACTCGCCATCGGATTATTTGGATTTAATTTGATGAGCGAAGTGTTACTAGGAGCACCAGGTGCCTGTTTGACATCTGGTGAAGGAGCATATGGGACAGTTAAGAGATTTACATCTCTTGAACGGGATGATTTAGGTGCCATTTGAAATTGAAATTGAAATTTAGGAATTAGGGTTCTTGATTTATGAAGCAGAGAGAGAAATGAAGCAATTTTAGATGATTGGGAAGTAAATGAAAGAATGTAAAGGGAAGTAAATGTGATCGGAGTAAATAAGGGTATTTATAAGGAATTCAAGATCCCAATGAAATACCAAAAATTATATTTTATTTAACAAAATCAATTTTGTAGATATTTTAACAAAATAAGTTTGAATTTTGAAATAAAAACATAATTAATTGTGTCAGCATTAAATGCTACGACGGCTTAACTTACTCACGCGCCCACTAATTTTCATTTTCCCAATAAAAACAGTTTTCATATACTAAAATGACTTTAAACACGTCAGATGACGATATCAAGTGGTTTAAAACACTCGAGTACCATCACGTGTCACAAATATTGACCAAGTATTTCTAACGTTATAAAAAAAATTAAGACAAGACTGAATCTGGTCACTGGAGGATTAGTCCAGCGCCAGTTTCCAACTGGAGAGTTCTCCAGTTGCCATTTTCAAACAAAACGAATTTTAGTCAGAAAATTATTTTGAGTCTTTCCCCCTAAAATGATGATCCATAAATCAATTAGTGCCAGGATAGTATCACAAAGGAGTTCGATAGCCTGGCGAGCAAAGATTATCTGGACCTCCTGAACTGGAGAACTTCAATAGTGTCACTGACGCGTTCATAACAAAAATCTCCAGTTTTAAGGATTTAACATTCCCAGTTCGCTGATGAGATGTTTAAAGGTTTTCTCATCAAGAGGTTTTGTAAAAACATCAGCGAGCTGTTTGTCAGTGGGGATGAAATGAATTTCAATGTCTCCTTTCATAACATGATCACGAATAAATTGATACCTGATGTCAATATGCTTTGTCTTGGAGTGCATCACTGGGTTGTGAGATATAGCAATTGAACTGGTGTTGTCACAAAAGATTGGGGTCTTTGTATACTTTTGACCATAATCTAGTAACTGGTTCTTGATCCAGAGAATCTGGGCACAGCAACTGGCCGCAGAAATGTACTCTGCCTCAGCAGTGGACATAGAGACTGGCGTCTGCTTCTTGCTGGTCCAACTTACCAGTTTTCCTCCAAGGAAATGACAACCACCAGTTGTTGATTTTCTATCTATCTTACAACCTGCATGATCTGAATCTGAATAACCCATTAGATCTAACCCTGAGCCTTTGGGGTACCAAAGACCAAGATTAGGACACCCTTTCAGGTATCTAAAGATACGCTTAACAACGTGCAAATGTGATTCTTTAGGGTTAGCCTGAAACCTGACACATAGACATGTTGCAAACATTATATCTGGTCGACTGGCAGTTAAATACATCAGTGAACCAACCATACCACGATAGTCAGTTATGTTCACTGGTTTGCCAGTTGGGTCAGAGTCCAAATTTAATGGTGCTGCAATAGGTGTGTTTTTCGATGGGATTGAATCATATTTGTATTTTCTTAACAAATCTTTGACATATTTTCCTTGGTTTATGAAAATTCCATTTTCAGTTTGCTTAATCTGAAGACCTAAGAAAAATGTTAATTCACCCATTAAACTCATCTCATACTCAGATGACATGATTTTAGAAAACTTTTTACACATTGCATCATCAGTTGAACCAAATATAATTTCATCAACATAAATTTGTACCAATAAGATATTACCTTTTTCTTTCAAGATAAATAAGGGTATTTATAAGGAATTCAAGATCCCAATGAAATACCAAAAATTATATTTTATTTAACAAAATCAATTTTGTAGATATTTTAACAAATAAGTTTGAATTTTGAAATAAAAACATAATTAATTGTGTCAGCATTAAATGCTACGACGGCTTAACTTACTCACGCGCCCACTAATTTTCATTTTCCCAATAAAACAGTTTTCATATACTAAAATGACTTTAAACACGTCAGATGACGATATCAAGTGGTTTAAAACACTCGAGTACCATCACGTGTCACAAATATTGACCAAGTATTTCTAACGTTATAAAAAAAATTAAGACAAGACTGAATCTGGTCACTGGAGGATTAGTCCAGCGCCAGTTTCCAACTGGAGAGTTCTCCAGTTGCCATTTTCAAACAAAACGAATTTTAGTCAGAAAATTATTTTGAGTCTTTCCCCCTAAAATGATGATCCATAAATCAATTAGTGCCAGGATAGTATCACAAAGGAGTTCGATAGCCTGGCGAGCAAAGATTATCTGGACCTCCTGAACTGGAGAACTTCATCAGTGTCACTGACGCGTTCATAACAAAAATCTCCAGTTTTAAGGATTTAACATTCCCAGTTCGCTGATGAGATGTTTAAAGGTTTTCTCATCAAGAGGTTTTGTAAAAACATCAGCGAGCTGTTTGTCAGTGGGGATGAAATGAATTTCAATGTCTCCTTTCATAACATGATCACGAATAAATTGATACCTGATGTCAATATGCTTTGTCTTGGAGTGCATCACTGGGTTGTGAGATATAGCAATTGAACTGGTGTTGTCACAAAAGATTGGGGTCTTTGTATACTTTTGACCATAATCTAGTAACTGGTTCTTGATCCAGAGAATCTGGGCACAGCAACTGGCCGCAGAAATGTACTCTGCCTCAGCAGTGGACATAGAGACTGGCGTCTGCTTCTTGCTGGTCCAACTTACCAGTTTTCCTCCAAGGAAATGACAACCACCAGTTGTTGATTTTCTATCTATCTTACAACCTGCATGATCTGAATCTGAATAACCCATTAGATCTAACCCTGAGCCTTTGGGGTACCAAAGACCAAGATTAGGACACCCTTTCAGGTATCTAAAGATACGCTTAACAACGTGCAAATGTGATTCTTTAGGGTTAGCCTGAAACCTGACACATAGACATGTTGCAAACATTATATCTGGTCGACTGGCAGTTAAATACATCAGTGAACCAACCATACCACGATAGTCAGTTATGTTCACTGGTTTGCCAGTTGGGTCAGAGTCCAAATTTAATGGTGCTGCAATAGGTGTGTTTTTCGATGGGATTGAATCATATTTGTATTTTCTTAACAAATCTTTGACATATTTTCCTTGGTTTATGAAAATTCCATTTTCAGTTTGCTTAATCTGAAGACCTAAGAAAAATGTTAATTCACCCATTAAACTCATCTCATACTCAGATGACATGATTTTAGAAAACTTTTTACACATTGCATCATCAGTTGAACCAAATATAATTTCATCAACATAAATTTGTACCAATAAGATATTACCTTTTTCTTTCAAGATAAATAAGGTATTATCTATTGCACCTCTTTGAAAGCCATTTTTAAGAAGATGTTTATTTAAAGTATCATACCAGGCTCTTGGGGCTTGTCTAAGACCATACAAAGCTTTGTTCAGTCTATAGACCCAGTGAGGATGCTTCTCATTGATGAAGCCTGGAGTCTGCTTAACATACACAACTTCTTCCAATGTTCCATTCAGGAACGCACTTTTGACATCCATCTGGAAGACTTTAAACTGCAGATGAGCTGCATAAGCCAAAAATATTCTGATGGCTTCAAGTCTTGCAACTGGAGCAAAAGTTTCATCAAAGTCAACGCCTTCTGCTTGACAATAACCCTGGGCAACTAATCTGGCCTTGTTTCTTACAACATGGCCATCTTCATCCATCTTGTTTCGGTAGACCCATCTTGTACCAATGGGTTCTTTCTTTAACCCTGGTGGACAAGGAACAAGCTCCCATACATTGTACCTTTCAAACTGGACGAGCTCTTCTTGCATAGCTTCCACCCAGCTTGGGTCTGCCATAGCCTCGTCAATCTTCTTCGGTTCAATTAGTGATAAGAAGGTGACGTTTAAGCATTGCTCACGGGTGGCTCTTCTAGTCTGAACCCCACTATTTGGATCTCCCACAATCTGTTCAATTGGATGTGCTTGAGTCCATCTAGTGTATTGACTAGGTTGGTGTAACACAATATCAGTGCAAGTCACCTGGCGATCTTCTTCAGTTGCAGCAGCTTCTGGAAGAGGATCTGTCCAAACTACTTCTATATCCTCATCAGAGTCAATGAGGTCACGATTTGCATCATGAAATTCTTCATTAAAAGGCTTTTCTTGAAGAACTGGAGAAGTTGGAGTTTGAACTGGTGCTGATATTGGAGTGGCACGTACATCAGATCCAATCACCAGTTCCTGTGGTAAATTGAAATTGATGGAGGGATAGAATGATGTGTCACTGGTGGTGCTCTTCTTCTTAACTGGTTCCAATTTGTTGTAACTGGAAACATCTTTTGGTGAAACAACTGACTGATGAACTTGGTCAGTTTCGCCAAAATTTATTGGAATGACTGGAGAAATATCAAGGCTTGGTCTCTTATTGATTGCTTCAGTTGATTCATCGAATGTGACATGAATTGTCTCATGAACCTTTTGGAGTCTATAATTATAAACTCTAAAGCCCTTTCGAATATCTGAATAACCTAAAAATACCCCTTAATCAGCTTTTGCATCAAACTTTCCAAGCTGACTGGAATCGTTTAAAATATAAACTGGACAACCAAATACATGAAAATATCCAATATTTGGTTTACGATTCCTGAGTACTTCATAGGCAGTCTTCTTATGTCTCTTGATGTAGACTGACCGGTTTTGGGTATGACAAGCAGTTGCAACTGCTTCAGCCCAAAAACTGGTGGGAAGACCTGATCCAGATAGCATACTTCTGGCTGCTTCTATCAGTGTGCGATTCTTTCTTTCCACAACTCCATTTTGCTCTGGAGAGTGTGCTGATGAGAAGTTTTGAGAGATGCCAGTGCCATTGCAAAATGTTTCAAGTACCTTATTTTGAAATTCAGTACCATTATCACTTCGCAACTGACAGACTTTTCGAGTATACTTGAGTTCAATTCTTTTGATGAGAGAGATGATTTCAGCAGGTGCATCACTTTTGGATCTGAGGAATACCACCCAACAGTATCTGGTGAATTCATCGACCACAACTAGAGTGTACTTCTTTCCAGCTCTAGTTTGAACATTCACTGGACCAAAGAGATCCATATGTAGCATGTGAAGAGGTTCAGTGATGCTAAAGTTTTGCCTAGTTTTGAAACTGGCCCTTTTCTGCTTGCCCATCTCACACCCTGGACATGGCTTTTCTTTATTGAAAGAAATTTGAGGTATCCCATCAACCAGTTGTTTACAAGACAACTTGTTAATATTTTTGAAATTAAGATGGGATAATCTTTTATGCCACAGCCAGTTGGTGTCCTCATCAGCCTTGGTATAGAAGCACTGCTCTTTTGGAGCTGGTTCCATATCCATGATGTACACATTTCCTTTTCTTGGTGCAACCATCACCACTTTCCAATCCTTGTTAAATATGGTGCCTTGAGCAATATCGAACAAAACTCTGTAGCCATCATCACAAAGTTGGCTGACACTGATCAGGTTGTATTTCAAACCATTCACAAATGCAACTCTTTTGAATTCGACCTGTCCGTTATTGAGTACACCATATCCTTCAGTCTTTCCACTTTGATCATTACCAAACGTCACTGCTGGTCCATCTTGGACAGTGAACTCTTCAAGCAGGGGCTTACATCCGGTCATAGTCCGGCCAACAGCGCTGTCCAGATACCAGATATTCTTTTTTTGATCGCCCTGCACACCCACAAAAATTATCAGTTATTTTTGTGAACCCATCTTTTCTTGATGGGTTCACTGGACTTCTCTACAGAAGTCACAGTTGATTGTTGTGAAGGTAAACTGAAGACTACATCTGGATCTTTTTCACCAGATCCAGGTGCAGGAGTAAAAACGATTGGTATTTGATACCTGCTCCCCTTTTTCTTATCAGATTTAGTTCCAGATGGAACATTCTTTTGTTTTGGTTTTGAAGGGGGTTTAATATTTTGTTTTAAAACTGGAGGTGACGAACCTCCTTCCAGATTTTTGATCCGGGCAGTACAACTCTGAACCTGTCGAGACAAAAGTTGGAGTTGACTTTCGAGTTTAAACAAAATATTGTTTTCATCAGGCTGCTGAACCTTGGACCTTGGTTCAGCTGGAGTTTTAGTCTTTTGAGTCTTGGGCTCCTTAGACTTCTGAGGTAAAGGCTTGTTACCAGTGGTCTTTTTAACTGGAGCACTAGCCTGTTTGGCTCCAGGTTTAACCTCAATGGGGGTGGTCTCAATGGGTTCAGTTTCAACAGCTTCAGGTTAATCATAAGAAGTTTCAACCCTGAGAGCTGGAGGCAATGCATGAAGATCTGGTATGAGTTCTGCCATTTCCAGATCTCCAGATTTCCATGCATTTTTCTGGGCATCAATTGTTCTAGAAAATGCATCATAGTTCTTTCCAGATGCTTTTACCCATGACTTGATAATCATTTGTTCTTTTTCAAGATCAGAAATTAATTTTTGATTATCAAATTCCAAAGCCTCAATTTTTAAAACTGACTCCTTGAGAGCCAACTGGACACTTTGTAAATCATTAAGTTGTGGCTTAACATTGTTTAGTTCAATTAAGATAGTGTCCAGATATCTTTCACTATCTGCTCTAACAGTTTCCACAAAAGCCAAATCACCACTTAATGATTCAGCAAGGTCCAGTTTCAGTTCTGGATCCACCTGATTGTCATAATCACATACCTTCTTCAAAATGATGTCCTCCCATCTTCCAGTGATGACATCTTCTTTTGCCACATGCTGCTGTTGATCTTCCAAGGCCATGAAACACATGTCCCTTTCCTCTTCTTCATCAGCTGATGAGTCATCAGAGTACTCCCATTTTCCCTCAGTTTGTGCCATCAAGCACTGATCCTTTTCTTTTTCCATGGACAGGAGGGCAATCTGGGCCTTAAGCTTCTTATATTTAGCTTTGTAGCTATCATCAGGCCGATTGAAATTAGGGACAGGGGGGCCAGTTTGGTTGTTCATCTGACTAGATCTGCATTCCTTCATAAAATGACCTTTCTTACCGCATTTATAGCAGGTAAGATTGGTTTTATCCAGAGAGCAGTAGCTGGAAGCATTGTTTGGCCCATTAAATCTTTTAGATTTATGCTTAAACCTGTTAAAGGTTTTAGCAATCTTGGCTACCAGATCATCATCGTCAGTTTCATCACAACCATCACTGATTTCAGTGGTCAGGCCAGAGTTCAAGAAACTGTTTAACATCTCCTTCATTGAGTGTACCTGGACACTCTCTGCAGACATTAAAGCAGTACAAGGTCGCTCAGTTACACTAGCAACCTTGGGACTCTGGGCATGGTTCATGGCATCCTGCTCAGCCACCAGTCTTGCAGCATTATTATCTTCAGTGAATCTGAAGGCTCCATAGAGCGATGCAAGAGTATGGCTGTGCAGGGTTTTACCTTGTCTTAAGACAAGAACCATATTTTCCCATTTGGAAGGAAGAATATCACAAAACTTCTCAAGAAGAATATCCTTATCCTTCTCTACACCCAAGCCTCTCAGCTGATTAATGAGGCTAGAAAATCTGGTGTATGTACCAGTTAGACTTTCATTGGGCAGAGCAAAGAAGGATTCATACTTCTTATTCAAGGCAACTTTTCTGGTGACAATTGTGTCATCACCTCCTTCAAACTGAATAACTAATTCATCCCACATTGACTTGGCACTGGGGAACAACACAAGTGTTGGAAATAGATCTTCCAGAACAGCTCCAAGGATCATGTTCTTGAGTCTGGTGTCCAGATCTACAAGTCTACGATCATCATCAGACCAGTGGTCTTCGAGCTTTTCTCTTGAACCTCTTCTTCCAGTTGGATCTAGAAGAGGACTTACCCCAAGAGACATGGGTATATATGGTCCATCCTTAAGGATTTTCAACATACCTCTCTATCCCACCAAAATGCAAAAGCATTCTGGCCTTCCATGTACCAAAGGTCTCACTATTTCCATCAAATTTTGGAACAGGAGTGTTAGAATAATGTACATGGACGTGATTTGGGGCAGTAGGAGGAGGAGGGTTTGTATTAACATTTTGAAAAGGTGGTGCATTAGTATTCAAAGGGTTTTCACCTTGACCAGAACCATCTCCACCTTCAGTAGTGTTCATTTAAGAAGATCTAGGCAAGTTTATTAGCCTTCTGCTCTGATACCACTTGTAAGTCCCAACTCAATAGATGGTACTACCTGAAGACACCTCTATGTCGATGGTGGAGTTACTTTGCAATATAAGCACTAAACTGGAGACGACCAGTTATAGGAGTATATACCAAGTTCTAGATAGATTACTTATTTAAGTGACAATAAGTAAAGAACAATGCAATAATACAAAATACTTGTAAAGTAAATTGGTGAGACAATATGTAATTTTCAAGTGTAATTTATTTATTAACTTTAAATAAATTACAAGGTTGTTGCGGAACCAAGATAATACAAGTATGTAAATATCCTAACAACCTATGAACTACAATTGATCTACACTTGGAATTTCTCTAAACAATCGAAACACTTAAAGTTGTGAAATATTCCTTTTTACGATTGAGAGAATATTGCACAAGTTCACCAAGAATATTGCAGGTTTGCAAAGTGTGTGACTTCTAAAAAAGTATTATTCTTGGTTGTGCAATGACTTGTATTTATAGGCAAAGTTAACATTGGGATGTTAACTTTGGCCGTACAAATATGGTTGAGAACATTTAAGGAATAGCATTTAATTCCTTAAAGTGCAGTGTAAAGTTGCAGTATAAAGCAACTTTACTCAACCAGCTTTATGTACCTTTTTGTACTTAAATAATAAGATAAATCTTATTATCCGGGTAAAAGCACATAAAGCATAAAAGTCAATTCCTCGTAATCAGTGTAAAGCTTTGTAAGAGCTTTCCATTGACGGTCTCCAGTTTGTAACTGACTAGAATGCCAACTGGGCTTCGCTGCCATTGTCATTCTCTATCTTCCACTTGTTGTCTTCGACTCCAACTGGAAGGATTCTTCAACTGGTCAGTTCTCAACTGGAGGAAGTTTTCAGTTGCGTTAACTGTACGATGCAACTGGACTTCAATATATTTCTGGACAAATCTTCTTGGTCTCCAGATGCAACTGGAGACTACTGAAACTGGTCCTAACAATATTGTATCATGTAATATAAACTATTTTTAAACTTATTGTTATTTGTATAGTTTATATAGGATGTCAAATAATTAAATGTATGTACCTTGATTTATATAACCTGAATCATTATCATCATCATCTGAATTGTTTTCTTCATTAAAACAGAACATAGTTTAATATTGTTTTTTCTAATTTATATATTATATAAAAGAAACTTATAATTATAATATTTATAATATATTTAAACTGTTAAACCTGCTATATCAATTTCTTGATTTATCCATTCAGTGATAACTACAACAAAAAAATAATCTTATAAGCATTCAAAATACATACCGCAACATTAATAAACTCTAAAAATAAAAATAATACAGTGTATTAAGAATTATTACCTGGATCAACTGATAAATCAATCCCAATTCCTTCACTATTAAAGACATCAATATAAAATATATTATCAATTGACTTTTTGAAAAGAAGAATACTTTCTTGATCAATGTTATTTCCGAAACATATGTTAGTCCATTGTCTACCATTGAAACCAATTGCCATTCTTCTTTGATTATCATCTACTGGATCATTATAATATATAACGAAACACAAATGTCGGTGCCCTCTCACATAGTACTGTAGCAAGTACCGTAGAAAAAAATTAATTTTTTATTGCTACAGTAACTTTTATGCTTTTGGGTTTTTGCCACCAAACTTTGTTTCACTTTACAATTAACCCCTAAACTTCTGGATCTTGCAACTTTGGCCCCATTACAAACTCATTTTCCAGATTTTGTATACAAATTTATATACTACTAAGGAGACACAGATCCATATCATCACATCATCATCATCATCTTCATCTTCATCTTCATCTTCATCTTCATCTTCATCTTCATCTTCATCTTGCCTACTTCTATAAAGATAAAGGGAAGAAAGATAAAAGAAGATTTAAAAGGTGCCATGTATCTCCCTCAAACTAACAGAATCATCATCAACAACAAAATCACAAAAAAAAAAACAACCTTACTAAAACACAAAGTCGGTTTCTGGGGGCTTTCACTAATCACTATAACTAAAAGTACCATCTCACTACCATGTACAATACCAACTTCCTTTACCTCCGAACAACAACACTGTCGCTTACCAATCGCCGGTCATCCACCACTACAGCTTCACCACCGCTGCTCCACTACTACAGCCGGCTAGCCGCCAATCAATGATCATCCTCCATCATAGCTCCACCACCGCTGCAACTCCATCATCACAACTCTTATGATTCTGATTATAATATATGTATATATATATATAGTTGTAATAAAAATGGGGTATTTGTTTGTTGTGATTGGATTTGATTAGATATTAAGAATGTTTTTTATTATGTATGTGAAATAAGATGGAGATTTTAGAATGAAACCGGGCCACCGTTTCATCTTTCACAAATAAAGCCTATATTGAATAGATATACAGTACTTTTTTGACATGTCATGTATAACATGTACATACTTCTACACGTGTTGTTTCTTTCAGATTTTCTTCTTTATTGTTATCAAAGGTCAAATAAAAAAGAATCCAATGACAATATATAAAGAACGAATTGCATTTTTGGTCCCTGTGTTATCACACATTTTGCAAGTTTGATACAAAAGTGTGAAAAGTCGCGAAACCCATCCCTGTCATATCACACCTGTTGCAATTTTGGTCCAAAACTAACGTGCCGTTAGAATTCAGTCGTTAATGCCCCATGTGCTTGTCACATGGGGGGTAGTTTCGTCCATTTATTGCTCATAAGACCATTTCTGCAAAAAAAAAAATAAAAATATTTTGTATACGAGTATATCTATGAGTCTATGAAAAAGAAGTGTTTTCGGTTTGTGTTTCATTCAAGTTTGAACCCAAAGACCCAACACTACCCGAAGCAGCAGCCACTTGGGATCTATCAGTCGCACCACCAGGAGCCTCCTGGTGGCTGACCGGAATCTGAACAGTAGCAGCGGCAGCCGTGGGTAGTGGGAAAGAAAATATGGGGCGGCTAGGGTTTTCTGGATATTTAGGGTTTTTGTTCGATCCCCCAGCCCCCAGATCGTTTCTTCAGTCAGAATTAATCAAAGTAATCCCGTCGCCATCGATATTCGCTGCCATGGCCTCCCCCTGTTGGCCGGCAGCCACCCCAGCGGCGGCGAGCGGCAGTTGTGTGGTGATTTTAGGGTTTTCCACCGTTTTTGAAGGAAATAGCGTAGCAGCAACATTAGATTCAAATGAATATGCAACAAATGACTCAGAATTGGAGGAATTAGATCTCAGATTGTATTTTGATCGAGTGATTTCATTATCTTGAACAGAATCGGATTTAAACCCTAAAGATTTAGGATCAAGGTCGTCGAACTCAACATCAACTTTTTTAGATTTATTTGCACTTTTTCCACGATTTTGATTAGGTTTTTTAGGCATGGTTTGGATCGGAGTTGAAAAAGGAACAAGAGAATGAGATCAGATTGTTTATTTCGATTGTGTTTATACAAAATAATTTTTTAGATTTATATAAAAATAATTTTTTAGATTTATACAAAATAATTTTTTTTAGATTTATACAAAATATTTTTTTTTTTTGCAGAAATGGTCTTATGAGCAATAAATGGACGAAACTACCCCCCATGTGACAAGCACATGGGGGCATTAACGGCTGAATTCTAACGGCACGTTAGTTTTGGACCAAAATTGCAACAGGTGTGATATGACAGGGATGAGTTTCGCGACTTTTCACACTTTTGTATCAAACTTGCAAAATGTGTAATAACAAAGGGACCTAAAATGCAATTCGTTCATATATAAATTACTACTCTCTAACTAATGCCCAAACTAGCTATTTCAACAACAAAAAAAGCCTATTGCCATGCCAATTTCTCTTTCTTAAAAATCAAATTGTTTCTCATTTACTTTCATGTTTAATAAATGGTTTTTGTTCACATTATAATAAAATCAACATATATGTATAGTTACATAAAAGATTAATCTTATGCATAAAGGTTTTAAACTATAGATTCGGAGGAGACCTGTGTTTAATTTTATGATTGCTTGCTTTTTTTAAAATTAAGGTTTAATAAGTTTTTGGCTCAATAACTAGGATTTCTTTGTTCAATTATGTTGTAATTAATATAAATGATCGGAATAATTGTTAAACAAACACGCGGCAACGTGCGGGGAAAAAATTCTTGTTATAGATTATATCAACCAATCCATTTTGACATCTTCCAATTACAACAACACTAAAATTCGGTATCATCATATTACTCAAAAAGCAAATTGGTAGTAACTACAAAATACCAAATAGAAATGTTAAAATAAAATTTCTTATTTAACTTAAAAACATCATAAGTTAAATAAGAGTATATTATTTAAATATACATGTTGGTCATATGTAGAAGGTGTTGCTTGTATCAAACATCTTGTTGTCGAATTTCGATCAACAATTAAAGCCATATCATCTTCAGTGAATTCTGTACCGTCTGACCGGGAAAAAAAAGTTTGAAAAACATCTTCTCTAACAAGTCGGAAGCATAATTTCTTGATCTCAACGTCTCTACCCACAGTATTATCATAAAATAATGTCCATTCCCCTAAACACATATTAAAAAGATTGGAACCATATTCTCTAATTACAACTGAATATTGACGTCCACGACAATCAACAAGTTGTACAGAATTACAGTTTCTCGATAACTTGTTTCTAACAACTCCAGGTAAACCCTATGTTATATTAGAAAATATACATTATGATATAATGTCGAACATAAAACAAGTACAATAAATCTAAAAATAAAATATTTTATAAGTAAACTTACAATCTCTGATCTGGGATTTTCTTCCTTATTTAATTCTTTTATGAATTGGAAACCGATCTGAAAAATAATTATGATTATGAAAATTTCAAATTTGATACGGTAAATATTTTAACTGTATTAAAGTTTGAGATTTATAACTATTTTCTTTTTACCAAATATGGCAGTGTTAGAAATATAAATATGGTGTTTAATTGTAAATTCTAGTATTGGAAGGGGTATTAGTGTTAAGTTAGTGATTAGTATAAATACCCCTCCCATAAGTCATTTATGACTAACCTTTGTAATATTGAAACCTTTTACTCAATAATACAAACTAAGCTTTCCTTCACACACACACTTTCTCTCTCTACACACACACTCCATAACCGCCATTAACACACATTAAAACACACACAAAAGCTCAAATTCACATCTTTACATTTGGTATCAGAGCACAATCAGCATATCTGAACGATCCACAAGCTTATTTGAAGCTGTTTTTGTGCTTATTTTCTGAATTTTGAGTTTTTTCTGAAACTACCATTTGCCGAGATCACTGTTCAAGTGATTTCAGCAAATTCAGTGTGTTTTTCTTTGAAATTTGTTCACCGATCACTTTGTTGTTAGTATATCTTCATTCGTTATCAATTTCAGAGCTTAATTTCATCATTTGATCCGATTTCGATTGAGCTCGGAAAATGATATGTTCGTTTGGGTTTGAATTCTGGTTGAAATTAGTTGTTAATTTGTGTTAGGATTTGTGCGCGATTAGTTTCTGAGTATTTTGATACAAATTTGAAGCTTTAATTCACAAAAATGAAGGAGAAATCGAAGATTTTCTGTGAGCTCGGCGTTTGGGTGTTTGGCTGAACGAAGAAGACGACTTGAAACTGACTATTTTGTCTTTTAGTGGATTCTCGTGTTTGCCGAGGTCGTTGGCTAGTGTTGATCCTATTTGTTCTATTTGCAGAGCTTATTGCTCGGCAAATAGCTATTTCAACAAATTTTGGTTAAGTGTGGTGCTATTTGTTCTATTTGCAGAGCTTATTGCTCGGCAAATAGCTATTTCAACAAATTTTGGCTAAGTGTGGTGCTATTTGTTCTGTTTGCAGAGATATAAGCTCAGCAAATAAGTGTTTTGGGTTGATTCGACTAAGTACAAATCAATTTGTTCTGTTTGCAGAGATATAAGCTCGGCAAATAGTTGATTTGGTTTTCTTTGACCAAGTGACAATCCATTTGTGCTGTTTGCAGAGAATTTAGCTTGACAAATACGTGTGTTGGCTGAAGTTGGTTAAGTGTTGATCCTATTTACACTGTTTGCAGAGATATTATCTCGGCAAATACCTATATCAACAAAATTCGACCAAGTATTTTGTGATCAATTTCTGTTTGTACCATTTGCCGAAGAAACTGCTCGGCAAATTGTTGAAGTTGGTTCTTGATCAGTGTACTCGTGTTGTGACTTGACTGATTGTACCATTTGCCGAAGAAACTGCTCGGCAAACAGTTGAAATTAGATTTGGCAAATCAACAATTTTCAAGAAAATTGATTCAAAATCATTTTTGATCAATAATCTTCTCGTGTGCAAAATTTAAAATTTTTCAAAAATTTTTGGTCCATTTGCTGAGGTCTGAGCTCGGCATCCAATACAATTAGACAAAAACCAATTTTTTTTTAAGTCTTTTGTTAATTAGACAAAAAGGGCTGAATTTTTCTTTAATTGTGGGCTTACATTTTTAATTGTTGGGCTAAACTTTAGTCTTTTCTTGGGTTGTTCTGTAGTTGGGCTATCAACAAGTTTTGATTCAAAATGGCTCTTAAAATTACAGAAAAGTTTGTTGCGAGGGTGGTAGATTTTTTAATGGGTGAAGAACTAAGTTGGGAAGAAATACGTCGTCATGATAATCACATTTGTTGGTGTACCAGGAAGAATACATATGCAGTGGTTGTTTTTGAAGAAAACAAAGTCGATGTGAATATTTTTAAAACGTTTGTGAGAGAACACCAGAGTTTTCAACTTGAAATTAAGAAACTCACATCTGAGAACAAAGAGCTCAAAACTGCTAATAATCCTTGTTTGTCTGTCATGAAAAGTCTTCAATCTGAAGTTGACCGAATCAAATCTGAGAACAAAGAGCTCAAGTTTGCTAATACTCTCAATTTGTCTGCTATGGAAAGTTTTCGTCTTGAAATTGACCAACTCAAATATGAGAATAAAGAGCTCAAATCTGCAAATGATCTCATTTTGTCCAACATGGGAAGTCTTCAAAAAGAAAATGATCATTTGCAATCAAAGATTTTCAAATTAACAAATGAGTTGGAAAATTCTTCCAAAGAGCTCAATAAAATTGTTTTGGACAATCAATCAAAAGAACTTGTTTTGCAACAAAAGATTTCTGAGCTTAACCATGAGTTACAAAATAAGTCCACCATTTTTGTGAGCAAAGAGCGAAAATTTTTCAATGTTTTTGAACAACTTCGAATTGATGTGAGCAATGTTGAAGACAAGTGTTTGCAATATCAATCAAACGAAGCATTTTTGACAAAGAGAATCTCCGACCTTGAGATTGAAGTGCAAACAAAGCCAAAAGTTGATTGTTGTCAAACAAAACCAAAAGTTGATGTTCCAAAGAAGGTTTACACGGGTAAATCTTCAAAACCTTTTGAAAGAAAGGTCTCTTAGTTTACTAATTACTCTTTGCAAAAAGGTTAGAAGTTCTCTAAGAAACTTATTTTTGATGGAACAACTACTTCTGTGTCTTCTCTATCCTTTGAGGATAATTCTAAACATCTTTCTCAAGCAAAATCTCAGTTGACTAAATCTATATGAAAGCCGATTTCTAAAGATAAGTCAGTTGAGTCAAAATCATTCAAATATTCATTTTCGGAACTTTTTGATCTTGCACCAAAACCTGCAAAAGCAGCCGTGCAAAAAGTGAATGATTTTGTTTCGACAAAACATTTTTCAAATCAATCTCAAAAGATTGCTTCTCTATCCAAGAACAAAAATGATTTTTCCCCAATGCTTCCACGAAAACTCTTTTCAACTAAACCACCGGGCTTTAGTTCTTCGTGGAATGCAACCTCTATTCATCAAATCGATGAGACTTACATTTGGACCTTCAAGAATTCAAAAACCATTGGACCCAATCTCAAATGGGTTCCAAAAGTGCTTTCGAAGTGATTTGATGAAAAGTGGCTTATGCACACCTCAGTGTATAACCCGTTCTAAAACCGTTTTTATTATTTCATCATTTTTAGAAAAATACAAAAAGATTTTCATTTTCCTATTTTTGAAAAATTCAAAAAGATTTTCTCTTCTCATCATTTGTTTTATTTACATTGTCTTTGAGTTTCTCACAATGTATTAGGATGAGATGCAAGACATCGAACGCCTTTGTGTACTGCCTTTGTAGTCTCATTTTTAATATTTGTGAGCAACTTTTAAACCTTTTACTCACCCTTTATATGCAAAACCATTTGTTAAAATCATGCATATATTTAGGGGGAGTTTGTTTATAAAACCAAAACTTCCAAGTGTTCAAACGCTTTTATCATTTTCAAACACTTTGGATGATTTTCAACCATTTTCGATCATATTCAAAGAAGTTCGGTGTTAGATTTGCACATGAGAGTTTAGGCCACTCATAAATACTCCATGATCTTGTCATCACCGATGAGATCTAACCCCGGAGTTATATTCTCAATTCTAGATTATGAGGGTTTATGAGTGTGATGTTGTTTGTGCAAATAGGACATGAGGGAGTAGTCGAAAAGTGAGAGGTTACGGTGAAATGATGTGAGAAAGGGCTAAAAGAAATAAAAGCCCTCCCCAAAATTCTTAAAAAGCCGGGTCAACACGTTCCTATCGGATTTCATTTGTTGATTTCTCGATATTGAAAAAGACTTCATGGACCCAGTGAAGCAATGCACATCTTTTCCTAACCACTCAAGTATTTCTTAACAAATGCTTGTTTTATTCTCACGGAGATTTTCACATTTCTATCGACTCTTCATTTGGAAGACGTTGATATTGAAAAAGGGAGACACTCTGCTCCGGTCCCCGACTTCATTTGATCACTTATTGAGTCTAGAGCGTTCTTGATATCTTATTCTTTGACTAGGACACATTGAGTCATTATATGTCTTTGTGACATCGCATATCTTTGTGATATTGCCGGAACATTCGTAGTGATATCATATTTTTTGATATTCCACGATGATCGAATGGAAATCCTACCAATGCTAACATCTTTTCCAATGTTGAACGTAGGTCTCACATTTTCATTTTATGAATTTGTTGAGTTAACGAGAAGTCTATGTGACCTCGGATTTATTTTCCCAAAAGTCTTTGAGGATAGTAAGACATGGTTATCGAACGCCTTTGTGACACTGACCATGAATTACATTCTTTAAAGCAATCTATCGATTGAAAAGCCATAGACCGAACCATTTAGAGATAAGCTTTGTGCATTTCTCGATGATAATGGGAAGTCCTAAAAATAGTAATCGTATTTTTAGGCCACACCATTAATCCTTTTGATTTTTGGTTGTGTTAACGGATCATTTTTATCCGGATTTCATTTCTCTTCACACAAACACAAAGAACACAAACACCATATAAAAATCTTTTTCCAACAACGCAACCTCACATTCTAGTTCACCAATAGGTTCACTGGGTTCATTTGCTTGTTTGCTGTTTGTTTTCATCTACCGTTTATGCTATCAATCATTATTGTATGATGAACACGTTCCACATATTCATCATAAGGGGGAGAAATGCTTAAATGATTTATAGATAAAATTCAACGTTTTAGGTAGAATATGATTGGTAGAATTTGATTGAGGATAATTCATTGTGTTTGGTTGTTCAAAGGATCGTTAGTTTAGGTGAAGAGAGTGAATAATTATCTTGATAAGTTGAAAGAATTGTTTCGAGATCGAGAATATTCAAGATGATTTTAGTAGTTGGAAAGTACATGGTCGCTAATAGAAAGATTTGTTGTAAAAATGACCATTGTTCGATGATAAGAAGGGTTTGAGATTGAATAGAGACTTTGTTGATGCTCAAAAGAGAATTAAGTCGGATAGTTAAGTTTGTTCAATGCCTTGATAAGATTCAACAAATAATCAAAGTTTGAAGAGATCGTTTATTTGAGGGGGAGCAAGAGTAAACTCATGAAATGTTAAATATGCTCCGAAATGATTGTTTGTTTGAGGGGGAGCAAGAAATTTGAAGATAATTCGTTTATTTGATAGAAATGCTCCAAGATAGATGTTTGTTTGAGGGGGAGCAAGAACTAACTGATCAAAGGATAAAGTGCTCCATGATAATTGTTGATTCAGAGACAAGTTAGACCAAGAATTGAAGTTTTAAAGTCAAATCAATTTTCCACATTCCAAAACCAAGCTTCCGCAAATGCCAAAGAATTCAATAAATAAACCAAGCTTCCGCATCCAAAAGAATTCAAAGTCAAAACCAAGCTTCCGCAAAGCCAAAAGAATTCAAAGTTAAATCAAGCTTTCGCAATACCAAAAGAATTCAAGGAATTCAAAGTCAAAACCAAGCTTCCGCATGCTACTCAAAGTTCAAATTACTTCTCCAAGCAACATCAAGTTGAAATCAACACTCAAAAGTTCAAGTTGTGAAAGCTCAAAAGCTATAAAGATTTCAAAGATGCTTCCAAAGTATTCAAAGTTGCAAGAGAAGATCAAAGTTTTAGAAAGTCATCGTCAAGAATATATGTTTGTTGAGAAGATTCAAAGTCAAGGTTGATACAAGACGTTGAAGACAATGAGAAAGCTTCAAAGTCCAATCAACATTGAAGATTTTCAACAAATGGGCTCATCATGTTTATTTAAAGACTAAAGACGATGCAACATTTACAATTCAACACCAAGGGGGAGATTGTTAGAAATATAAATATGGTGTTTAATTGTAAATTCTAGTATTGGAAGGGGTATTAGTGTTAAGTTAGTGATTAGTATAAATACCCCTCCCATAAGTCAATTATGACTAACCTTGTTGTAACACCCCAAGCCGGAGCTCGAAATGTCACGGAAATCATACAGCACCCGGTGGAATTACAATAGAACAACTAAATGCAATTAATGATTCGGTGAATCCAAAACATGGCAATACAAGTAACAAAATACAACAGGAGCAAATAGCCATCAACGTTAACATAACACATCCAAAGATGGCAAACGATCCTAGGTATAATGCAAAAGGAGGGTCAATGAATCCTTGATCCATGAGTCCAAGTCCGGGTTAGACAGCAAGCAAGCAACTAAACACCACGTCCGGGGAGTACCTGATTACCTGAAAAGTGTACTAAGCATAGTCAACACAAGGTTGGTGAGTTCGTAGTAATGGTTCATAACGAACCAGCATCAATAATCACAATATAAGAATAGAGGCTAGACATGACTTACAGCGAGCCTCTAAGCAACACAATATCGTCCAACAACAAGATTACACAAAGGAAATGAGAGTGTAATGAGGATGCATAAATGATGTATGTATCAATGCAAATGCCGAATGAATGAATAAGCAAATATGCCTATCCCAAGCGTGACCTTCAATCACGTATGCAACGATACCCCTCTGCCATCGCCATGGTCAGGGCTGTATCTCAAAAACATCGAGATATATATGTCTATATACTCGGAGTCAGGACTACATCCAAAATGGGTGCATACATCTATGCACCAGGATGCCGGCAATCCCCTGCCGAGGGCTCATCAACAATGTATGCAATGCTTACAATCAAATGTAAATGCATAATCATAAACCGACAATCAATAACCGTCAACCATAAACCAATAATCCACATTCGACAAACATGAGCCAACAATCAATAATCGTAACGGGGCACACTTGTCAACAGAGGGACAAGGCCGTATCGATATACATAAGTCAAATCCCCTAACAGTGGGACATATGCACAACATATGCATCAATCAAAATTAATCATTAATCACCATATAAACCAACTATACGTACATATATTTCAGAGGATTCTACTTTCTTCAAGTCCTAGATGCTTATGTATAGGGTCACCCGCAGCCTTCCCACCACATCTAAAACCCAATGAATGCATAACCGACTTCCATGTATGTACGTCTATCCTAATGTATAAGTAACACTTAACGAAAACACAATCCAAGTCAAACAAACGACAAGACACGTCACATCAATCCAACAATCATGTCAAACAATCAATACATCAATAAATACAAGTAAACACGCCAGGTTTACACTTTCAGCCCGAATCCCAAGCGGGTAGGGAGATACGAAACTCACCTTGATTGGTTATGAAGATAAGATTGCTATAAGTTAAGTTATCTCCGAACGAAGTTCACCTCGCGTCCAACACCTAATTATGGATCATATACATTCTCATCAACACACATAAACACAATGACCATCCACTGCGCCGCAGTGGGCCAGACTATGCCCACTGCGCCGCAGTGGCTAAACCATGCCCACTGCGCCGCAGTGGGCTAAGGAGCAAAAATGCCCACTGCGCCGCAGTGAGCCAAACCATGCCCACTGCGCCGCAGTGAGCAAACCATGCCCACTGCGCCGCAGTGAGCAAACCATGCCCACTGCGCCGCAGTGAGCAAACCATGCCCACTGCGCCGCAGTGAGCAAACCATGCCCACTGCGCCGCAGTGAGCAAACCATGCCCACTGCGCCGCAGTGAGCAAACCATGCCCACTGCGCCGCAGTGAGCAAACCATGCCCACTGCGCCGCAGTGAGCAAAAATGCCCACTGCGCCGCAGTGAGCAAACCATGCCCACTGCGCCGCAGTGAGCAAACCATGCCCACTGCGCCGCAGTGAGCAAACCATGCCCACTGCGCCGCAGTGAGCAAACCATGCCCACTGCGCCGCAGTGAGCAAACCATGCCCACTGCGCCGCAGTGAGCAAACCATGCCCACTGCGCCGCAGTGAGCAAACCATGCCCACTGCGCCGCAGTGAGCAAACCATGCCCACTGCGCCGCAGTGAGCAAAAATGCCCACTGCGCCGCAGTGAGCAAACCATGCCCACTGCGCCGCAGTGAGCAAAAATGCCCACTGCGCCGCAGTGAGCAAACCATGCCCACTGCGCCGCAGTGAGCAAACCATGCCCACTGCGCCGCAGTGAGCAAACCATGCCCACTGCGCCGCAGTGAGCAAACCATGCCCACTGCGCCGCAGTGAGCAAACCATGCCCACTGCGCCGCAGTGAGCAAACCATGCCCACTGCGCCGCAGTGAGCAAACCATGCCCACTGCGCCGCAGTGAGCAAACCATGCCCACTGCGCCGCAGTGAGCAAAAATGCCCACTGCGCCGCAGTGAGCAAACCATGCCCACTGCGCCGCAGTGAGCAAACCATGCCCACTGCGCCGCAGTGAGCAAACCATGCCCACTGCGCCGCAGTGAGCAAACCATGCCCACTGCGCCGCAGTGAGCAAACCATGCCCACTGCGCCGCAGTGAGCAAACCATGCCCACTGCGCCGCAGTGAGCAAACCATGCCCACTGCGCCGCAGTGAGCAAACCATGCCCACTGCGCCGCAGTGAGCAAAAATGCCCACTGCGCCGCAGTGAGCAAACCATGCCCACTGCGCCGCAGTGAGCAAAAATGCCCACTGCGCCGCAGTGAGCAAACCATGCCCACTGCGCCGCAGTGAGCAAACCATGCCCACTGCGCCGCAGTGAGCAAACCATGCCCACTGCGCCGCAGTGAGCAAACCATGCCCACTGCGCCGCAGTGAGCAAACCATGCCCACTGCGCCGCAGTGAGCAAACCATGCCCACTGCGCCGCAGTGAGCAAACCATGCCCACTGCGCCGCAGTGAGCAAACCATGCCCACTGCGCCGCAGTGAGCAAAAATGCCCACTGCGCCGCAGTGAGCAAACCATGCCCACTGCGCCGCAGTGAGCAAACCATGCCCACTGCGCCGCAGTGAGCAAACCATGCCCACTGCGCCGCAGTGAGCAAACCATGCCCACTGCGCCGCAGTGAGCAAACCATGCCCACTGCGCCGCAGTGAGCAAACCATGCCCACTGCGCCGCAGTGAGCAAACCATGCCCACTGCGCCGCAGTGAGCAAACCATGCCCACTGCGCCGCAGTGAGCAAAAATGCCCACTGCGCCGCAGTGAGCAAACCATGCCCACTGCGCCGCAGTGAGCAAAAATGCCCACTGCGCCGCAGTGAGCAAACCATGCCCACTGCGCCGCAGTGAGCAAACCATGCCCACTGCGCCGCAGTGAGCAAACCATGCCCACTGCGCCGCAGTGAGCAAACCATGCCCACTGCGCCGCAGTGAGCAAACCATGCCCACTGCGCCGCAGTGAGCAAACCATGCCCACTGCGCCGCAGTGAGCCAAACCATGCCCACTGCGCCGCAGTGAGCCAAACCATGCCCACTGCGCCGCAGTGGGCCTAAGACTATGCCCACTGCGCCGCAGTGAGCAAACATGCCCACTGCGCCGCAGTGAGCAAACCATGCCCACTGCGCCGCAGTGAGCCAAACCATGCCCACTGCGCCGCAGTGAGCAAACCATGCCCACTGCGCCGCAGTGAGCAAACCATGCCCACTGCGCCGCAGTGAGCAAACCATGCCCACTGCGCCGCAGTGAGCAAACCATGCCCACTGCGCCGCAGTGAGCAAACCATGCCCACTGCGCCGCAGTGGGCTAAGGAGCAAAAATGCCCACTGCGCCGCAGTGAGCCAAACCATGCCCACTGCGCCGCAGTGGGCTAAGGAGCAAAAATGGCCCACTGCGCCGCAGTGAGCCAAACCATGCCCACTGCGCCGCAGTGAGCAAAAATGGCCGAGGAAATACACTGCGCCGCAGTGAGCCAAACCATGCCCACTGCGCCGCAGTGAAAAGGATAAGGGGGGGGAAAGATGGGTCTTGGGGGCTTGGTGGGTCATGGACTACCCACGGGCCGACCCGTTTCCCTTCTCAACCACAATACCATTAGTTGCACAATTCCATGCCGACTACACATACGACGACCCGACTAATGTACCACATAGTCATAAAATCACAAAACGACCCAATTAATTCATTACTTAAATTGTTAGTCATATTACACGAAAAGTCAACGGGTCAAAATTCACGGGTGTTACATTATTCCCCCGTTAAAAGAATTTCGTCCCGAAATTCAACAAAACCCTAATTATTAAACAAATGCGGGTACTTAGACTTCATGTGATCCTCTCGCTCCCAAGTGAACTCGGCTCCACGTCTAGCATTCCATCTTACTTTCACAATGGTGTAGCGCTTCTTCTTGAGCTTCTTCTCTTGACGGTCCATGATCTCTACCGGCTCTTCAACAAAGTTCAAGTTTGAATCAACCCTAATTTCGTCCATAGGCACATGATGTGTAGGATCCGCCAAACACTTGCGTAAGTTACAAATATGGAACACATCATGCACACCACTAAGCTCTTGGGGCAATTCTAGCCGATAAGCAACTTTCCCAACCCGTTCAAGAATCTTGAAAGGACCAACATACCTTGGTGCAAGTTTTCCCCGCTTCACAAATCGTACAACGCCCTTCCAAGGTGACACTTTCAAAAGTACAAATTCACCAACTTCAAACTCCAACGGTCTTCGCCTCACATCGGCATACTTCTTTTGACGCTCACGGGCCAATTGCAACTTCTCCTTGATTTGAGATATCACCTTAGTAGTTTCAATCACAATTTCCGGCCCGATAAGTTGACTCTCTCCAATTTCCGCCCAAGCTAGAGGAGAACGACATACCCTACCATATAATGCTTTAAAGGGTGCCATTTGAATGGTAGCATGGTAGCTATTGTTGTAGGAGAACTCTACTAGCGGTAAATGGTCTTCCCAACTTCCACCAAAATCGATTGCACACGCCCTTAACATGTCTTCAAGTGTTTGAATGGTCCTCTCGGTTTGCCCATCCGTTTGAGGGTGAAACGCCGTGCTCATGTCAAGTCGAGTACCCATGGCTTTTTGAAAGGCTTCCCAAAATTTTGATTTAAAACGGGCATCCCTATCCGAAATGATAGAAATCGGCACTCCATGCTTAGATATTATTTCCTTGATGTACAAACGAGCTAAAGTGTCAAATTTATCGGTTTCACGAATGGCTAAAAAGTGAGCCGATTTCGTTAACCGATCTACTATCACCCAAATCGTGTCACGGCCGCTTCTTGTCTTCGGTAGTTTAGTAATGAAGTCCATTGAAATATGCTCCCACTTCCATTCGGGCATCACCGGTTGTACCAACAATCCGGGTGGCTTCTTGTGATCGGCCTTAACTTGTAAGCAAGTAAGGCACTCACTCACATACTTAGCCACATCACGCTTCATGCCCGGCCACCAATACAATTCCTTCAAGTCAAAGTACATCTTATCCGACCCGGGATGGACCGAATAAGGTGATAGGTGGGCCTCATTCATAATAAGCGTCCTTAAATCGCCGAATATAGGAATCCAAAGTCTTTCCACCATGTAGAGCCCATTATCATTCTTTCGGTCAAATAGTTGTTCCATGCCATCTAGGTTTTCGTTTCCAAAGTTTTCCGGTAGTGTGGCTTGAATTTGGGCTTCAATAATCCGATCACGAATACTTGGCCCTACCGTGAGGCTCATAGCTCTAGCCCGTCTTGGCTTCACTCTCTCTTTTCGGCTCAAGGCGTCGGCTACTACATTTGCCTTGCCCGGGTGATAACGGATGTCACAATCATAATCACTAAATAGCTCCAACCAACGCCTTTGCCTCATATTCAATTCACTTTGGTTGAAGATGTGTTGGAGACTTTTGTGATCGGTATAAATCACACATTTGGTACCATAGAGGTAATGTCTCCAACACTTCAAAGCGAACACAACCGCTCCCAATTCCAAATCATGTGTCGGGTAGTTCTTCTCATGCACCTTCAATTGACGAGAGGCATAAGCAATGACCTTACCCCTTTGCATAAGAACGCAACCCAACCCTTGCCCCGAAGCATCACAATAAACCACAAAATCTTCTATCCCATCCGGTAGCGTCAAAATAGGAGCATCACATAACATGTCCTTAAGGGTTTGGAAGGCGTTCTCTTGTCTTTCGCCCCATTCGAAGTTTCTATCTTTTTGAGTCAAGAGAGTGAGTGGTTGTGCGATACGGGAGAAATTTTCAATAAATCTTCTATAGTAACCCGCCAATCCAAGGAATTGGCGGATCTCGGATGGCGTTTCGGGTCTTCTCCAATTCTTAACCGCTTCAATCTTGCTTGGGTCCACATGAATACCATCCTTGCTCACTACGTGACCAAGGAAGTGGACCTCTTCCAACCAAAACTCACACTTGGAAAATTTTGCATACAACTTCTCCTTCCTTAGTAATTCAAGCACTTCGCGCAAGTGCTTAACATGCTCCTCCTTTGTCTTCGAGTATACAAGTATGTCATCAATGAACACAATAACGGACTTGTCTAAATATGGTTGACACACCCGGTTCATCAAGTCCATGAACACCGCCGGTGCATTAGTCAACCCAAATGGCATCACGGTGAATTCAAAATGGCCATACCGTGTGCGAAAAGCCGTCTTGGGAATGTCATCTTCATGTACCCGGAGTTGATGATAACCCGAGCGAAGATCGATCTTTGAGAAGTGCTTAGCTCCTTGAAGTTGATCAAACAAGTCATCAATTCTAGGGAGAGGATATCGGTTCTTCACGGTGAGCTTGTTCAATTCCCGATAATCAATACACATTCGGAAGGATCCGTCTTTCTTTTTGACGAAGAGAACAGGAGCACCCCAAGGAGATTGACTAGGGCGAATGAAACCCTTCTCTTGGAGTTCCTTGAGTTGAGTTTGTAGCTCCTGCATTTCGGTTAGAGCTAGTCTATAAGGAGCTTTTGCTACGGGCGCGGCTTCAGGAATAAGACTAATACGAAAATCAAGCGCACGAGTTGGAGGTAATCCCGGTAAGTCATCCGGAAAAACATCGGGGAAATCACAAACAATAGGAACGGTCTTCAATTCTACCTTTGTGGTGGTAGCACTAAAGACTTTAGAATTTGGGGAATCGGAGGTTTCGCCTTGGACCCTAAGAATTTTACCGTTGGCCAAAGGTATCTTAACAACTCTCTCACCACAATCAATCGTCGCATTAACCGCCGTCAACCAATCCATACCCACTATAATATCAAAACTACCAATGTCAAGAGGCATAAGGTCAATGAAGAAGTCAACGTCCTCCAAAGTCAAGACACAATCACGGAGTATTTGGCTAATTCTAGTTAGTGACCCATTTACCATTTCAATGTCAAGCACATAGTTTAGAGCACATGGATGCACGTCAATCAAAGGAACAAAGTTAGAAGACACGAGGCTAAAATCGGCCCCGGAATCAAATAGTACGGTTGCATAGAGACCATTAAGGAGAAAAGTACCTGCCACTACGTTAGGATCATTTCGGGCTTCATTTACATTGGCCGCAAAAGCTCGGCCGCGTGGTTGCACTTGGTGGCCTTGTTGCCCCCGGTTTTGATTAGGCCCAACCATTTGGAGTTGATTGGGATGAACGGCCACTTGAACTTGTTGTCCCACCCATCGAGGACAATCATTGCGATAGTGGTCACGGCTACCACATTCAAAACACTCGCCCCTTCTTTGGTTACCTTGAGGAGGAACGGCCCGAATAGGAGCCGCATTCATTGGGCCCGTTCTTGGAGCCCTACAGTTCTTGGAGGCGTGCCCAACTTGGTGGCAATTGTAGCATGCACCACATGGAGTGGTGGCGGGATGGTGCCTGTTGCACCTCCCACAGAAAGGATGAGGCCCGGTATAAGGCCTCCTAGCCGGTTCTACCGCCGCCATCACCCTACCCCTATAAGCATTCTTGGGATCAAACCTTCCCGCTTTCTTTACTCCGCTAGACTCACCCACCTCCTTCCTCTTGTTTGATGAGGACTTGCTCAAAACACCACTTCTCAACAAATCTTCCGTCACACTCCCGGCTTGGTTAACCGCATTAGCCAAAGAAGTAGGCATGTTTGAGTTAACATAAGATCGGACTTGGGGATTCAAGCCCAATACAAACTTTTGGATGGCTTGTGGCTCGGTACCCACCAAGTGAGGAATGAGAGTAGACAACTCTTGGAATCGTCTCACATAGCCCTTGTAATCGGCTCCTTCCATGCTGAGATTTGCAAATTCGATTGTTAAATTTTGTAGCTCGCCCCCCCCCCCCCCCCCCCCCCCCCCCCCCCCCCCCCCCCCCCCCCCCCCCCCCCCCCCCCCCCCCCCCCCCCCCCCCCCCCCCCCCCCCCCCCCCCCCCCCCCCCCCCCCCCCCCCCCCCCCCCCCCCCCCCCCCCCCCCCCCCCCCCCCCCCCCCCCCCCCCCCCCCCCCCCCCCCCCCCCCCCCCCCCCCCCCCCCCCCCCCCCCCCCCCCCCCCCCCCCCCCCCCCCCCCCCCCCCCCCCCCCCCCCCCCCCCCCCCCCCCCCCCCCCCCCCCCCCCCCCCCCCCCCCCCCCCCCCCCCCCCCCCCCCCCCCCCCCCCCCCCCCCCCCCCCCCCCCCCCCCCCCCCCCCCCCCCCCCCCCCCCCCCCCCCCCCCCCCCCCCCCCCCCCCCCCCCCCCCCCCCCCCCCCCCCCCCCCCCCCCCCCCCCCCCCCCCCCCCCCCCCCCCCCCCCCCCCCCCCCCCCCCCCCCCCCCCCCCCCCCCCCCCCCCCCCCCCCCCCCCCCCCCCCCCCCCCCCCCCCCCCCCCCCCCCCCCCCCCCCCCCCCCCCCCCCCCCCCCCCCCCCCCCCCCCCCCCCCCCCCCCCCCCCCCCCCCCCCCCCCCCCCCCCCCCCCCCCCCCCCCCCCCCCCCCCCCCCCCCCCCCCCCCCCCCCCCCCCCCCCCCCCCCCCCCCCCCCCCCCCCCCCCCCCCCCCCCCCCCCCCCCCCCCCCCCCCCCCCCCCCCCCCCCCCCCCCCCCCCCCCCCCCCCCCCCCCCCCCCCCCCCCCCCCCCCCCCCCCCCCCCCCCCCCCCCCCCCCCCCCCCCCCCCCCCCCCCCCCCCCCCCCCCCCCCCCCCCCCCCCCCCCCCCCCCCCCCCCCCCCCCCCCCCCCCCCCCCCCCCCCCCCCCCCCCCCCCCCCCCCCCCCCCCCCCCCCCCCCCCCCCCCCCCCCCCCCCCCCCCCCCCCCCCCCCCCCCCCCCCCCCCCCCCCCCCCCCCCCCCCCCCCCCCCCCCCCCCCCCCCCCCCCCCCCCCCCCCCCCCCCCCCCCCCCCCCCCCCCCCCCCCCCCCCCCCCCCCCCCCCCCCCCCCCCCCCCCCCCCCCCCCCCCCCCCCCCCCCCCCCCCCCCCCCCCCCCCCCCCCCCCCCCCCCCCCCCCCCCCCCCCCCCCCCCCCCCCCCCCCCCCCCCCCCCCCCCCCCCCCCCCCCCCCCCCCCCCCCCCCCCCCCCCCCCCCCCCCCCCCCCCCCCCCCCCCCCCCCCCCCCCCCCCCCCCCCCCCCCCCCCCCCCCCCCCCCCCCCCCCCCCCCCCCCCCCCCCCCCCCCCCCCCCCCCCCCCCCCCCCCCCCCCCCCCCCCCCCCCCCCCCCCCCCCCCCCCCCCCCCCCCCCCCCCCCCCCCCCCCCCCCCCCCCCCCCCCCCCCCCCCCCCCCCCCCCCCCCCCCCCCCCCCCCCCCCCCCCCCCCCCCCCCCCCCCCCCCCCCCCCCCCCCCCCCCCCCCCCCCCCCCCCCCCCCCCCCCCCCCCCCCCCCCCCCCCCCCCCCCCCCCCCCCCCCCCCCCCCCCCCCCCCCCCCCCCCCCCCCCCCCCCCCCCCCCCCCCCCCCCCCCCCCCCCCCCCCCCCCCCCCCCCCCCCCCCCCCCCCCCCCCCCCCCCCCCCCCCCCCCCCCCCCCCCCCCCCCCCCCCCCCCCCCCCCCCCCCCCCCCCCCCCCCCCCCCCCCCCCCCCCCCCCCCCCCCCCCCCCCCCAAGTAGTCAATGCCCTCATATCGGTACCACATACACATTACATAAGGTTATGCTAAGGCAGTAGTGTTAGGATCATAAGGGGTTTACATATCATATCATCACGTTGCATTTATTGCCATATTTTATCATTAAATTAAGTACTCATGTTCATTTCATCATGTAACTAAACAACTAACACGAATGATTCAAAGTATAATCCGAATTCGATATGCTCTCTAGTTATCAACCGGGTATGTATACAAGGTGTACCAACGGCTAACCTTCCACCCAATCAACTTCCATTAAGCATATCGGTTCCTTATTATACTTTAAGCCACACGTGCGCAATCCACGATGTCATGAACTTGTTATAGTATCGGGTAACCATAAAAGAGTTGATCGGGTTCTTTTAGGGTTGCCGCAATATTATACTAAGTTAATGGCATCCCTTCATTTTGCTCTAACTCATCACATTAGCTTCAACAAATAACAACAACAAATCATAGTAACCACCTTCATCACATTGAATTTAAGCTATCACACAAATGGTCTTAACTACGAACTCACACGGGGATTCACAAAATTCATATTGCACACGAATTTCCTAACCATGCATGCTATATGAAGAGTTTTAACTTAAGCCGTAGTCTAGGTCAAACCACCTAATTCTCTACGACCACGCATGGGCCACCATTCTGTAACACCCCAAGCCGGAGCTCGAAATGTCACGGAAATCATACAGCACCCGGTGGAATTACAATAGAACAACTAAATGCAATTAATGATTCGGTGAATCCAAAACATAGCAATACAAGTAACAAAATACAACAGGAGCAAATAGCCATCAACGTTAACATAACACATCCAAAGATGGCAAACGATCCTAAGTATAATGCAAAAGGAGGGTCAATGAATCCTTGATCCATGAGTCCAAGTCCGGGTTAGACAGCAAGCAAGCAACTAAACACCACGTCCGGGGAGTACCTGATTACCTGAAAAGTGTACTAAGCATAGTCAACACAAGGTTGGTGAGTTCGTAGTAATGGTTCATAACGAACCAGCATCAATAATCACAATATAAGAATAGAGGCTAGTCATGACTTACAGCGAGCCTCTAAGCAACACAATATCGTCCAACAACAAGATTACACAAAGGAAATGAGAGTGTAATGAGGATGCATAAATGATGTATGTATCAATGCAAATGCCGAATGAATGAATAAGCAAATATGCCTATCCCAAGCGTGACCTTCAATCACGTATGCAACGATACCCCTCTGCCATCGCCATGGTCAGGGCTGTATCTCAAAAACATCGAGATATATATGTCTATATACTCGGAGTCAGGACTACATCCAAAATGGGTGCATACATCTATGCACCAGGATGCCGGCAATCCCCTGCCGAGGGCTCATCAACAATGTATGCAATGCTTACAATCAAATGTAAATGCATAATCATAAACCGACAATCAATAACCGTCAACCATAAACCAATAATCCACATTCGACAAACATGAGCCAACAATCAATAATCGTAACGGGGCACACTTGTCAACAGAGGGACAAGGCCGTATCGATATACATAAGTCAAATCCCCTAACAGTGGGACATATGCACAACATATGCATCAATCAAAATTAATCATTAATCACCATATAAACCAACTATACGTACATATATTTCAGAGGATTCTACTTTCTTCAAGTCCTAGATGCTTATGTATAGGGTCACCCGCAGCCTTCCCACCACATCTAAAACCCAATGAATGCATAACCGACTTCCATGTATGTACGTCTATCCTAATGTATAAGTAACACTTAACGAAAACACAATCCAAGTCAAACAAACGACAAGACACGTCACATCAATCCAACAATCATGTCAAACAATCAATACATCAATAAATACAAGTAAACACGCCAGGTTTACACTTTTCAGCCCGAATCCCAAGCGGGTAGGGAGATACGAAACTCACCTTGATTGGTTATGAAGATAAGATTGCTATAAAGTTAAGTTATCTCCGAACGAAGTTCACCTCGCGTCCAACACCTAATTATGGATCATATACATTCTCATCAACACACATAAACACAATGACCATCCACTGCGCCGCAGTGGGCCAGACTATGCCCACTGCGCCGCAGTGGCTAAACTGAACCAGGACCCGAGACAAAGCACTGCGCCGCAGTGAGCAAGGACCATGCCCACTGCGCCGCAGTGGAGCTAAAAAATGGCCGAGGAAATCCACTGCGCCGCAGTGAGCCAAACCATGCCCACTGCGCCGCAGTGGCCTAAGAAGCAAGGAAGGCCGAGAGAATCCACTGCGCCGCAGTGGGGACTATGCCCTCCCACTGCGCCGCAGTGAGCCAAACCATGCCCACTGCGCCGCAGTGGCCTAAGAAGCAAGGAAGGCCGAGAGAATCCACTGCGCCGCAGTGAGACCATGCCCACTGCGCCGCAGTGAGCAAACCATGCCCACTGCGCCGCAGTGAGCAAACCATGCCCACTGCGCCGCAGTGAGCAAACCATGCCCACTGCGCCGCAGTGAGCAAACCATGCCCACTGCGCCGCAGTGAGCAAACCATGCCCACTGCGCCGCAGTGAGCAAACCATGCCCACTGCGCCGCAGTGAGCAAAAATGCCCACTGCGCCGCAGTGAGCAAACCATGCCCACTGCGCCGCAGTGAGCAAAAATGCCCACTGCGCCGCAGTGAGCAAACCATGCCCACTGCGCCGCAGTGAGCAAACCATGCCCACTGCGCCGCAGTGAGCAAACCATGCCCACTGCGCCGCAGTGAGCAAACCATGCCCACTGCGCCGCAGTGAGCAAACCATGCCCACTGCGCCGCAGTGAGCAAACCATGCCCACTGCGCCGCAGTGAGCAAACCATGCCCACTGCGCCGCAGTGAGCAAACCATGCCCACTGCGCCGCAGTGAGCAAAAATGCCCACTGCGCCGCAGTGAGCAAACCATGCCCACTGCGCCGCAGTGAGCAAACCATGCCCACTGCGCCGCAGTGAGCAAACCATGCCCACTGCGCCGCAGTGAGCAAACCATGCCCACTGCGCCGCAGTGAGCAAACCATGCCCACTGCGCCGCAGTGAGCAAACCATGCCCACTGCGCCGCAGTGAGCAAACCATGCCCACTGCGCCGCAGTGAGCAAACCATGCCCACTGCGCCGCAGTGAGCAAAAATGCCCACTGCGCCGCAGTGAGCAAACCATGCCCACTGCGCCGCAGTGAGCAAAAATGCCCACTGCGCCGCAGTGAGCAAACCATGCCCACTGCGCCGCAGTGAGCAAACCATGCCCACTGCGCCGCAGTGAGCAAACCATGCCCACTGCGCCGCAGTGAGCAAACCATGCCCACTGCGCCGCAGTGAGCAAACCATGCCCACTGCGCCGCAGTGAGCAAACCATGCCCACTGCGCCGCAGTGAGCAAACCATGCCCACTGCGCCGCAGTGAGCAAACCATGCCCACTGCGCCGCAGTGAGCAAAAATGCCCACTGCGCCGCAGTGAGCAAACCATGCCCACTGCGCCGCAGTGAGCAAACCATGCCCACTGCGCCGCAGTGAGCAAACCATGCCCACTGCGCCGCAGTGAGCAAACCATGCCCACTGCGCCGCAGTGAGCAAACCATGCCCACTGCGCCGCAGTGAGCAAACCATGCCCACTGCGCCGCAGTGAGCAAACCATGCCCACTGCGCCGCAGTGAGCAAACCATGCCCACTGCGCCGCAGTGAGCAAAAATGCCCACTGCGCCGCAGTGAGCAAACCATGCCCACTGCGCCGCAGTGAGCAAAAATGCCCACTGCGCCGCAGTGAGCAAACCATGCCCACTGCGCCGCAGTGAGCAAACCATGCCCACTGCGCCGCAGTGAGCAAACCATGCCCACTGCGCCGCAGTGAGCAAACCATGCCCACTGCGCCGCAGTGAGCAAACCATGCCCACTGCGCCGCAGTGAGCAAACCATGCCCACTGCGCCGCAGTGAGCAAACCATGCCCACTGCGCCGCAGTGAGCCAAACCATGCCCACTGCGCCGCAGTGAGAGTTCTTTTGCTTTTGAGAGAAAGAGAGAAAAAGATAGTAATGAGAAATGAGAGGGAGGAAAAGGATAAGGGGGGAAAGATGGGTCTTGGGGGCTTGGTGGGTCATGGACTACCCACGGGCCGACCCGTTTCCCTTCTCAACCACAATACCATTAGTTGCACAATTCCATGCCGACTACACATACGACGACCCGACTAATGTACCACATAGTCATAAAATCACAAAACGACCCAATTAATTCATTACTTAAATTGTTAGTCATATTACACGAAAAGTCAACGGGTCAAAATTCACGGGTGTTACATTTGTAATATTGAAACCTTTTACCCAATAATACAAACTAAGCTTTCCCTCACACACACACTTTCTCTCTCTACACACACACTCCATAACCGCCATTAACACACATTAAAACACACACAAAAGCTCAAATTCACATCTTTACAAGTAGAACAAGTAAAACATCATAAAAGAACAATATAGGGTACCAACATTTTAATGAACTCGGCTTTCAACAATTTAACTAAAACACCATGCAGAAATTACCTGAGTCTCCATGTTAATTTTTTTTTAAGTGAGGAAATGAAAGTAAGTAAGAGAGGGTGTAAAACTAAAGTTAGTAACCAAACAAATTTCCAGATACAACATTTCGTATTATATATACATACATATATATTCATATATACAATAAAATATGATAATTATCTTAAAAATAGAAAATTATATAAATTACTCGTAACTTTTATTAATTTTCAATTGATGATTATAATACTACCTTGATTTCACCGTTTAAATCTTGTAAGTATTTTATGATTGTTTTTATAGAATCAACTATTATAAAGAGATAATGCCCATCATTGTTTTCTCTAATGCTTCATCAATATGTAAGTATTATTTTCTGTTATCTATAATCACCATTTTTCTTTTCATAATATACTAAATTAATTGTTGTTTATAGATTGACATATTCTAATTTTTCTTATAATCTCGGTTGAGGGTTGAAGCAAATAATTTAGTTGTACCGAAAACTGCATTTACAATACATAGAGATTTAGCAGTTATTATCGATTTGTCCAACTAATTTTAACAGTTCCTTGCAATTTTCATGGAGTCTATAAAACTGTCAATCTATTAGAAGCTTCTCCATTTGTTAACTTAAAGATTTTATGTATTTTCAAAAATGTTTGTATCATCCTTTGTAATTCAATAAATTTTTGAAAAAAATACTAATGTTACTATTATGTAGTTAAAAAAAAAAAAAAAAAAAAAAAAAAAAAAAAAAAAAAAAAAAAAAAAAAAAAAAAAAAAAAAAAAAAAAAAAAAAAAAAAAAAAAAAAAAAAAAAAAAAAAAAAAAAAAAAAAAAAAAAAAAAAAAAAAAAAAAAAAAAAAAAAAAAAAAAAAAAAAAAAAAAAAAAAAAAAAAAAAAAAAAAAAAAAAAAAAAAAAAAAAAAAAAAAAAAAAAAAAAAAAAAAAAAAAAAAAAAAAAAAAAAAAAAAAAAAAAAAAAAAAAAAAAAAAAAAAAAAAAAAAAAAAAAAAAAAAAAAAAAAAAAAAAAAAAAAAAAAAAAAAAAAAAAAAAAAAAAAAAAAAAAAAAAAAAAAAAAAAAAAAAAAAAAAAAAAAAAAAAAAAAAAAAAAAAAAAAAAAAAAAAAAAAAAAAAAAAAAAAAAAAAAAAAAAAAAAAAAAAAAAAAAAAAAAAAAAAAAAAAAAAAAAAAAAAAAAAAAAAAAAAAAAAAAAAAAAAAAAAAAAAAAAAAAAAAAAAAAAAAAAAAAAAAAAAAAAAAAAAAAAAAAAAAAAAAAAAAAAAAAAAAAAAAAAAAAAAAAAAAAAAAAAAAAAAAAAAAAAAAAAAAAAAAAAAAAAAAAAAAAAAAAAAAAAAAAAAAAAAAAAAAAAAAAAAAAAAAAAAAAAAAAAAAAAAAAAAAAAAAAAAAAAAAAAAAAAAAAAAAAAAAAAAAAAAAAAAAAAAAAAAAAAAAAAAAAAAAAAAAAAAAAAAAAAAAAAAAAAAAAAAAAAAAAAAAAAAAAAAAAAAAAAAAAAAAAAAAAAAAAAAAAAAAAAAAAAAAAAAAAAAAAAAAAAAAAAAAAAAAAAAAAAAAAAAAAAAAAAAAAAAAAAAAAAAAAAAAAAAAAAAAAAAAAAAAAAAAAAAAAAAAAAAAAAAAAAAAAAAAAAAAAAAAAAAAAAAAAAAAAAAAAAAAAAAAAAAAAAAAAAAAAAAAAAAAAAAAAAAAAAAAAAAAAAAAAAAAAAAAAAAAAAAAAAAAAAAAAAAAAAAAAAAAAAAAAAAAAAAAAAAAAAAAAAAAAAAAAAAAAAAAAAAAAAAAAAAAAAAAAAAAAAAAAAAAAAAAAAAAAAAAAAAAAAAAAAAAAAAAAAAAAAAAAAAAAAAAAAAAAAAAAAAAAAAAAAAAAAAAAAAAAAAAAAAAAAAAAAAAAAAAAAAAAAAAAAAAAAAAAAAAAAAAAAAAAAAAAAAAAAAAAAAAAAAAAAAAAAAAAAAAAAAAAAAAAAAAAAAAAAAAAAAAAAAAAAAAAAAAAAAAAAAAAAAAAAAAAAAAAAAAAAAAAAAAAAAAAAAAAAAAAAAAAAAAAAAAAAAAAAAAAAAAAAAAAAAAAAAAAAAAAAAAAAAAAAAAAAAAAAAAAAAAAAAAAAAAAAAAAAAAAAAAAAAAAAAAAAAAAAAAAAAAAAAAAAAAAAAAAAAAAAAAAAAAAAAAAAAAAAAAAAAAAAAAAAAAAAAAAAAAAAAAAAAAAAAAAAAAAAAAAAAAAAAAAAAAAAAAAAAAAAAAAAAAAAAAAAAAAAAAAAAAAAAAAAAAAAAAAAAAAAAAAAAAAAAAAAAAAAAAAAAAAAAAAAAAAAAAAAAAAAAAAAAAAAAAAAAAAAAAAAAAAAAAAAAAAAAAAAAAAAAAAAAAAAAAAAAAAAAAAAAAAAAAAAAAAAAAAAAAAAAAAAAAAAAAAAAAAAAAAAAAAAAAAAAAAAAAAAGGAGATTTATATAGAAACAAATAAAAGTTGATGATACAAATAATTCTACTAAATAGAATTATAAAAAAAAGCATACTTATGAAAATATGTGTTTTTTATTCTTAGATTGTATATCAAAGCCGACAGGAGCCTCCATTTGCAGTGAGTTGTCTAATCTTAATATATAAATATAAAGTTAGGAAATTGTGTTATAGCCGTTCACAAAAAAAAAATGAAATTGTGTTATAACGATTATTAATTATAAATATAAATTATTTAAAACTAATTCTCCTTAAGATAAATCTTATTAAAAAAAATATATCAATACCTTTCTCAAGAGCTGTTTTATCTTAATCAAAATTAAAATAAATTAATTAATTTCCAATTTGATTTTTTAATGTATCCAGTGTTAATTAATATCCTATACAAATCTTTCTAGATACGCTAATGTTAAATTATTTTATAAAAAAGTTTATTAAAAAAGTTGTTTATACAAAAAAATTTAATAAATTATATAATAATATAATCTGTTTTATCCAGGAAAATATCTATAATGATAACGAAAACGACAGTATTGAACTGTCAAATCTAATATCGGGAAGTGATGTAAAAAGTGGTTAAAAAATATTTATATTTAACCTATTAATTAAAATAAAATTGATAAACAAATAACTATTATAACATTAACAATTAAATATATATATAATCGAACATAAAAAAACAAATTTTCTCGAACATAATCTAACTATTCTTAACAAACGAGTTTTTATGAATAAAACTTATTGATGATTACATTTGATAAACTTAAAACCAAGAATTATATAAATATAATCATACGAACTTTTAATTATTATACGAACATGTAATTATAACTTTATGAATTATAAATACAAATTAATTAATAGTAATTGAAAAAATAATTATATGAACTTTATAAGATAAAACGTGAAAGTTTATTTTATAAACATACAAATCAGGTCGATCAAAGATATCTTTTACATGTGATTATAAAGGATTTTTTGATATCAAATAATCAGTTTGATACCTAAAAAGAATATGCGGCACACATACCGAAAATATTAATTTACAAATTTAGATCATATTTCAAGTTTATTTTTGTTTGTATGAAACGTTATAAGTATATTTGAAAAATGACTCTTAATATCTTTTCAACAGAAAAGTTGCGAAATTTGTATGAAACGTTTCTATGAAGTTTCTTATACAGATTAAAATTATTAGACTTTTCAATAATAATAATATTTACAAATTTATTGTATTACGACTGACGTGCTTTATCCGTTTAGATAATTAAATCAGCTTACTTAAACAGTTAATGTAACATCCGTGAATCTTGACCCATTGACTTTACGTGTAATATGACTAACAATTTAAGTTAACGAATTATTTAGGTCGTTTTATGAATTGAATGACAATGTGTTATATTCGGGTCGATGATATGTTTTGATCGGTGTTTAAATGTCTAACGATTGTATTTTGGCTTGAGAAGAGAAACGGGTCGGCCCGTGGGTCACCCACGACCCATCAGCCCCTTTGACCCATTTCTCCCCCCCCTTATCCTTTCCCTTGCCTTTCATTCTCTTATCTATCTATCTTTCTCATTTCTCTCAATTAAAAAGGCAAGACCATTTCATTCTTCTTCTATCTATCATCTACTTAGTGTTTAGAAAGGATATAACACTAGAATCATCGCCATCTATACCACATTATCGTCTTATTGAAGAATCAAAGGTGGAAGTTCTTGCATTTTACCCTTTTGACCTAATTTCGGGTTGAAGCTCAAGAAGGAAGTTTTGGTGAGTCTAATTCATCCCATTTACTTCTATTTATGTTAGTTTACTCATTTCTAGTCATCTCGTATATTTACAAGTCTTAAATCGGGTCGAAATGGAATTAGGGTTAAATTAGGGTTTCGGTTTGGGTTGAATGATTTGGAAGTGTTCTTGATGTTTTGGAATGGAAATTTGTAATGGGTTATGTTTATTTATGTTTAATGGCACTTAGTTAAGCTTCAAAATGAGTTTCAAGCTCTTACAAATCGTTTTGGTATGCTTTGGGTCGAGTTTTGGGGGTTTTGGTTCGTTTTCTGCACTTAGGGCTGCTGGTGCTGGTGCTGGGAATTGTCCCACTGCGGCGCAGTGGATTACCACTGCCCATTCTCCTTGTTTTGGCCCACTGCGGCGCAGTGGCTTGGCTTTGCCCCACTGCGGCGCAGTGGATTCATTCTGGGCATTCGCGCGCGTCAGTTTTTAAACGTTAATAACTTTTGATCCGTAAGTCCAAATAAGTCATATGACCTATCGTTGGAATCGTAAGAGAGTCTAGTTTCACGTAGTAACCTTCATTTTGTATGAATCTTCGTGCATTTTTAAAAATGTCTAGTCAAAGTGTTATGTTTCACACTCGGTAATGTTAAGAAAGTAATTGTGGGTTCGTGACTCAACTTAAACCTAAAGAACCAACTTGTTTATGATTATAAAGTTGAAAGTATGATATATGGCATGCTTTGATAGGTTGTGAACACGTGGGGCCCAATACTCGCTATTAATCTTTCATTTACTCGACTTAAGCTTCTTTGCCGATCAAGGTGAGTTTCGTAGCTCCCTACTCAATAGAGATTCGGGCTGAAAAGTGTACATATACGTGTTGGTTGGATTGTTTGGTTGATTTGATTGACTGTCTAGTTAATTTCTGATTAATTGTTGATTGACAGATAGTTTTGATTGATTGTGTGATGATTTACGAATGTGATTGTGTTATTGTAAGGTATTAGGATAGAAGTACATATATGGAGGTCGGTTTTACTTTCAAAGAGTCTTAGATGTGGTGGGAAGGCTGCGGGTGACCCTATACATAAGCATCTAGAACTTGATGAAAGTAAAATCCTCCAAAGTATATGTACGCGTTGTTTAGAAAAAGCGATAAATTCAGGAATTATGGTTGGAATGAACATGTACGTCTCGTTATACTTGATTTGTGTGATACGCACTCAAGCATACCTTTATCGTTGTATTGACGAACTTATGAATTAATGTTTGACGATTGAATGATTGATTGAGCGATGAAATAATGGGTTATTGGTTACGTTTAATTGATCTTAGTAAGGGATTGTGACATATTATTATTATGGTTATTGTTATTATTATTATTATTACTGCTAGGATAGACGTGCATACATGGAAGTCGGTTATGCCTTCATTGGGTTCTAGATGTGGTGGGAAGGCTGCGGGTGACCCTATATATAAGCATCTAGGATTCGAAGAAAGTAGAATCCTCCTAAGTGTATGTACGTATAGTTTACTTTAGTTTGATGTTTGATGATTGATGGACTTGTGATGTATGGATGTTGTGTATTTATCCCACTGAAGAGGATATGACTTATGTTGTGTATCTATCCCACTGAAGAGGATATGACTTATGTTGTGTATCTATCCCACTGAAGAGGATATGACTTATTGTTGTGTATCTATCCCACTGAAGAGGATATGACTTATGTTGTGTATCTATCCCACTGAAGAGGATATGACTTATTGTTGTGTATCTATCCCACTGAAGAGGATATGACTTATGTTGTGTATCTATCCCACTGAAGAGGATATGACTTATGTTGTGTATCTATCCCACTGAAGAGGATATGACTTATGTTGTGTATCTATCCCACTGAAGAGGATATGACTTATGTTGTGTATCTATCCCACTGAAGAGGATATGACTTATGTTGTGTATCTATCCCACTGAAGAGGATATGACTTATGTTGTGTATCTATCCCACTGAAGAGGATATGACTTATGTTGTGTATCTATCCCACTGAAGAGGATATGACTTATGTTGTGTATCTATCCCACTGAAGAGGATATGACTTATGTTGTGTATCTATCCCACTGAAGAGGATATGACTTATGTTGTGTATCTATCCCACTGAAGAGGATATGACTTATGTTGTGTATCTATCCCACTGAAGAGGATATGACTTATGTTGTGTATCTATCCCACTGAAGAGGATATGACTTATGTTGTGTATCTATCCCACTGAAGAGGATATGACTTATGTTGTGTATCTATCCCACTGAAGAGGATATGACTTATGTTGTGTATCTATCCCACTGAAGAGGATATGACTTATGTTGTGTATCTATCCCACTGAAGAGGATATGACTTATGTTGTGTATCTATCCCACTGAAGAGGATATGACTTATTGTTGTGTATCTATCCCACTGAAGAGGATATGACTTATGTTGTGTATCTATCCCACTGAAGAGGATATGATACCTGTTTTGAATTGATGTTATGTACGTTACTTGGGTATAATGTTTATTACACGTTTTATTTGTTGTGTGTAATCTTGTGGTGGATGTTGTTGTGTTGTTCTTAGAGGCTCACTGTAAGTCATGTTTTGCCTCTACTCGTATATTATGATTATTGACGATGGTTCCTTATGGACCATTACTACGAACTCACCAACCTTGTGTTGACTATGCTTAGTACACTTTTCAGGAAATCAGGTTATCCCCGGACGTGGAGCTTAGTTGTTTGCTTGCTGTTAAACCCGGACTTTGGACTTTATGAATCAAGGATTCATCGACCTTCTCTTTTGCATTATACTTAGAACCGTTAGCCATCTTTTGATGTTCTGTTGTAATCTTTGATGATGACTTGCTCTTTATGTATTTTGATTCTTGTTTAACTTACTGTATGGATTCACTGAATCCTTTATTTGCATTTAGTTCATGTTCTACATTAATTCCACCTTGTGCTATATGATTTCCGTGATATTCTGAGCCTTGGCTTGGGGTGTTACAGTTAAAATGAGTTTGTTTTTATACAAAGTTATTAAAAATATAAAATTTTAAAGAACTTATGATCTACTTAATTCTATATTTTTATAATCATTATTAATCGTAAGACTAAGACGATCTTATTAACTCTTTTATTAATACATCTATAGTTCAAAATATTCAATTAGTAAAAACATTATAATACATTAAATTAATTAAAACACTTTAAAATAATATTCAATACTCATACTGCAAATACATTACTTAAAAGAATAAATAATAAATAAAATAATTAAAAATATAAATAATACACAAAGTTACTTACAATAGATTAATCTAATCAAATAAAAGTATGAATTAATTCAAAAATATAAAAAATTAAATAAAATAATCTATATTAATCAAAGTATTTAAAATTGAAAATATTTTATCATCAACTTTTCAAGATATATCCTCTGCATATCCACTTTTCAAAAATAAAATTTCCTCTGCAAATCCTCTGACTAAACATATCTTCTTGAATATCTTTATCAGAGACATTTAAAATTCAAAATTTCAAAACATCCCAATTGTATTTAGAATTTGATGATGTGGACATCTTAACTTTTTGCCAACAATACCATCTAGGAACCCATAAACCTACAAAAAAACATACATAGGAAATTAGTACTCGTAAATTATTATAGTTTATTATAATGATTTGAAACATTATAATAATGATTTATTAATGAAAGAATAAACTTTTGAATTCACAAATTTAATTTATCCTTATTTTATAATAATTAATGTAAAACAATAATTGAAGTTTTTATATAAACAATAATATAAATCGGAAGATAAGATAGTATCATACCTAAATATTTATAAACGGTGAAATCATGGTTGAACCTTTCATTAATACAACTGATATAATAAAATCATTTTCAACTTTTTACGATACATTTTTTTTTGATAACATATAATTCAATTGAACTATATGTTAAAAAGAGTGGAAGTTTATTATAGAACGAAATCTAACATGTAAAGAACCATATATATATAGATGAAAAATTTAAATTTATTAATAGAGAAAGACATCTAATTTAAAAAAATTTAAATTATTATAATAGTATTTTATTAACTTTTATTGGGCACAAGTTACTTAAAAATTTTCAAATGTAATTTGGGGTCAAAATATAGCTAAAGAACATGTACACATACACATACAATATGACGAGTTTTATATAAAAACAAATTATTTATAATTTATCAACAAAATAAATGTCAGATTCGATATTAAAATAAAATTAAATTGATCTGTATAATTAGTTTAAAAATCCTGCTTCATTACTTAGAAATATAATAATAGTATTAAAATTTTAATAATTTTAAAAATTGTTTAAATTTTTAATAATTTTAAAAATTGTTTAAATTTTTAATAATTTTAAAAATTGTTTAAATATCTTATAATCTTATAATATATATTTATATATTAGATTATATTTATTATATATATATATATTATATATATACATATATGTTTTATAAATTTTAAAAACATATTATGACATCTTAAGAAAAATGTCCGTAATGTATGTTCTACTATTATTTTTTAGATGCCGGAGCTCGAATATGATTAATTAAATGTTTAATAAATTAAAGATAATAAAAATAATAGAAAAATATTCGCAGTTTGTAACACCCCAAGCCAAGGCTCAGAATATCACGGAAATCATATAGCACAAGGTGGAATTAATGTAGAACATGAACTAAATGCAAATAAAGGATTCGGTGAATCCATACAAAAAAAGAAACAAGTATCACAATACAACAGGAGCAAGAAACCATCAATATTACAAACGACATCAAAAGAAGGCTATCAATCCTAAATACTATGCAACATAAGGCAAATGGATCCTTGATCCATATAAGTCCAGTCCGGGTTCAACAGCAAGCAAACAAATCAAACTCCACGTCCTGGATAACCTGGTTACCTGAAAAGTGTACTAAGCATAGTCAACACAAGGTTGGTGAGTTCGTAGTAATGGTCCATAAAGAACCAACGTCAATAATCACAATATACGAATAGAGGCTAGACATGACTTACAGCGAGCCTCTAAGTAACCCAATAAGGTCCAACAACAAGATTACACAAGACAAGTAAATGTGTAATAAGAATGTGTTAGAAATTCAAAATAGTGCTTAGTTGTATTTGAAAATATTGTATTTTGTGTAAATATTGTTAGGTTGAGGGGGAGCTTTTGTAATATACTTAGAGTATAAATACCCCTCAAACTTTTATTCCTTGTAACCTTTTTCCCACTTCTGATTATCAATCAAACCAGACTTTCCACACACACACCTTTCTCTCTCAAGAACACACACTAAAACACACACTATCCACCATTAATGAACTTTCAACTTCCGCACATTAAACACGAATTAATAGGTTTTAACAAGTGGTATCAGAGAAAAACAACTATCTGTTGACGATCCAGAACAAATTTCATACAGATTGATGCAAATTTTGTTCAAAATTGAGAATTCGTGTTCATTTATAACCGTTTTTAACTGCTACTGTTCTTCACCAATTAAACCTCAATTTTCACTCAATTTTCCTGTTTTTGTACACAGATACATTCTAAATCACCTCTAAAAACATCCTGTCAAGTTTCAGAATCCAATTCACAGTATTGATCAAAATCCAAATTTTCTGGAAAGTTGATGAGATTTTGAATTATCAGTTTGAGTTGATTTATGAAATGGATTTGTTTCTAGGGTTGTGCGCGATCATATTCTGAACATTTCTGGGCTTGAATCGAGTTATAACACTCAAAATTGAGTGAATTATAAGCAAATTAGTGAAATAATCGACTATTTTGTCTTTTCTGGTGTTCTTACAGTTTTTCTTTCAAGACGATCTTCATGACTCTAAGACGATCTTCTTCAAGATCGTCCTAGTGTTTTTATTGATTTGGTGTTAAGACGATCTCTCCAAGATCGTTTTGTAAAATTTTTTATTGGTTCTGTGTGAACTGTGTGTGGTGGATTTTAATTGGGTAACTAATCTCTTTGAGATTGGTTCTGCTCAACATTTTCTTTACTTAGAAAATTTTTCAAGTTACAAGTTCTTAAGACGATCTTCAAACTAGACCGTCTTATTTCCTTCCTCAACAAAGTTTGTAAGACGATCTTCTCATAAGATCGTTCTACCATTTCCTTTACTTAGAATATTTTCAACAAAAGTTTCTAAGACGATCTTCTCTCAAGATCGTCCTACCATTTCTATACTTAGAAAATTAACAACCATTTTTATAAGACGATCTTACTCAAGATCGTTCTAAGTTCCAAATCCTAAGACGATCTTCTTCAAGATCGTTTTAATTCCAACATTTTTTTTAAAAATAATTACAAATCTTTGTTTATTCATTTCAGGGACAACAATGAAGAATTCAGAGCTTGAAATCAGAAAGAAGTTCTTAGCCAAACAACAAAATATGAAACCATGGCTATTCGGAGATATTGATGCTGATTCTGAAGATCTCACATGCTTAATGACATCTGTCATTTCAACAACCAATCTTTCACAAAATACTTCACAAACAACAACAAGTGAGGAACAATTCATCTCCACAGATGATTACTTGTCTGTCCAAACAACTGCTGATACTTTGACAAAACAAAATCTTACTTTGAAAAATAATTTGAAAATGGCTAAACAAGAGTTTGATAAAATCAATGAAAATTTTTCAGAACTCTCAATAGCTCATGAGGCTCTCAAAGTGAATTATGATTCTTTAAAAGAAATGCATTTGTCAAGTAACAGTTCTCAGGTTGTTTTACCCAATGCTCAATTGACCAACAAATGTCAAGACCTTGAAAAAACTGTTCATTCACTCAAGCAAACCATTGAAACTTTAAAGCTTGAGAAAGCCAATGAATGGTTAAGAGCAAATGCTAGACAAGCTGATGTTGAGTTTCTCACAAATAAAATGAAAGATTTTAGACCCAACTGTGAAAAACATGAAAGACAGATTTCTGATCTAAACAGTACTTGTTTTCTCAAAGGAGTTGAAATTGAAACTCTTCAAAAACAAGTTGAGGATTTGAAAACAAACATTTTGTTCTATCAAGAAAAAATCTATAAAGTTGAACAAAATCCTCTTCTGAATTTCACTGCTTATTACAATAAGTCAAAGATTGATAGATCAGAACTTCTCCTTGGGTTGGGTTATAAGAATCCAACACATTTAGAAAAAATCCAAAAAGAAAACCTTGGTCCACTTTACAATGAAAAATGTCTCAGACTTGGCATGATTCAAGAGTTTATTAGACCATCTGAGGATGACTTTGAGTCAGATGATGTTGAAAGACAAAAACCAAACAGATTTCAGATTGATTATGTTGCTATTAATGACACATACAGGAAAACTCATAAAAGATCCATCTATGAGTTAGAAGAAATAGACAATATTTCAATTCTTGAAAATGAGTCTCAAAATGATTGTTCAAAACAAATTTCTGAAAGATTTTACATTCCAACCACCATATTGGAAAAAGAAATTGAAGGTTTAAAACAAAAGATTGAGTCTCAACAACAAGTCATTGAACATCTGAAAACTCAAAATCATACTCCAAAGGTAAGTGAGACCACCAAGATTCAAATGATGCATGATCTAACTTCTGTTGATTGCTCTACTCCAGTCAAAGGGAGTGAGAATTTTAAAGATATGCAGGTTGATAGCATCTCTCCTGAAGAGATTCATGATATGTCCACTTCCATGCTATCATCATTCTTCCAAATTGAAGAGAAAGTTCAAACTTTGAAAGCTAAACATCGTGCTTCTATCAAGAAAATACTTTCTTTTGGTACACCTGTGATCACCTCTGTTGAACAAAATAAAGTGAACTTAGAGCAAAAGATTGAGATTCCTACTGATCTTAAGGCTGAAGCAAAAGCATTAATTGAAAAATTGACAAACAAAAATGTTTTCAAATCAGAAGTTCAAACCAAAGGAATACAATTTACTTATCCAGATTTTTCTGTTGAAGAATTTGATAAGTTTTTGAAAACTGATCATGTTTTTGCACCAGAAGTTGAAAAAGAGCTTGAAAAAATATCACCCAAAAAGCCTAAACCAAAGAAGGAATCTAAATCTAAGTTTGCTCCAACTTCATTTTATTTACCCAAAGGTCAGTATGCAACAACTGTCAAAGGTAAGAAAACTTTTTCTGCTAACTCAAAGCTCAAAGTTGATACTTTATCTGTTTCTAGAACCTCAGCTTCTAAGGCTATCTCTCAATCTAGTTCTTTACCTAAGATATCTAAAACTAGCCAAGATTTGCTAATAAAAGATACATCCAATGGTATAACTAGTTATAGAGATCAGTATGGTTGGTTCACTGTTAAAAATCAAAAGAAACAGCATAACAAATCTTCCACCAAGAAAACACAAAAACAGAATATGTTTTTATCTCCTCGAACTAATTCCAAGAATTTATCTGATACAGGAGAGAAGACATCAGATAGTACCCATAAGTGGATTCCTAAATCATCAGTTAGAAGAAATTGGATGGCTAATGATTACAAGAAGGAAGTTCCTGATAGGAAAATTAATTCAAATTTGAGTAATCTAGCTAAACCATGGTCGGTAAGAAATTCTAAACCTTCTACTGTAATTTCTAAACCTTTGATTGTTGATTCCAATGGGATTGTGGTGAATCTAAAGAATAAACCTCTTGTTCGAAAACCTCATTTATATACTTTGAATGATTCCACTAACCCCAAAGGACCCATTCAAAGGTGGGTACCTAGAAAAACCTAATTTTGTTTTGCAGGTAATAAAGGTCTGTGTTTAGTATTTCAATCTCGAATACTGTTCAACACATGATCCTGAAATGAGTTTCTTTTCAAGAAACAGTCTCAAATAAGTGCTCATTACCAATGCAATTACTTGCCTCTGCATGTTCTGTACAATTCCTTCATCTCTTTCTCTTTCATTCATTATCTGTCAAACATTGATGCTAATCTGCAATGTGCTTAAATATCATGCAATGTTTGAGGGGGAGAAAAAGGATAATTCATGAATAAAGGGGGAGTTTGTGTATTTGCACCATTTGAAGAGAACTCATTGTTTTTACTCATTGTTTATTTTAGAAAAACCAAAAATATTTTTTAATTGATGTATCTCACTTAGTTTAAATAAAAGTTTTTTTTGTTTTGGTGTTGGTATGATTAAACAAAACCTAAGCCCAATTTTTTTTCTTTTACCGTAAGCCCATTTTCTTAAAAGATCAAAGCCCAATTTTTCCTTAAAACCATGTTCTTCAAGACGGGTCAAAACTCACCCGACCCAACTAATCGGGTTTCCTCTTCCTTAAGGAAGAGGGAAACTAATTAGTTTCTTTCTTTTCATTTCTTTAATTTTATTCCAGTTTCCCATACACTCTCTCAAATCATTTCAAAAACATTGTTGATTGATCATTGAAAAAGGATAAGGGTTTTGTTGGTAATCTCTTTCTAAGCATTTTATTCCATAATCACTTTGTCTTCAGATCACTTATTCAAGTAAGAAACTGCACTTAAATGATTGAATTTATTTTGTTCATTTCTTGAATTTTTGATTGACTGGTAATAAAACTGTGATGTTGGATTGATCTAGATGCATGTCTAGGCTATATGTGTATGTTTATTACATGTTTCTATGCTTAGTATTGAGATTTCAAAAATTCAAAAACCTGCAATTCATTGTGTTTTATGAAGAAGATGACCTAAGACGATCTTCGAGTTGTTTTTAGGTTATTTGTCTTGATTTTAGTGATTGGGTTGTGATTGTTTACTTCCTGTTATTCATATAATGTTTTGTTATGCTTAAAATGAATCATATTTGTGTTAAGCAAAACCTGTTTGGAAATAAAATGATTTTGGCAAAGTCTTTGTATTTTCGAAGTCTTTTTGTCTCTAAGACGATCTTGCCCAAGACCGTCTTAAATTCCAGATCGACTTGGAAATAAAACGATCTTGCCAAGATCCTTTTAGTTTCAATTTCTCATTTCATTTGCCATGTAACCCTTGAGACCAAGACCAAGACGATCTTGTCAAGATCGTTCTAGGGTCTGAACGCTGTGTGGTTAATGATTTGTGTTGAAAACAATTGGATGGGTAACTGAACTCGTATGAGATCGGTTTGCTCAAAACTAATACTTTTAAATTTAAAGAGAAATCATTAAGATGATTTCACTTTATATTTTAAAGTGTTAGAAGTTTTCTTTAAAAGAAAATTGAAGTGAAGTCTTTTCAACACTTGATTTTAAAAAACGATCTTATATAAGATCGTTCCATTTTACTTCACTTCAAAATCTTTTGAAATAAAACCTTTAGACGATTTTGTACAAGATCGTCTCATTTTCCATTACTTCAAATTTTTTTAACTAATTGAATGTTAAGACGATCTTGAACAAGATCGTCCCATGTTCATTCTTCCATACTTAACATTTTTTTCCAATGCTAAAACGATCTTGAACCAGATCGTTTTATTTTCTTTCCTTAAATTTTTTCCCAATAACATATGTTGAGACGATCTTCTTTAAGATCGTTTTGATATTTTTCAAAAACCTGAGTTTAACCTCAGGACGATCTTGTCAAGATCGTTCTAGGGTCTGAACGCTGTGTGGTTAATGATTTGTGTTGAAAACAATTGGATGGGTAACTGAACTCGTATGAGATCGGTTTGCTCAAAACTAATACTTTTAAATTTAAAGAGAAATCATTAAGATGATTTCACTTTATATTTTAAAGTGTTAGAAGTTTTCTTTAAAAGAAAATTGAAGTGAAGTCTTTTCAACACTTGATTTTAAAAAACGATCTTATATAAGATCGTTCCATTTTACTTCACTTCAAAATCTTTTGAAATAAAACCTTTAGACGATTTTGTACAAGATCGTCTCATTTTCCATTACTTCAAATTTTTTTACTAATTGAATGTTAAGACGATCTTGAACAAGATCGTCCCATGTTCATTCTTCCATACTTAACATTTTTTTCCAATGCTAAAACGATCTTGAACCAGATCGTTTTATTTTCTTTCCTTAAATTTTTTTCCCAATAACATATGTTGAGACGATCTTCTTTAAGATCGTTTTGATATTTTTCAAAAACCTGAGTTTAACCTCAGGACGATCTTGTCAAGATCGTTCTAGGGTCTGAACGCTGTGTGGTTAATGATTTGTGTTGAAAACAATTGGATGGGTAACTGAACTCGTATGAGATCGGTTTGCTCAAAACTAATACTTTTAAATTTAAAGAGAAATCATTAAGATGATTTCACTTTATATTTTAAAGTGTTAGAAGTTTTCTTTAAAAGAAAATTGAAGTGAAGTCTTTTCAACACTTGATTTTAAAAAACGATCTTATATAAGATCGTTCCATTTTACTTCACTTCAAAATCTTTTGAAATAAAACCTTTAGACGATTTTGTACAAGATCGTCTCATTTTCCATTACTTCAAATTTTTTTACTAATTGAATGTTAAGACGATCTTGAACAAGATCGTCCCATGTTCATTCTTCCATACTTAACATTTTTTTCCAATGCTAAAACGATCTTGAACCAGATCGTTTTATTTTCTTTCCTTAAATTTTTTTTCCCAATAACATATGTTGAGACGATCTTCTTTAAGATCGTTTTGATATTTTTCAAAAACCTGAGTTTAACCTCAGGACGATCTTGTCAAGATCGTCCTAGGTTCCATACTTAGAAAAATTTTCAAAATTAAGAAAAATTTTCAAATTTTTTAATTTCTTTTACTTTTTATTTTTTTTGTGTTTTGTGTCAAAGTGCTTTGTATTATCATATAATCACAATTTATTTGAAATACAGGGAATCGAACGCCTTTGTGTACTTCCTTGCTATTTTAAATACCTTGTACTTATATGATTATACTTTATATTCTGCGTTTATCTTCTCATTTCAAATGATTTATTTAAATCATTTGAGTGAACCTTGTTATTTGCTATTCAAACATTATTTTTTTGTATGCATTAAATTTTCTTTTGTCTTAAAACAGAAAAATCAAAAATGGATCATCAAGAAATTGTTGAAATTGATGAAGAGGTTGCTTTAAATGAATCAATTGAAGAAATTCTCGTTGCCGGAAACACAAGAAATATGAGAAATAACCGAGCATTATATGATCCATTCATTGCTCCCGGCTTTCAAATAGTTCCAAGAATTCTTCATAATCATCCTCTTACATATGTACTTACTGTTGAACAAGACTTAGCTGAAGTCTACCTCTTTGATATGTGGAGATCAATTACCTTTGTTCAACCATATGATCCAACAAATCCAAAAGCAAAAGCTAAATCAAAATCTCCTGAACTTCGTCGTCAAGGCTACTTTCAATATCAATTGACTTCAGGAGAAACAACATATGAGTTTGAGTTCAATATAGATGACTTCAGAAGGATTTTAAGACTACCTGAAGCAGACTTCAATGGACATGTTAATTATGATGATTTTGAGTCCAATGAAGAGATGTTTGCTGCTTTAATTTCCATTGGCTATGAAGGTTCTTTATCTAGGACCAAAGATTTCAAGTTGAAAAATCTACCAAAAATCTGGTATTATGTGTACTCCATCTTAAGCAACTGCTTAACTCCTTACACAAGAGGGATGGACAATCTGACACAGCCAATGCTGCACATCTTCTATGGTGTTGTTTTCAACAGACATTATGACATTGCTCAACTTCTGTGGGATCAGTTGGTAGTATTAGTAAATGGCAAAATCTCTGCTCCCAAGAAGTATATTCCATTCATTAGATTTCTAACAGCAATTGTCTACAGTGCCGTCAGACAAGAAAGAAACATTCCAAGGCTTCCAGATAGCAGCAAAGTGATCATACAATTTTACAAATATGTCAGAGATTCAGGAGCTGTTAATTATAATTTTCTGATTCCATCATTCCTGTTAGACATGGTTTCAGATTCTGATGAAGATAAGATTGCTTATCTGGACTGGATTAGAACAGCAATGAGACCGGAAAGCCTCCCGGTTTCTTCCCAAGCTGTACATAGGACACCTGGTGAGGGGTCAAGTGTTAAAAGAAAAGAGCGTGAGGGTGAATCCAGTTCCAGTAAGCCAAAGAGAAAGAAACAAAGAGGCGAAATGTTTGTGTTAAGGCTGAGTAAACAAGTGCACCAAAAGAAGAAGAAAAAGAGTTCTTCAAAGAAACTCAAAAGCAAAGCTCAAGCTGAATCTTCTTCTGAAGAGACAATATCTGCTTCTGGTTCTCCAAAACCAATCCGATCACCACCCCCCAGAACACAAACACCTCAAACACCATCATCTCCATCTTCACCAAAATTACCTCAATCACCAATTCATCAATCTTCACCACTTCCGGAAATTACTACACCTGAACCACCTATCATACCTCAATCTACCTCAACCATACCTTCATCATCTTTTGTCCGATCTCCTCCACCGACATATACTCAAGGACGAAAGAAATCAATTCCTGTGAATATTCGCAAAACTTTTAAAAGATCTCGCTTTGAGTATGACCGATTTCAAGAACCCGAACCAGAAGAAATGATTTCTACTGATAGTAATGCATCCGATGATGATGCCAATCAGTTTGCTGATGATGTTATGGACATCCCGGAGGGACAAGGAAGGACTGAGGGAGGGGTTGAAAATCCCAGAGAGGTTGAGAGGTCAGGGATAGGTGAAAGGCAAAAAGAAAAAGTTGGCCTCCAATTAGTCTTAAACCAATATCAACGCCGGGTTTACCCTAGAGTAGAAGTCGAGAACTACCCATTCTCGCTTGCACCAAACTTTCCCAGCCATTCTGACTCCTCACAACAGGAGTTAGTCTCAGAAATACACGGGGAACAGCCACGCTCACCACACTCTCCTCATTTGGAGGATGAGAGTGTTGAAAATAGAGAGGACCAGCCCCACCTCTCGCCTTCAGTTCATGCACTAGAGTCTAGATCTATTAGGCACACAGAATCACAAGCCCAGTTGAGTACTGGTGCCGGAACAAGCGGAGAGGAACCCACTTTGTGTGACCCTCAAGGACAGCTTGGAAATCCTGCCTTAGCTAACATCACGCCAGCTTTAGCCGCAGGTAACAGTCCTCAGACAGAGACTGGGGAGCAGTATGAACGCCATTGTGACACTGCTGTTCCTCAGGATCAACCTGAGACTGTATTAACGGGCATTCTCAGTGACCCCGGAATTGTTAGTGGTGTTGCCCAACAACAACCCGATTCTGGTTGCAAAGCCGAATCATCAACTGTTGCTCATACTTTTGAACCAACAGGAAATCCTGAGACAGTCATGATGTCTTCGGGTCACTCAGTAGAATCACTTGAGACTACTGATGTGCCAATTTCTGATATTCCATTACCACCTGAGGCTCAAAGGTTAATTTCTCATTTTGTTGAAGGGATTGAGGAGGGACAAAGAAGTGAATTACTCATATCAAGAAACATTATCACTGGTAAACTTCCTGCTTCTCAAACTACATCACAACCACCTAGATTGAGTACTGGAGGAGCTTTACGAATTCGTTCTCCAGAAGAAACTCCAACCCCAACACATACAACAACAACACCCCCACAAACAACAACAACAACAACAACAACAACCTTACCACCAACTCCACCATCACAATCATTTCCAGATCCAAGTTCACCATATCATTCTTCAAGTTCATCTTCTGAATCATCTGATTCATCTGAATTTTTAAGTGATTGCTCACCAAAAAGAATTGCCACCAGTGGGTTATCTACCGATACTTTAATTGTTGCTCTCATGAATCGGTTGAGATCAGAAGAACCCCATCTTTCTTCACATAAACGCTCAATTTTTCAATCACTTCTTGCATACTTGTCTTTCCAAAATACACAACAGGAACAACAGGCTCAAATTGAAGCACTTCAAAAGCGAGTTACTGAACTTGATCAACAATGTCGACTGGCTAATATCTCAAGGCGTCGGGATGATCAAGACCCTGATGATCAACCCGAGGGGGAGAATATGAGAGATATTAGAGAGGGTCATGAGACACAAGCTCAAGATGATCAAGAAACTGTTCAAGAAGTTGTCACAGAGACTCAAGGAGGAACTCAAATTCAAGAAGATTCAGATGATTTACCTCCACTCATCAGAAATATTTCTCATTATTATTCTTCCACATCAAGTTCTGATGAGTCAAGTGATCCTGATCCATTTCAACCAGAGAATGGACATGATGATGAGTCTGATTCAGATAAACCTGAAGATGCTTCAGCAAGTATTGCTCAAGAAGAATATGGAGAGGATATATTTGAAGAGATAGTCTATCAGCTCAGAAACCCAGAAAATCTTGAGACTCCAAATGAACTTGGACAAGGAGTTATACATCCAAGAATCTCAAGAAATACGATATGGCAGATCAATGAAGGGTATTTTGCTGAGAATTATGAACAAATTTTGGATTTGAGAACTAGACCTGAAGAAATGGTGTGCAGAGCTAGATATCTTGAAGAAAGAGCCTTTCAAATTTATTGCTCACCAAGTGAAAGACTCAACATGACCTTGAACCGATTAAGAGCATTCTTTCTATTCAGACATCAAGGTCAAAGAGATGCTTATATGGAGCTAATGAATGCTGAAAGTTCAGTGAGAGCTGAATGGTGGTATCAACAATTTCAAATTCCGATAACCAAAGTCCTTCAGTTGTTTACTCCTCTAAAAAACCACAATCTTCGACTTGTTCGATTCAGAGTTCGTCGAGCAGATGGCAATATTTATGTTGTTCAAGAAGAATCTTTTCAACATATGACGATCTCAGACATCTTATTTCTCTACAACCAATATGCCTATCTGATCATCAAGACTCCAGATCAACTTCTAGCCTACGAAGCATTGAAGAGTCATATTCAAGCATTGATCAGATTCTATGAATTCAATGACTTTCAGATTGGATTAGAAAGAAGAACTAGAAGAATTAACCTCACAAAACCAAACCAAAGAGCCAGAGGTTACGAGCTAGATTCATATCAGATTGGAGATCCAATTGAAAATTTGGATGGGTTTGTCTTCATCAATCATCTGAAGAAAAGGATCTTCATTCGTGCTTCTGAGTTTCCCAAATACTCAGATGGTACATTGAAATATTGTCTGTCAATTCTGAATGCAATAGATGAAGATTCTGACAATGAAGAAGATGAACAAATCAAGTCTCAGAGAGAAGACCATTTAAGACGTATCAAAAATACTCTTGATATGCGTCAGAAAATTAGAGATCTTATTGTCACAAGAACTTCCAAATCTCAAGAAGGAGTCATACATACCAAGATAGGTTCATGGGTTCATTGGAATCCTAGTCATGAACGTGGTCCCATAATATTCCTCCTGTCAACTTCCAAGATAACATCAGATTGCCAGATGAACGTCCTGTTGGTGATAACTGGCACTTTATCCCTAAGAAGTTTTGGAATGACTCATGGAACAGTTATAAGAAGAGAGCATTCTGGAGTGCAAAGATTGACAAGCCATCAACATCAAATGCAGCACGACGATATAAGAAAAGGAAGAACAAGCAGAGACGTGCAAACAAGAGGAGGAGACAACATAGAAAGTGATGATGGACAACCAAGCACTAAGGGGGAGAATGTTAGAAATTCAAAATAGTGCTTAGTTGTATTTGAAAATATTGTATTTTGTGTAAATATTGTTAGGTTGAGGGGGAGCTTTTGTAATATACTTAGAGTATAAATACCCCTCAAACTTTTATTCCTTGTAACCTTTTTCCCACTTCTGATTATCAATCAAACCAGACTTTCCACACACACACCTTTCTCTCTCAAGAACACACACTAAAACACACACTATCCACCATTAATGAACTTTCAACTTCCGCACATTAAACACGAATTAATAGGTTTTAACAAATGCACAATGATATACGAATCAATGTAAGTGCCAATGCATGAATAAGCCAACATGCCTATCCTATGCGTGAACTCCGTCACCTATGCAACGATACCCTTCTGTCATTACAATGAACAAGGCTGTATCTCAAAATCATCGAGATATATATGTCTATATACTCGGGGTCACGTTCTACATCCAAAATGGGTGCATACATCTATGCACCAGGATGTCGGCAATCCCTGCCGAGGGCTCATCAACGATGTATGCAATGCTTACAATCAAATGTAAATGCATAAATCATAAACCAACAATCAATATACGATGCACCTGTGCCATCAATCAATATACGATGAACCTGTGCCAACAATCAATATTCATCCAACATAAGCCAATTATCAACATTCATCCAACATAAGCCAACTATCAACATTCCTCAAACATAAGCCAACTATCAACATTCATCAATCATAAGCCAACAACCATAATTTAAACCAACTATACGTACATATACTTCAGAGGATTCTACTTTCTTCAAGTCCCAGATGCTTATATATAGGGTCACCCGCAGCCTTCCCACCACATCTAAAACTCAATGAAGGCATAACCGACTTCCATGTATGTACGTCTATCCTAATGTAAAAGTAATACTTGACTAAAACATAACCCAAGTCAATCAAACGAAAAGAACCGTCACATCAATCCAACAATCAAGTCATACAATCAATATATCAATAAACACAAAAGCATAATCAACCTCAAACACAAGTCTATCGTACAACAAATCATACGACTCTACAATGCACGTCATGTTCTATCTTAATCACAATATGTAACCAAAGTTTACCGCATAATCAACAAATCACTCAAACAATGAAGCACGTATGTTTACACTTTTCAGCCCGAATCTCTATTGAGTAGGGAACTACGGAACTCACCTTGGCTTCCAAGCTACGATTACGAGTTAATAAGGAGTTATAAATGCTCAACAACCGCTACGAGTCCGCAACCTAGCAATAAATATCATATTATCATCAAAGTCAACTTCTATAACCCTAAACAAGTTGGTTTAGTAAGATTAGGGTCGAGTCACAACTCTTAGACGTCTAACCGCTTTCCCGCGTAAGAACAAGACACATTCGACTCGACATTTTTGAAAATGGAGAAAGATTCATGAAAAATGAATGTTACCAAAAGAAAGTAGACTCTTATACGATTCCAACGATAGGTCATATGACTCGATTGGACTTACGGATCAAAAGTTATAAGCGTTTGAAGTTGACGAAGAGTTATCGGTCCAGCAGCTTTTCACTGCGCCGCAGTGGGATCTGGCACCTCCCACTGCGCCGCAGTGAGCCCTTTCTGCAGCCAAACAGCATCAGGAACGATCCTAAACGACCCAAAACACCTCCAAACACCATTTTAGTCCTAGGAATCGACCAAAAGACCTTTCCAACTCGATTTTGAGCATAACTAAGTATCAATAAACATAAATACACATAACCCAATCCACCATTTCGACCAAAACATCAAAATCACCACTAAATCATTCAAACCCTAATTAAAACCCTAATTAACCCTAATCGCGTTTTGACCCGATTCGTGACCCGAATTTACTTGTAATCAACTAGAAGCAAGTTAATAAACATAAAATGATGATTAAGGGATGAGTTTCACTTACTAATTCTTCTTCCAAAAGCTTTACCCAAATTTGACCCAAAAGAGGATGTTCTTGCACTTTTTAATGACCCAAATCTTGATATGATGCAAAGGAGATGAAATAGATGATGTTTCTAGCACTAATCTAACTTGAAACCATAATCTTGGTGTAAGAATCTTAGAGAGAGAGAGAAAGACATTTGTGTGTGTGTGCTTTGTTCTTGAAGAAGAAAGAAAGAAAAGATAAGGTAAGAGAAGGAATGGGTGGGTGTGAGGATGGGTTGGAAGGGGGCCGGCCTAGACACCAAAAGGGTAGGCTCCTGCTCCGCTAAATTCGACAAATAGCTAATCGTTAACCCCTTAAATGCCAAAACGACTCACAACCATACTTTAACTTAACGTTTCGCTAAAACTCGCTTATTCTCCCAAGCTTCTACCTTGATTTACAAAAGTCATTTACATTTAGTTGAATTTAAATTGTAAGCATCGATTAGCACGACTAATGAACCCGACTAGCGCATAAGCCCCAAATTGCACGACAAATTGATCTATATGTACACATTGCACTTAAATGAACCCCAAAAGACTTAAATTTATATTACTAACTAAATTGTTAGCCAAATGGCACAAATAGTCAACGGGTCAAAAGTCACGGTTGTTACACAGTTAAAAAAAGAAATTAATAATAAAAAATAAAAAATGTACAGACTTATAAGAATTTCAAGTTATGAATTTTTTTTTATAATTTATTTATCTTTTTTCAAATTTTTTAAAACAATAAACTTCTACAATACAAAGAATCCTCAAATAACAGTCACTTTAGTTGTAAAATATCGATGGCGATGATATCTATAATTTTATTGTACTAATATCGTGCCATTTGTTCCAAATACAGATTGAAAACACAGCATCTTCCATGAAATCTTCATTTTCAATTCATCTTGCAAATCTGCCGCCCAATTCTATGTTCTCCGCTATCACCACCACCTTTACTAAATTTGAAAGTGGTAGATTTTCCGAAGAATTGGATTCAAGTCTGTTGCACACTGTGCAACATCTTTGAGCTGGATCTGGTAGCAACTATCACCCCCCCCCCCCCCCCCCCCCCCCCCCCAAAAAGCGACCCCCCCCCCGTAGCAACTATCAATAATCAAAAAAGCCAAACTTTGTTGACTTCTGGTTATCTGAAAGACATGCAACACCAAATGTCTTTCGAGAGATGATTGAACCAGGGGATGAATTCTTGTATATTTTAAACGGTGAAATCATGATTGCTTATTTGATACAGATAAATGAAAAATTATTTCCATTATCAAAATAATAATAATAAATATATTAAGAATTAAGAAAAGGAAAATAGATGAATGATATTTAAAAAGAATGTCATTTTGATAATGAATGAAATTTCAGTTCTAAGGGAACTTTATATAGGAACTTAAGATACATTGGATTATACGAATAAAATTATAAAATTATACTATTTATTATTCAACTCAAGTTAGATTCATTCACTTGGTAATTATTACGAGTTCACAAATTAAATAAAATGTCGATTTATCTTTTTTTTTCTTTTTTTTTAAACTTGATTTTCGTCTGAAACATTGTGTTGCGATTTGACATCAGAAGGTCTAGCATACGTTGTTTTAACCGCTTTCGCACTAGAGAGCTCCATCGAAGTAGAAATGCCTATTTCAAATACCTAATTCGGGGAAAACCCACTAATTTTTCAAATCACCTTGATTTTATCAGTTTGAATAAATTGCATATCCTTATTAAATTGTAAAATAAAAATCAGATTACATTCCATATGGTTTTGATAACAATCAGTTTATATATGAACTTAAAATAGAATGCGTTATACGAAAAAATAAATTTAAATAAGATGAAATAATAATTAAATAAGGATATGCAATTTTCCTTGAATTTAAATTAATTAAACATCTATCTTATAAAATTTATAAACTTGATAACACAACATATAATAAGATGAAATAATAATTAAATATGTATCAAAATATACATTATCGTGACATCTCTTTACAAATTATAAATACCTTCCAATAATACGATATAATACGTCCTAGAAAACCTTTATTCATAAAATATAAGAAATTTCCAGAATTTAGATGCTTCAAAGATCAACCGAAGTTGATATAAAAGCTAGCTCCTAAACTGTTACAATAAAGAAGCTAATCATATAAACATATACATATTTAATATTTTCATATAATTTATTAAATTTATATTTCTAGAAAAAGTTTTATTATATTTTGTTTGAGTCAGTATTATCTTTAGTGAACATTAAATATTTATTTTTCATTTTAAATTAATCGTCAAGAATTAATACTCCAAAATACTAAATAATTAACAATAAACTCAGCTTGGACATTATGTAAGTTCAGCTTGGAACTTTATATCAATCAATTATACAGTTTATAAACAAATTGAATATCAAATAGTTTCATTCAGTTACGAAATTAACAATCAATTAACTTGACATAGAGAAAGGTTATGTCATACTTGTTGAATCAGATTTATCTTAAGTGGAATTAGATAATCAGCCATACATCCAGACCAAACAATAGAGACATTGTAACATCCGTGAGCTTTGACCCGTTGACTTTTCGTGTAATATGACTAACAATATAAGTTAATGAAGTATTTGAGTCGTTTTATGAATTAAATGTCAATGTGTTATATTCGGGTCGGTAATATATTTTGATCGGTGTTTAAATGTGTAACGATTGTAATTTGGCTTGAGAAGAGAAACGGGTCGGCCCGTGGGTAGTCCACGACCCACCAGCCACCATTGACCCATTTCTCTCCTTATCTCTTCCTCCCCTCCTTTCATTTCTTATCTATCTCCCTTTCTCATTTTCTCTCTAAGTAAAAAAAAAGCCAAGGAACCCATTTCATTTCTTCATCTCTCTATCATCGACTTGGTGTTTGGAACAGATATAACACTAGAATCATCGTCATCTATACCACATTATCGTCTATACGAAGAATCAAAGGTTGAAGTTCTTGCATTCTTACCCATTTTGACCTAATTTCGGGTTTGAGCTCAAGAAGGAGTTTTGGTAAGTCAAATTCATCCCATCTTCACCTATTTATGCTTATTTATATGTTGTTGGTCGATTTAAAGTATTTACAAGTCTTAAATCGGGTCGAAATGAAATTAGGGTTCAATTAGGGTTTTGGTTTGGGTTGAATGATTTGGAAGTGTTCTTGATGTTTTGGAATGGAAATTTGTAATGGGTTATGTGTATTTATGTTTAATGGCACTTAGTTAAGCTTCAAAATGAGTTTCAAACTCCTACAAATCGTTTTGGTATGGTTTGGGTCGAGTTTTGGTAGTTTTGGCTCGTTTTCTGCACTTAAGAACTGCTGGTGCAGGTGCAGGAAGTTGTCCCACTGCGGCGCAGTGGCAGGACCTTGTCCCACTACGGCGCAGTGGAAAAGCACTGACCTTTTGCTTCGATTAGCCTCACTGCGGCGCAGTGGCAAGGCAATGCCTTGACTGCGGAGTGAAAACGATTGGTATTTGATACTTGCTCCCCTTTTTCTTATCAGATTTAGTTCCAGATGGAACATTCTTTTGTTTTGGTTTTGAAGGGGGTTTAATATTTTGTTTTAAAACTGGAGGTGATGAACCTCCTTCCAGATTTTTAATCCGGGCAGTACAACT
>CM067174.1:102610013-102637489 GCA_034093135.1 Erigeron breviscapus | reverse complement strand
TATATATATATATATATATATATATATATATATATATATATATATATATATATATATATATATATATATATATATATATATATATATATATATATATATATATATATATATATATATATATATATATATATATATATATATATATATATATATATATATATATATATATATATATATATATATATATATATATATATATATATATATATATATATATATATATATATATATATATATATATATATATATATATATATATATATATATATATATATATATATATATATATATATATATATATATATATATATATATATATATATATATATATATATATATATATATATATATATATATATATATATATATATATATATATATATATATATATATATATATATATATATATATATATATATATATATATATATATATATATATATATATATATATATATATATATATATATATATATATATATATATATATATATATATATATATATATATATATATATATATATATATATATATATATATATATATATATATATATATATATATATATATATATATATATATATATATATATATATATATATATATATATATATATATATATATATATATATATATATATATATATATATATATATATATATATATATATATATATATATATATATATATATATATATATATATATATATATATATATATATATATATATATATATATATATATATATATATATATATATATATATATATATATATATATATATATATATATATATATATATATATATATATATATATATATATATATATATATATATATATATATATATATATATATATATATATATATATATATATATATATATATATATATATATATATATATATATATATATATATATATATATATATATATATATATATATATATATATATATATATATATATATATATATATATATATATATATATATATATATATATATATATATATATATATATATATATATATATATATATATATATATATATATATATATATATATATATATATATATATATATATATATATATATATATATATATATATATATATATATATATATATATATATATATATATATATATATATATATATATATATATATATATATATATATATATATATATATATATATATATATATATATATATATATATATATATATATATATATATATATATATATATATATATATATATATATATATATATATATATATATATATATATATATATATATATATATATATATATATATATATATATATATATATATATATATATATATATATATATATATATATATATATATATATATATATATATATATATATATATATATATATATATATATATATATATATATATATATATATATATATATATATATATATATATATATATATATATATATATATATATATATATATATATATATATATATATATATATATATATATATATATATATATATATATATATATATATATATATATATATATATATATATATATATATATATATATATATATATATATATATATATATATATATATATATATATATATATATATATATATATATATATATATACTATATATATATATGTGTATATATATATATATTGTTGCTTTTCTCCTCTTATTAGTATTAAATTAAAATTAAAATAGTATATAAAAGGAAATTAGAAGGGAAAAGAAAATGGTAGACGTACATTGAGAAGCAGAACAAGAATGGATAATGGCTTTTCTAGGATAAACTTGGCATCAAATTCCTTCAACTTTTCTAAAAAGAGAGCCACAGTATCTTGTTTATGGGTTTTCATGATGTTGTAACGCCCAACACAAAATTCATTAACCATTAAAACAATATGCTTTGGGCTTTCGATTTCCATTGGAAATCCTATATTTCGGTCATCCCTAGCAGATCCTGGGCCTGAATCCCCCTTCAGGCTTCTCATGAATTCTATCCGTGACAAAAACCCATAGAGTATTTCAGATTCAAAGGCACATGTCACATCCACCTCCACCATCTCACGGCCCAGACAATGAAAAACAAACGCCGGCTCTTTTTTCTTTTCCATCGGCTCTTCTTTTGGTGGCATGCCCGATGACGACGGTGATTTTGAACCCTTTCTTCCCATGGTCGGCGATATAATTTGGAAACAAAACAGGAAAACCCTAAAATAATTCTCAAATCTATCCACTCAAACCACTTTTTATATCCCTACTTTATGTCAAACCAGTCTTACTAAATAATTACTTTAACATCTTCAGTCCCTTAAGTTATCACACGCACACAATGCCTTAAGAGGCAAGGGTGCAGTGCCACAATTTGGCTAGTTTTCGGCCAATGAGAAGTCGCCACGTGTTTTTGCCAAATTACTTGGTGTAGTGCAACAAAACTAGCCAAAATGCTGCCGGAAAATATATAAAAGTAACCGGAAAACATAAAAGTGACCGTTTTTTTAAATAAAATATAACTTGGCTCAGAATTTGGAAGTCAGAGACGCCATGGCTGCTAACCCGAAGGTTTCCCCGCCAAGATACGCCTCGGATCATTCCCATTTTTACGAACATTTGTATCATCATCGCCCATTTAACGTAACACCGGCAACCTAACTGTTCAACGATATCATCATCGGCTAAAACTACTTTTTCCGGCTACCTATTGCTTTAATGGAACAAAATCCGGCAACGCTACCAAGGAAAAATCCGGCAACGCTACCCCTAAGTTAACACTACCAAGCTAATCACAAACATGCAATTAACGGCAATGTAAAAAGAAATGTAACACCCGTCATTTTAAAAACCTGGATTTCAAAAACTTTTGCCAAACGACGTTTAAAACATAGCGGAAAAGGATCACTTAAAAACTCCCCCATCCGTAACGGATGGTACCTTTCATTAAAGTTTGGTGTTACTAATAGCATCATCGTAATAGTCAAAGTAAAATCCAAGTTATGGCACCAACATAAATGCCACTTTATTACATGCAACATAAATAATAATAAAATAGCCAAACAACGGCTAAAGGTGAATTTTAAGCATCGGGAAACTAATGCTAATCTTCCTTTATTCTTCTACCCATACCACGAGTTAAATATCTTTCTAGCTCAAACCTGTTTATCCTGAAGACACAACGATTTCATAAAAGCAAGTGTTAGTTAAGTAAGACACACACATTTTAATAAAACGTTCTTCATTTTACTTTCATAAAACTTCTTCGTATTTCACATATCAAAACATGATCACATTACATATCATTCACAAATGTCGTAAGATAATCCCATCTTTACCTATTCCCACATCCCAACACATTTCATAACATATCAACATATACATACAACTTAATCAACATATCACATCTTACATATTTCACATAGACATATCACACATATACGTATAGCACGTGTAGAGTATTTACTCCTAATTGTGCCTATCCAATGATATATCATACTTATCAACATATCTTACTTATTCTCACGTCGCATTGTGATCTCACAACGTAAAGCACATATACTTCTTCCACACATATCTTATTATCAACTTAATCAACTTCAATCAACTTTAAGCATCCCGTCATGTAACACCCCAAGCCGAGGCTCGAAATGTCACGGAAATCATATAGCACAAGGTGGAATTAATGTAGAACATGAACTAAATGCAAATAAAGGATTCAGCGAATCCATACAATAAGAGAAACAAGTAACAAGATACAACAGGAGCAAGTAACCATTAAAGTTACAAAACGGCATCAAAAGAAAGTTATCAATCCTAAGTACAATGCGAAAGAAGGCAAATGGATCCTTGATCCATATAAGTCCAAGTCCGGGTTCAACAGCAAGCTAAACAAATTGATCAAACTTCATGCCCTGGAATAACTTGGATACCTGAAAAGTGTACTAAGCATAGTCAACACAAGGTTGGTGAGTTCGTAGTAATAGTCCATAAGGAACCATCGACAATAATCACAATATATGAGTAAAGGCTAGACATGACTTACAGCGAGCCTCTAAGCAACACATTAGCCAACAATCAATATTCGTCAAACATAAGCCAACAATCAATATTCAACAAACATAAGCCAACAATCAATATTCGACAAACATAAGCCAACGATCAATATTCAACAAACATAAGCCAACGATCAATATTCGACAAACATAAGCCAACAATCAATATTCGTCAAACATAAGCCAACAATCAATATTCGTCAAACATAAGCCAACAATCAATATTCAACAAACATAAGCCAACAATCAATATTCGACAAACATAAGCCAACAATCAATATTCAACAAACATAAGCCAACAATCAATATTCGACAAACATAAGCCAACAATCAATATTCAACAAACATAAGCCAACAATCAATATTCGACAAACATAAGCCAACGATCAATATTCAACAAACATAAGCCAACGATCAATATTCGACAAACATAAGCCAACAATCCATATTCAACAAACATAAGCCAACAATCAATATTCACAAACATAAGCCAACAATCAATATTCAACAAACATAAGCCAACAATCAATATTCAACAAACATAAGCCAACAATCAATATTCACAAACATAAGCCAACAATCAATATTCAACAAACATAAGCCAACAATCAATATTCGACAAACATAAGCCAACAATCCATATTCGACAAACATAAGCCAACAATCAATATTCAACAAACATAAGCCAACAATCCATATTCGACAAACATAAGCCAACAATCAATATTCAACAAACATAAGCCAACAATCAATATTCAACAAACATAAGCCACTAACCACAATTTAAACCAATTATACGTACATACACTTAAGAGGATTCTACTTCCTTCGAGTCCCAGATGCTTATATATAGGGTCACCCGCAGCCTTCCCACCACATCTAGAACCCAATGAAGGCATAACCGACTTCCATGTATGTACGTCTATCCTAATATTAATGAAATACTTAACCAACACATAACCAAGTCAATCAAACGAAAAGAACCATCACATCAATCCAATAATCAAGACCATCAATCAATAAATCGATAAATGCAAGTAAACAAGCAAGGTTTACACTTTTCAGCCCGAATCTCAAGCGAGTAGGGAGATACGAAACTCACCTTGGCTTCCAAGCTACGATTACGAGTTAATAAGGAGTTATAAATGCTCAACAACCGCTACGAGTCCGCAACCTAGCAATAAATATCATATTATCATCAAAGTCAACTTCTATAATCCTAAACAAGTTGGTTTAGTAAGATTAGGGTCAAGTCACAACTCTTAGACGTCTAACCGCTTTCCCGCGTAAGAACAAGACACATTCGACTCGACATTTTTGAAAATGGAGAAATATTCATGAAAAATGAATGTTACCAAAAGAAAGTAGACTCTTATACGATTCCAACGATAGGTCATATGACTCGATTGGACTTACGGATCAAAAGTTATAAGCGTTTGAAGTTGACGAAGAGTTATCGGTCCAGCAGCTTTTCACTGCGCCGCAGTGGGATCTGGCACCTCCCACTGCGCCGCAGTGAGCCCTTTCTGCAGCCAAACAGCATCAGGAATGATCCTAAACGACCCAAAACACCTCCAAACACCATTTTAGTCCTAGGGATCGACCAAAAGACCTTTCCAACTCGATTTTGAGCATAAACAAACATATATAAACATAAATAAACACAACCCACTTCATAAATCCGTTTCATTTCATCAATTGCATGCCAAAATCGTTCTTAACCCTAATTTGAATCCACAAAACCCTAATTTGCATTTTGACCCGATTTGTGACCCGAATTTACTTGAAATCAACTAGAAATATGTAAATAAACATAAAATAAAGATTATGGGATGAGTTTAACTTACCAAAATCTCCACCTAGTGTTCAAACCCGAATTTGACCCGAATTAGATGTTTTCTTGCACCTTGAAACCCGAATTTTCGATATGTTGCTAAGATGAGGTTGATGATGAAAACCCCTAACAAAATCTTGCTTAACTTCTAATATATGAGGTAGAAATCCAGAGAGAGAGAGAGATATAGGTGCTTGTGTTTTTTTTTTCTTGGAAGAGAAAATAGAGAGAGAAGGAGAAGATAGAAATGAAATGAGTGGAGGAGGGGGAGTTAGAAGGGGGGCCGGCCTAAACTCCAAAAGGGTAGGCTCCCACTCCGCTAAATTCGACAAATAGCTAAACGTTAACCCTTTAAATGCCAAAACGACTCACAAACATACTTTAACTTAACGTTTCGCTAAAACTCGCTTATTCTCCCAAGTTTCTACCTTGATTTACAAAAGTCATTTACATTTAGTTGAATTTAAATTGTAAGCATCGATTAGCACGACTAATGAACTCGACTAGCGCATAAGTCCCAAATTGCACGACAAATTGATCTATATGTACACATTGCACTTAAATGAACCCCAAAAGACTTTAATTTATATTACTAACTAAATTGTTAGCCAAATTGCACAAATAGTCAACGGGTCAAAAGTCACGGATGTTACACGTCATGCTTTTAACATTGGTGGTTAGTCACTCCACCCGGAAATACTAGATCAACGTAACTATGCCACAAGGAGCTACCCAAGCGACCACTTATAGTATCCTGTCATGCTTTTAACATTGGTGGTTAGTCACTCCACCCGGAAATACTAGTCCCACGTAACTATGCCGCAAGGAGCCACTCAAGCGACCACGTACGCACTAGCTTTACAACTAGCACGGGTTAAGCTTAACACTTCCCACGTAAATCTCACGTATTTAGCTATAGCATTTCCCACATATTTATATCTTTCTTACTTTTACGCACTAACACTAAGGCTAGAACGATTTCCCACATCACACATTTTACTTTAACATTAGGTACATTCATTACCTAACTAATCTCACATCTACTTTAATGTTTAATCCCACCTACGTGCACAACTCATAACATTTCTTACGTGTATCTAGTGAACTAGACATTTCATACTTAAGTCCCACATATAAGCCATCACATATCAACATTAAGCATATCAACGACATTATCAACTACACATATCATAATCATTTCATGGCAACATCATTATAGTCATCACACTACATATGCACATAATTGCTTATACTTTAAACGTCATCATAACATAATAAGCTACTTCAACATACATACATACCTACATAACCTCCCGCATAATCCGGAACCCAAACACACATAAGATAATCGAGTTAAGAGGTTATTTAAAGAAAACTACATTTTGTTGTGCCTTCAGCATGAGAAAAGTCATGTATATATCTTACCTGATGACGAGCACAAGGATCAATAAGCAACTTTAAAGTATCTTGTTTGAGTTCCCAACTCCCTATCACACACATATAATTGACATGTAACATAAAAAGGGCCTTCAAGAACATCTCCGAGCTCCCTAAACATCAAGATAACTTATGCTTAAGGTTTATGGGTCAAATGAGCACTAAAACAAGTCAAAAAGTTCCAGACTCAAGTAAAAAACAACCACCAGAACTGAATATGCGCCGCATGTCCCCTTCACGCGCCGCATAAAACAAGTCAAAGAAGTTGCAGACTTAATATATGCGCCGCATAAAATCCCCATGTGACGCATATCGGGGTTCGACCAACAACTTCGACTTCGTTTCATCTCAATCTCCTTTCAAACGAATCCCAAACCTCCACCATGACTTATACCCATTAAATTAACATTGAATAAGAATCAATTGAACCTATGAAAGCATCAATTGATCCTTGGATCAATTACAACAAAGACTCATACTTTAAATCACCCGAAAGACGCAAAATCGGTAACGTTTTGATCAAAAACTCAATACATCAAATGGGTTTCCAATTAACCACCTGGAATAGACTCTAATACATCTAAACAACATAGTTCATCATTAAAATTTGCATCTTGATATAGTTAATCAACTCAATTAACGACTTTACTCACGAAAATGTCGTTTTTAACCGAAAACATCAACTTTAAACAACCCCAACTCTAATGGTCGAACCGTGCCACCGCTAGACCACCATGTTCCATCGTCATCTTACCATCACCGCGTGACCACCGTTACCTAACCACCATCAAGTAATAACTCTTTTATTGACCTTTTAGAAAAAAAAGTAATAACTCTGTTATTATAAACATTTTATATATTATTATTATGGGAAAATGTTAGATGATGTTAACATCATGATGTTACACTCACATCATTTTTTACACATGTCAAAAAGCCCCCATGAATTTTATGGTTTGTGAGAGCAACATCATTAATATCATCTAAGTTATCCCTATTATTATTGCTATTGATGGGTTTCATAAAAGCAAAATTAGTAGTATCTTTAAATTTGCCAAAAAGCACGTTTAAATGTTGATCAAGATTTATAAAAATGATGAAATATTATATTAAATATGATAAAAAGAAGGCTCAACAAAAGATAAAAGAAGTGAAAAAATGTGATATTGGGATGATGCTTTGATGTGCCAAGTCAAATCTACACAAATGAGGCAACCTGGGAGGTGAAAATAGAAAAGAAAAGAATGGAAATAGGAGCATCGTATATTAGCTCATGTGAATTAGGTGCACGTTAGTAAAACTTAACCGACAGGTGAAAATTTTGAACTGACCTATTAGATAAATCCAATTAAAGTTGAAACATTTTTACTTGTTAGCTCATGAAACCGAACCCCATCATCCAAACTCAAGTTAAGTGACAAGTTAATATTTTTATATTAAAATATGTAGTAAAATATAAAAAGGAAAAAGCCTTCAGTCGTTAAAAAAAATAAGAGTAAAAAAGTAAAAGCTTTCAACCGTTGATAAACGAAAAGTTAGAAAAATAAAAAAGAAAATGATAAATTTTTTAAAAATAATAACTTAAAAATCTTAAACGATGACATATAACAAAATCAAAAAGTCAAAGTTAAAAGGGAAAATTAGTGAAACCATTTGTAATCAATATTTTTAGGCTAATAATTATTTTCGAAATAAAAAGTTAGCAATAGTGACTATCACCGAAGTGATGACCACCTCCATCACCTCATGAAAACGGTTACACCGCAGGCGAAAGAAAGAGATGGAATGACTTGGTTCTCTTTGCACAATGACATATTCTCCGGCGAAATAACACTGCAAGCCATGCTCAACTTCAAGGTTGGAGGTGAGCTCAGCTGACCTGTGATATATCATTTATATAATTTTTCTCTATAATTTAAAAATGATTTACATTTTTCACTTCCACATGGTTTTAATTTGATTACTAAAAATCAAAAATTAAAAATCCCAATTCATTATATTATACTTGGATATAAAAGCTATTAACTTTAATAAGTATCAATATCAATATTTACTAAATTAATTTTTTTTCATTGGTTTATAGAAATTCTATATACGAGGAGATTTGATTATTGATGAGGAGGATTTGATTATTGATGCCAGGAGGATTTGATTATTGATGCCAGGAGGATTTGATTATTGATGCCAGGAGGATTTGATTATTGATGCCAGGAGGATTTGATTATTGATGCCAGGAGGATTTGATTATTGATGCCAGGAGGATTTGATTATTGATGCCAGGAGGATTTGATTATTGATGCCAGGAGGATTTGATTATTGATGCCAGGAGGATTTGATTATTGATGCCAGGAGGATTTGATTATTGATGCCAGGAGGATTTGATTATTGATGCCAGGAGGATTTGATTATTGATGCCAGGAGGATTTGATTATTGATGCCAGGAGGATTTGATTATTGATGCCAGGAGGATTTGATTATTGATGCCAGGAGGATTTGATTATTGATGCCAGGAGGATTTGATTATTGATGCCAGGAGGATTTGATTATTGATGCCAGGAGGATTTGATTATTGATGCCAGGAGGATTTGATTATTGATGCCAGGAGGATTTGATTATTGATGCCAGGAGGATTTGATTATTGATGCCAGGAGGATTTGATTATTGATGCCAGGAGGATTTGATTATTGATGCCAGGAGGATTTGATTATTGATGCCAGGAGGATTTGATTATTGATGCCAGGAGGATTTGATTATTGATGCCAGGAGGATTTGATTATTGATGCCAGGAGGATTTGATTATTGATGCCAGGAGGATTTGATTATTGATGCCAGGAGGATTTGATTATTGATGCCAGGAGGATTTGATTATTGATGCCAGGAGGATTTGATTATTGATGCCAGGAGGATTTGATTATTGATGCCAGGAGGATTTGATTATTGATGCCAGGAGGATTTGATTATTGATGCCAGGAGGATTTGATTATTGATGCCAGGAGGATTTGATTATTGATGCCAGGAGGATTTGATTATTGATGCCAGGAGGATTTGATTATTGATGCCAGGAGGATTTGATTATTGATGCCAGGAGGATTTGATTATTGATGCCAGGAGGATTTGATTATTGATGCCAGGAGGATTTGATTATTGATGCCAGGAGGATTTGATTATTGATGCCAGGAGGATTTGATTATTGATGCCAGGAGGATTTGATTATTGATGCCAGGAGGATTTGATTATTGATGCCAGGAGGATTTGATTATTGATGCCAGGAGGATTTGATTATTGATGCCAGGAGGATTTGATTATTGATGCCAGGAGGATTTGATTATTGATGCCAGGAGGATTTGATTATTGATGCCAGGAGGATTTGATTATTGATGCCAGGAGGATTTGATTATTGATGCCAGGAGGATTTGATTATTGATGCCAGGAGGATTTGATTATTGATGCCAGGAGGATTTGATTATTGATGCCAGGAGGATTTGATTATTGATGCCAGGAGGATTTGATTATTGATGCCAGGAGGATTTGATTATTGATGCCAGGAGGATTTGATTATTGATGCCAGGAGGATTTGATTATTGATGCCAGGAGGATTTGATTATTGATGCCAGGAGGATTTGATTATTGATGCCAGGAGGATTTGATTATTGATGCCAGGAGGATTTGATTATTGATGCCAGGAGGATTTGATTATTGATGCCAGGAGGATTTGATTATTGATGCCAGGAGGATTTGATTATTGATGCCAGGAGGATTTGATTATTGATGCCAGGAGGATTTGATTATTGATGCCAGGAGGATTTGATTATTGATGCCAGGAGGATTTGATTATTGAAGGATGGGCCTTTTGATTATTGATGCCAGGAGGATTTGATTATTGATGCCAGGAGGAAGGAAACAATTGCAAGTTCTGTTCAGACTACCATTCAATCTGGTATTGCTCAACCTCTGGCTAATCTTACTGAAGAGCTTCAGAAATTGACAAACAGAATAAGTAGTCTGGAGAGCAGACCCACACTTGACCAGAATACAGTTGTTACCAGCATCAGTGAAGCATGCATAAGAAGGTTCAGGGGTGATATGTTGAAAGAGATCACTGAAGAAATTTCTGGTTCTATAAACAGAAGTTTACAAGATGCATTTTTGCCCCAGGTAGTGAAAATGATAAACACTGAGCTGCCCCTTCACTTTCCTCAAGAAGTTGAAATCATAAAAAAGGAAGTGACTCAACTTAGGCAAACTTTCAACATCACCACTCCAGTGGCAGGTAGAACATTTGGTTCTGCTGAACGCCACACTCTTGAACAGATTTGGAATCATCTCAAGTCCCAGACTGGAGATACTTCCAAGGGGGGAAAATCTGGTGATGCTGAAAGGAAAGAAGCAGTGGTCAGAGAATTTGAAAAAGAAGGAGTTGATTGAAAAAGCATCTGCAGTGCCTGGTACTGATGCCAGTCCATAAGAAACTCAAGAAGCAATTGGCACTGAAGCCATTTTGCAAGAAGAAGAGGCTGCTGGTACTGATGCCAGTGAGCCCCAGCTTGAAGCATTCCCAGATATCACAACCACTTAGAAAATGGTAAAAAGAAAGAAGAATGTGGTATCTAGAAGTGAAGTTGAAACAACTGAAGGTTCATCAGAATTCCCTACTACTGATGATGACTCTTCAAAGAGACTGGAGCAAGAGTGTATATTGATCGAAATATTCAAGAAAAGGAAAAAAGATGAACTTTTGACCAACAATCTGGAAATGGCAAAGATGGGGACTCTGGATTCTTACAATGCTGGCAGGTTGGGCATTCACATTGATGTTTACAAAAAGATGAAGGAAGACCCCAGAGTTCATCAATGTCTGGATGCATTGGATGATGTCTACATTCGCTCCAGGTACTCTCAAGAAGAACAAACATATGATGATGTTACTTATGGTGTCAGTATAGTGGAATTGATCAGACAAAGGAAGGAGGAACTGGTGAACCTCCAGAAGAAGATTAGAAAGAATGTTGCAGCCCTGGAGCTTGAATATCGACAGAAGATAAAGGGTTTACCCAAACTCACTGCCAAACAGCTCAAAGCTCTCAGAGATGCAGACTTAAGCACTTTCAATCCCTTGGATACTTCACAAAGAATTGATCGTGAAGAAATCCATTCTGCTGTTGAACAGCAGAAAGTGTCCAGGGAAACTGAAGAGTGGTTCAGGTTGCCAAACAAAAGAGATATGATGATCTGATGACTTCAGGGCTGATGTCAGAAAAATCATAAGTGCTGAGATCAAGTTGGCAGAAAACCATGAACGAATGACCAGGTTTGAGGTGAAGTTGACCAGAGAAGGTAACTTCGTGGATGAAAGGAAGAATGCAACAGTCCAGTCTTTTGGATGGACTGAACTAAAGGAGATAGGTTTGACATTCAGGGGGAAGACTGATGTGTCTCCTGATGTCAAAGCATTTTTAAAGAGAATTGAAAAAGTATGGAACAGAATTATGCAGATGGAAGTTGCACTGGGTATGAGATCAGCAGATTCTGTACCATCTTTACCTTCTTCTCCAACACAAAAGAGGATGGCCACTGAAGATGCACCTGGACAGTCTTCAAAGAGAAGGGCCTGAATCTCTTTATCATTTACTTGTACTTGTATTTATTTATCAAAATTGTAACTTATTTTTGTTGATGGCTGTAAATAAAGTTGCATATTTTGATTCACAAAGTAAGTGATCAGAATTAGTCTAAAGTTAGAATTAAATGATGAAACTGGAACACTGATGATCTATAAAGTGTTTTCCAGTAACTTATAATTTTAGACTAAAACAAAACAAGTGTTTTTCAAACACACAAAATTGTATAGTTTTATACTTGAAAAACCTTGCATTATTTCTAAACAAATAGGGGGAATTTGTTAGGTCCAGATTTACTGGACTCACTCCAGACTTGACGACTGAAGATTTGTCCAGAAATAATAGAAGACCAGTGAGCAAATACTTGTATAGGAAATCTGGAGTATTCCAGATTAGCTCACTGGACTTCACCCCAGTCCAGATCTACTCTACTGAAAACATTCTCACTGAAGTCAAAGACTGAAGTTAGAAGAAAGAAGACTGACAAATGGCGGAGTCCACTGGAAGTCTTACCAGATCTGGTGACTGGAGTTTTGTCTGTGTTCCAGACCTTACAAGTCTGAACATGGATTACGAGGAAAGACTTTATTGTCTTTACACACTTTCCAAAGAACATTCCACTTGTTCCTACAAAGTACATACGTGTGTAAAGATGGTTGGTTAAAAAGGATTTATCCTGATATTTTAACCAATGCATTTAATGAATCATAGTCGGTTCATTAAATGCATGCAACCATATTTTTAGCAATAAATTCACTTGTGAATTTATTTGCCTATAAATACAAAGTCATTTCCTTCGTAAAATTACTTTTTGCAATAAGGTGAATTTGTCTAAATACTCTCGATCGTAACAGGAATACTTCACAACTTTAAGTATTTCGATCTTGGAGATTATTTGACAAATATAGATCATTTGTAATTCAAAGGTTGTTAGGATACTTACTTATTTGTATTATCTTGATTCCGCACAACCTTGTATTTTATTTAAACATCATAAATAAAATACACTTGAAAAATTACATTGTGTTCCACCTTTACTTTGGTTATTACTTTAAGTCTCGTATTACTTTGTTTATACTTGTTATTATACTTAAGTAATACTAGTCCTTATCTAGTTCATATTTAACTTGTTGTATTTTACACTATTGGGTTAAACCATCTAGTGAAACGGGACTTACAACCCGCGTATTTAAACTTCACATATGGGTCTAGGCTTCATTGGTAACGGGTACCTTAAAGGAATTATTTTTTTTGTGCCCAGCGGGGATCGAACCTGAGACCTTAAGGTCACAAAGTGTTTGCCTTATCACTAGGCTATATAAGCTCCAAAGGCAGCTCCTCTGTTAACCACATGTAGAAGCCTAAAATCAGTAGAAGCATCATATTAAAAACCAATAGCATTGGTTTTTTGCTCAAAGAAACAGTTAAAATTGGAGTAGCTAGACAATTTCTTATAGGCATTGGTCAATGGGTTCCAAAACATTAACTCCTTGGTACTCTTTACAGCCACACAAACCAATCCATTCAATTCAAACATGCTAAAATTTTCACATCTTTATCATCAGCTTCAAATAAGATAGCACAAATAGCAGTAGCATGAAACGTTGTTAAGAGCTTCACAAGTAAGCGTACGGTAAGTACCCAACGGTGGGTCTTATGAGTAGTTTGTGGTGGGTTATTAGAGATTATTTGTCATTGGTTATATGATGGAGGTTCATGCTAAAAAACTCGATCATGTGACAGTATGAAGGATTGCCATTGTTTGCAAACAAACATATATGAAGCGACGTAAAGACCTCGCCGGAAGTCAAGGTGACATCTCAGAATGGATGATTTCAAATGGAAGCTCGACGTTCTTGGGCATATATGGTGACTATATCTCTTTCAATTCCATGCATATTATTTTTTCCCAATATAAATATAGTTTCATATCAAAGATTATGGTATAGGAATTGAATAGAAAAATGTATCTGGTACGGGAATCGTTAATGGCAATTCACACGCTTTGTATTGACAAACACATGTATCACGACATGTGTATCAAGGTGATGTTTTCAAGAACAAGCGTTTTTAATGGAGAGCATTCACAAGAGTAAGGTTAGAACTTAGAAGGCCTTGTCTAGTAAGTTTGCATTTGCGGGTCGTAGGGGATAGTGTTGCACTTTTGTTGTTCAAAGAAGGAAGACTTAGTTCGGCGAAAAAAATGGAACAATTGATGTAAAGAACATGGAAGACTCGGCTCGAAAGAACATGTGAAAATTGCTATTCTTCCAATTGGTGTCATGTTCCTAAAGTTAAGTCTTTATTTAATTTGTATGCTATTTAATCCTCTATATAAGCTGAATTGATTTTAAATTTAAATGTCCATATTGTTTTGTAAAGGTGTGAATTTCACAGCTAATTCAAGTTCTTAAATGTTTTTGTGTGTATGTTGAAACAAGTGGTAAGTTCTTGAATGTTTTTGTGTGTATGTTGAAACAAGTGGTACTATGATAAGAGTGAGTTGGCATTAGGTGAAGATGATAATAAGGTATGCAATCGAGTATTGTACTATATACAACCTATGGCTTTGTTACCCATCAACTAATTGGGAAATAAAAACTAACAAAAGTGCTAAAACATTTATAAAATGCTAAAATTAACGAAAAATCCTTAAAAAAAAGCTTAGAAATCGTGACAATATAGGCGTTAACATTTGTTTGTAGGATACGAGGATATTCCACAAGACCAACCAAGAAGTGCTAAATATGAGAAGAAAATAGTTAAAACACGTAATAACATAAAACCAACCACCATTCATCCAGTTATCAACTCTTATCCACACTCTTGATCACACCCACGGCAACAGTCCGCCCCACGTCCCTCACAATAAACTGACCCAGTGGAGGATATTCAGAGAATGTCTCGACCACCATCGGCTTTATTGGAACCATCTTCACCATTCCAGCGTCACCATTTTTCAAAAACTCAGGTTCAAGCTCAAGGACCTCAAAAGTTTCCCGATCAATCTTGGCCAACAGTTGTTCAAACTTGACGGCAATGCGAGAAGTATGGCAACATAGCAATGGTGTATACCCTTTTTTAATACGAGTCGGGTGGTTCATGACAATGACATGAGATGTAAAACTAGCAGCACCCTTTGCAGGGTCATCTTTAGAGTTTGAAGCAACATACCCACGCTTAAGATCCTTCAAGTCAACATTCGGAAAATTGAAACTAACAAAGTCTCCTGGCAATGCCTCATGCAGTGCGTTGTTGTGCAACAGTACAGATTTGACTTCAGTTGTCAAACCAATTGGGCCAAAAGTGACCTCCATACCTGGCTTGATCACACCACTTACAACACGTCCCACTGCCACAGTTCCAATCCCACCAATCTTATAGACATCATGAAGGGGAAGGCGGAGAGGCTTGTCAGATGGTCTTTTTGGTTCATTGATCATGTTAATGGCTTCAAGTAGAGTTGGACCCTTGAACCAGCGAAGCTTAGTTGACTTCTTAGTCATATTATCGCCCTTAAAACCAGAAATTGGGACAAATAAGATGTTATCAGAGTTGTATCCGACTTTCCAAAAGTACTTAGTCAATTTATTGGCAATCGAATTGAACCTAGGTTCAGAGTATTCAGGTAAAGTAGCATCCATCTGTGAAACAGCAAATAACAAAGCCAATTATCATTAATGAAATAAGCTACAGCTATCTTCATATGCATAAAAAGAAAGAAGGAAGGGGAAAAAAAAAAGTTCCTTGTTGATGCAGCAAATCATTTGCTTGACACCAAGCGTAAATGCAAGCATTGTGTGATCACGAGTCAGTCCATGGGTCAATCCATATTCAAAATGGGTAAAGGTCGCGTCGATGATGAGAATGGCACAGTCAGCCTGGGAGGTTCCGCTGATCATGTTATTGATATACTTACGATGCCCGGGAGCATCAATCACAGTGCAGACATGGCGAGTGGTCTCAAACTTCGACAAAGAATTGTCAATAGCGATCCCGAGATTACGCTCTTGATAGAGCTTGTCCAACACCCAAGCATACTTAAATGAAGCATATTGGTCCTTGAATTTGACCCTCTTACCAGTCTCTTTCTCTATCTTATCAGCCTCTTTCTCCATCTTATCAGCCACTTTCTCATTCGTTTCAATCACATCCTTTCCTACTTCACCAAGCTCGTAGAGCATGTGACCTATGGTGGTCGATTTCCCGGAATTATAGTGGCCAATGACCACAACGTTGATACGCGTCTTTACATTATCCATGATATAAGCGCGCAAGCTGACTGGCAAATGGTATGAGCAAAATTCAATGTCAGATAAACGTATTCACAAAGTACAATACAAGAGAAACTAACACAACAGCAGCAGCAAACACAATTCCGTCAATGGCAGAAAGACGAGTTAACTATTTAGCGAGTCCCTATGTTCCACTCTAATCCTAAGTGGAGTCATCAGTCTAATCCCACCCTATTTTGTTAAAGAACGAAATTTGAGTATCCGGGATATGAAATATTGGTTTACTCAGTGGGATTTCGGTAAATTTAATATTCATTAAATATAAATTTGACTTAACGGAAATATCAAAATCAAGCTTAAAAGTGTCAACATTTGATAGATTATTCATAATACTAATACTTGTTACATTTAGTGTTTATTATGTTGTGTTTAAGTTTGGGCCCAAAAAAATGAAAGAAAAAAAAAACTAAAATACCAAAGTCCCACCGAAATTTTTGACCGAAAATATCACTTTTCGTAAACGAAATTAGAGAACGAAAATTGGACTCAGTCAATGACCCTTTTTCTTGCAATATTTGCAAAATAGAAGTCTATGTCTGGATATTTCAGTAACTATTCTCTCGCACACTTTTGTGAATCAAACGATTAGGGACAACAATTGGCATCAGAGCAATCAGGCTGTTTGATTCCAAACACTGTGACCGGAAGAAAACTTAACGCCGACCGGAAAATCTACGGGGTGGAATACGGTAACAGGAAGAAAGAAAACTTACTTGAATTATAATCGGAATACGTCGGAGACGGTGGTGCACAACCGGAATTGATAGGAAACCGACGGAAGTTGCAGGCGGCAACACGACTTCAATCCCGCTCTTGAAAAGCGGAAAACCAAATTGAAGGAAAGAAAGAAACCGACTTCAATCATACTCTTGAAGAAAAAGGAGGAAACAACCGATTGAAGGAATCATTAAACCAAATCAAACCCACCGATTATTAGGGCTTCGATTTTGATTTGGGAAAAACACTTTTTATGGGCAGCGGCTATTCACGACCGACACAAAAAGGAAAACCAATCTGTTTTTGGGTTTTTAATCATAAATACTTTTTGTTGGGAGCGGTTCGCAAGAACGACACAAGAAGGAAAACACATCTATTTCTGGATTTTAATCAGGAAGAATCACTTTTGTGGGAGCAGTTGTTGAAGACGACACAAGAGGAAAATAATCAGTTTTTTGTTTTGGGCTTTTCATAAAATAAGAAAAATAAAACAAAAAAACAATCACTTTTGTGGGAACTGGGAAGCGTACGTGAGAACCGACACAAAAGGAATACAATTTGGTGTTTGAGCTTAATAAAGAACAAGGCAGAATATTTATTGGGCTGACAACATCAATTGGGTTAAACAAGGAGAAGGCATTATTTGGGCTTCTACTTGGAAAGAAATACATATTCTACAAATTTGGGCATTACAACACTTTTATCGGATCGACTAGGGAAGGACGCTTCGCTCTGACAACGGTTCTTTAAAAGGAATTATTTTTGGATATCCACAACACTGAGGTTAGAAATCTAAATCATTCTTGGATTTCTAATTTACTAGTAGTATAAATTTATTATCTATACTATTAGGAAAGCCCCAAATTTTAGAAAGTGAAGATTATAAGAATAGAAACCATGTCTGGAGAAAATCCTAATGGCGCCTTAGTAACACAAAAACCCGTTGCACCAATCTCTCATTATCAATGCCCCGTTTTGAAACAAACAAATTATACCGTTTGGGCCATTCAAATCAAAGTTATACTTGAAGCGAATGGATTATGGGAGATGATAGAACCTAAGGAAGATGCGGAACCCGATGAGAAAAGGGATAAGGCAACGATTGCCTTTTTATACCAAGCATTGACCGAAGATGTGATACTGCAAGTTGCGGGGTGTAAGACTGCGAAGGAAGTCTGGGAGGCGTATTGACAAACACATGTATCACGACATGTGTATCAAGGTGATGTTTTCAAGAACAAGCGTTTTTAATGGAGAGCATTCACAAGAGTAAGGTTAGAACTTAGAAGGCCTTGTCTAGTAAGTTTGCATTTGCGGGTCGTAGGGGATAGTGTTGCACTTTTGTTGTTCAAAGAAGGAAGACTTAGTTCGGCGAAAAAAATGGAACAATTGATGTAAAGAACATGGAAGACTCGGCTCGAAAGAACATGTGAAAATTGCTATTCTTCCAATTGGTGTCATGTTCCTAAAGTTAAGTCTTTATTTAATTTGTATGCTATTTAATCCTCTATATAAGCTGAATTGATTTTAAATTTAAATGTCCATATTGTTTTGTAAAGGTGTGAATTTCACAGCTAATTCAAGTTCTTAAATGTTTTTGTGTGTATGTTGAAACAAGTGGTAAGTTCTTGAATGTTTTTGTGTGTATGTTGAAACAAGTGGTACTATGATAAGAGTGAGTTGGCATTAGGTGAAGATGATAATAAGGTATGCAATCGAGTATTGTACTATATACAACCTATGGCTTTGTTACCCATCAACTAATTGGGAAATAAAAACTAACAAAAGTGCTAAAACATTTATAAAATGCTAAAATTAACGAAAAATCCTTAAAAAAAAGCTTAGAAATCGTGACAATATAGGCGTTAACATTTGTTTGTAGGATACGAGGATATTCCACAAGACCAACCAAGAAGTGCTAAATATGAGAAGAAAATAGTTAAAACACGTAATAACATAAAACCAACCACCATTCATCCAGTTATCAACTCTTATCCACACTCTTGATCACACCCACGGCAACAGTCCGCCCCACGTCCCTCACAATAAACTGACCCAGTGGAGGATATTCAGAGAATGTCTCGACCACCATCGGCTTTATTGGAACCATTGAAGAAAAACCAGATATAACGAACAAGTCGGCTGTGATTTATTATTAATGTTTATAGAGTTTGATTACAATCCAAAAAAATAGAAAAAGATTCTAAACAGAATGTTTAGAATCAAATATAGAACATGAAACTAATGATCAATATGATCAGAATGATCATATATAATAAAAACCCTAAAATTATAAATTTGAGAGAAAAATTATATTCGACTGAATATTTGTTCTGTTTATTGATATGAACCCTAAGCTGGGTTAAATAGTCTTCTAATTTTTCATAAAGCCTCCTCCTTCTTTCTCCTTCTTCATCTTCAGTCCAAACTTCAGAAGTTACATAAAACACCCTTGAACTTTGAATCTTTGTCCATAAGCTTCTATAAACTTGTAAACCTGCACTAACTTGGAAGTGTGTAAGTATAAAACCAAGATAAGCAAGTTAAGATTGTTTATTATTTTTACATTCCCCCTCAATCTTAACTTGGAATGGGTCAAATAAACCAAACTTAGTGCAAAGAAATTTATGTTGCTCAAAGCTCAAACTCTTAGTAAGTATATCAGCAACATTTTTATTGGAATCCAATTTGAACACTTTGATTAATCCTGCAGTAATCTTTTCTCTTATCAAATGCAAATCTATTTCCAAATGCTTGGTCCTTTCATGAAAAACCGGATTTCCAGCTATTTGTATAGTGGATTTATTATCACAAAACAGTTTTGCAGGTAAAACATTATTAATGTTCAAATCAGATAACAGATTTATAATCCAAAGTAATTCACAAGTAACAGTTGCCATAGCCCTATATTCAGCTTCAGCTGAGGACCTAGAAACTGTTTGTTGCTTTTTGCTTTTCCAGGAAATAAGATTTCCACCAAAAAATATACTAAAACCAGTTACTGACCTTCTTGAATTCAAACATCTACCCCAATCAGAATCAACATAACCAACAAGGTCAAGGTTATTAGTCCTTGTCATTTGAATACCATTTCCTGGAGACATTTTTAAGTACCTCAAAACTCTAAAAGCCAACTTAAGATGAACTTCAGTGGGAGCATGCATATACTGACTTAGAATATGAACAGAATAACTAATATCAGGTCTAGATAAAGTAAGATAAATAAGCTTACCCACCAGTTTCTGATAAACAGAAATGTTCTTCAGGAATTTATCATCATTAGAACTCTTAGGAACAGTATAATTATTTTCCATTGGAGTTTTCATAGGTTTACTGCCAAGCAACCCAAACTCATGTAACAATTCCATACAATATTTCCTTTGAGTCAAGCACAGGCCATTGTCATTATAAATGACCTCTATTCCAAGAAAGTACCTCAACTTCCCTAAATCTTTAATCATAAATTTGGTTTGCATAAACAATTTTACCCTTTCAATTTCTTTAACATCATTGCCAGTAAGAACAATGTCATCCACATAAACAAGCAAAGCAAGAAATACAGAACCTTTGTTCAAGATAAACAAAGAATAGTCACTTTTACTTTGAATAAAACCATATTCACTTAAAGCGCTAGTCAACTTTTCATTCCATTGTCTAGGTGCTTGTTTAAGACCATATAGAGATTTTACAAGTTTGCACACTTTGTTTGAATTAGGATCATAATATCCTTCAGGTAAACACATATACACATCTTCATGTAAGTCACCATATAAAAAGGCATTATTAACATCTAATTGAAACAAAGGCCATCCTTTATTCACAGCTAAAGACATTAAACACCTTACAGTAACCATTTTCACAACTGGTGAAAAGGTTTCATCAAAATCCAAACCAATTCTTTGACTATAACCCTTTGCAACAAGCCTAGCTTTATATCTTTCTATTTGACCATTAGCTTTATATTTGATTTTAAATATCCATTTGCAACCAATAGGCTCTCTTCCTTTTGGAAGATCAACAATATCCCAAGTGTTATTTCTATGTAAAGCTTCCATTTCATTGTTCATAGCTTGAACCCAATTTATGTCTTTAGAAGCTTCACTAAAATTCCTAGGTTCTACACTTTTATTTAAACTTGTAACAAAACACAAATTTTCAAAACTCAAGTTAGAATAGTTAACAACCTTTTCAACACCATACTTAACTTTACCATCTAATTCATAATCTTTAAGATGATTAGGTAAAATAGAACTCCTCTCAGACCTTCTAAGATTAGCAGGTTGAATGACATTATCAAAATCAACATTTTCAGGTTCTAAACCAACAATTTCAGTTTCAAAAATTTGACCATTGTTATCATTTCCCTCAGAATTATCATTTTCATCAGACTGTGTTGCATGCTGATGATGAGGTAGGATAGTCTTAGAACTGCCAGGCAAAGATCCCTTAGGCAAAGCACTCTTTCCCCCAGGGCCTGCAGTAGTTCTAAGACTGCCATCTAACTCAAAATCAGTGCCCTCACATCTGTTCTTATCTCTCTCTTCATCATTGGGACCAGGCTGCAAGTCATTTGAATTATCTAAAAACATTTTATCAAAAAAATTTAAATGATCAATACTTTGATCATGAGAAAATTTATACTCTGCAGAAACATTTTTAAGTTTAAATGGAAAAACAGTTTCATAAAAATGAACATCTCTTGAGAAAAAAACATTCTTGTTTTCCAAACTATATAATTTGTAACCTTTTTTCTCATTAGAATAGCCAATGAAAACACATTTTTCAGCTCTATTACTAAATTTATCATTATTATTAAGAATTGTTGCATAACAAAGACAACCAAATGACTTAAGATGAGAGAGAGATGGTTCAGAACCATAAATTTTATAAAAAGGAGAATGACCATCAAGAATTGAAGAAGGAGTCCTGTTAATCAAGTAGGTAGCAGTTAAAACACAATCAGTCCACAAATAAAGAGGAAGTTCCCCCTGAAACATAAGTGATCTTGCAACATTAAGAAGATGTCTGTGTTTTCTCTCAGCAATTCCATTTTGCTGAGGAGTATACACATTAGAGGTCTGATGTAAAATACCCTTACTAACAAAAAAATTTCTCATGTCATTGTTAACAAACTCAGTCCCATTATCAGACCTAAAACTTTTAACTCTTTTGTTAAACTGATTTTCTAAAAGTAACACAAATTCTTTTATATTAGTAAAAACTTCAGTTTTTGATTTGAGTAAAAAAGTCCAGACAGCTCTGGAGTAATCATCAACAACAGTTAAGAAATACTTGAACCCTTCTTTGCTTTGAACTTTATAAGGACCCCATAAATCCAAGTGAACAAGTTCACCAATGTCTTTTGAAACATGACTACTTAAAGAAAATGGGACTCTAGTTTGTTTGGCTTTGTGACAAATGTCACAAGGAGTAGCAGAAGGTCTATAATCTATATTCAAATTATCTTTTAAAACATTCAGAACTTGATCACCAGGGTGACCAAGCCTGCTATGCCACAAATACTGAGAAGCAAAACAAGTAAACACAGCACTATTAGTCACACCTTGACAATTTGACTTATCATCAACCATATATAAACCTCCACACTCACTACCAGTCCAAAGAGTCTTCCTTGTTTTTAAATCCTGAATATAACATTTATACTCATCAAAACCAATAAATCTTTTGCTATCTTTTGCCAGTTTATGAACAGATAATAAACTAACACAATACTCTGGCACAATCAACACATCAAATAAAGTAACCATGCTATTCAATTTAAGATTTCCAATCAATTTTACTTTAGCAAGAGTACCATTAGGATGACCAACAGTGAGGTTAAGATCTGACACATCAATTTCATCAAAAATGTCTTTAGAAGAATAAGTCATGTGTTGATTTGCACCAGAATCAGAAATCCAACCAGAATGTTTAGTTTTAGAACTTATACTAGTAGAAGAACAGAAAAACTTTTCAAAATTTTGATTGAAAAAACTATTTGAGTTAAAAAATGTACCTGCCATGTTGGCATTGGCAGACACACCAGGTTTGTCACTAAGAAGATTCATAAGCCTAGACATCTGTTCATTTGAAAGAGAGAAAGGAACAGAAGCAGAAGAAGAAACAGAATTGCTAGTAGAACTAGCATCATTAACATTTTTGTCAGACATAGCATGATTATTATAAATTTTTCTTTGATTAGATTGAGATCCTTGAAAATTAGTCCTCTTTTTATAACCAGGTGGATATCCAACCAACTCATAACACCTATCAATAGTATGACCAACACCTTTGCAATTAGTACAATTAAGACTAGTATTAGGTCCTCTATTAACAAAGTTATGGTTACCATTAAACCTTTTTCTATTATCCACAAACTTAGACACAAAAGCACTAGAAGTAGGTTTGTTTGTCACATTATTAACAGAAGCATTCTTATGAGATTCCTCCCTAGACAACAAAGCATAAGCACTTTTAACAGAAGGTAAAGGATCAGTAGTAAGAATTTGACTTCTAGTAGAACTATAAGAATCATCAAGACCCATAAGAAACTGCATTAACTTTATCAACTGATTATGATCTTGAAAATCTTTTGCAGCATGACAAACACAAGCAGGTAACTTAATTAAAGCATCAAACTGTTTCCATAAAGAATTAAGTTTGTGATAATATTCAGACAAAGTAGAACCATTTTGACACAAAGAATTAACTTTATGGTGAAGATTAAAAGTAACCACACCATCAACCTTATCATAAGTTTCTTTTAGCTCATTCCAAACAATAGCAGCATTTTTAGAATAAATTTGACCAAGAAATAACTCTTCAGTAACACAATTAAGAATCCAAGACAACACAACAGCATTACACCTATCCCATTGCTGGGCAAGAACATCATCATCAACTGGTTTAACACAAGTGCCATCAATAAAACCCTTTTTATTCTTAGTCTCTAACGCAAGAAGCATAGCACAACTCCACACATTGTAATTTTCAGTACCTTTCAATTTCAAACTAATAAGTGGAGTATTAGTGATGTCACTAGCATGCAAATACAAAGGATTACCAAAGTCTAACTTGCTTATTTTAGTTTCATGCATATCAAAATCATTTCTAAGATCAAAATCATCATTATGAACAGAACGGGGTGGAGTATTTCCATGAACAGAACCAGGAGGAGTATTCACCATTTTTAATCAAAAGTAATCACAGAAATAGACAGATAGTAAATATAACAAAATTAATCAAGATAACAATTAAGAAGCAGATAAACACACAAAAAACAGACAAGAAATCTACAAATATTAACTTCTCAAATAAAAGATTTTTGCAGAAAATAACTCTTAATCTCACAAGAGTGCCAGTGACAGGATTCCTAACCTCTCGTATGAAGGCAGGTCAAGTATTAGCACAATTGTTTTTATGAGAAAAAGAGAGAAAAATTTAATATATATATATAAAAAATTAATTTGAGAAGAAAATATAAGCAGATAAAAGCAATTAATAAGAGATAAAGAGGAAGAGATACAATACAGTGCTATAAGCAGATGGTAGAGGAACCCTAATCCCTCTCTTGATTCACTTAGTCAAGAGAAGCAATCAGGATCTGAAATCAAAGACAGAAAACCTTATTTTTTCCTTGATTCACTTAGTCAAAGGAAAAAATAGGTAAAAACAACCAGAAATACAGCGGAAGAACATAGATCGAGGTTTCCAGATGAAACCCTAATTTTTTACCAGATGAACAAACCCTAAAATCAAAAATCTAGGGTTCCGAAGAGAATACGCCCTAGATCTGATTAAATCGACCAATAATCGAATCAATAACCACCGATTAGGTAACCTGGCTCTGATACCATGAAGAAAAACCAGATATAACGAACAAGTCGGCTGTGATTTATTATTAATGTTTATAGAGTTTGATTACAATCCAAAAAAATAGAAAAAGATTCTAAACAGAATGTTTAGAATCAAATATAGAACATGAAACTAATGATCAATATGATCAGAATGATCATATATAATAAAAACCCTAAAATTATAAATTTGAGAGAAAAATTATATTCGACTGAATATTTGTTCTGTTTATTGATATGAACCCTAAGCTGGGTTAAATAGTCTTCTAATTTTTCATAAAGCCTCCTCCTTCTTTCTCCTTCTTCATCTTCAGTCCAAACTTCAGAAGTTACATAAAACACCCTTGAACTTTGAATCTTTGTCCATAAGCTTCTATAAACTTGTAAACCTGCACTAACTTGGAAGTGTGTAAGTATAAAACCAAGATAAGCAAGTTAAGATTGTTTATTATTTTTACAACCATCTTCACCATTCCAGCGTCACCATTTTTCAAAAACTCAGGTTCAAGCTCAAGGACCTCAAAAGTTTCCCGATCAATCTTGGCCAACAGTTGTTCAAACTTGACGGCAATGCGAGAAGTATGGCAACATAGCAATGGTGTATACCCTTTTTTAATATGAGTCGGGTGGTTCATGACAATGACATGAGATGTAAAACTAGCAGCACCCTTTGCAGGGTCATCTTTAGAGTTTGAAGCAACATACCCACGCTTAAGATCCTTCAAGTCAACATTCTGAAAATTGAAACTAACAAAGTCTCCTGGCAATGCCTCATGCAGTGCGTTGTTGTGCAACAGTACAGATTTGACTTCAGTTGTCAAACCAATTGGGCCAAAAGTGACCTCCATACCTGGCTTGATCACACCACTTACAACACGTCCCACTGCCACAGTTCCAATCCCACCAATCTTATAGACATCATGAAGGGGAAGGCGGAGAGGCTTGTCAGATGGTCTTTTTGGTTCATTGATCAGGTTAATGGCTTCAAGTAGAGTTGGACCCTTGAACCAGCGAAGCTTAGTTGACTTCTTAGTCATATTATCGCCCTTAAAACCAGAAATTGGGACAAATAAGATGTTATCAGAGTTGTATCCGACTTTCCAAAAGTATTTAGTCAATTTATTGGCAATCGAATTGAACCTAGTTTCAGAGTATTCAGGTAAAGTAGCATCCATCTGTGAAACAGCAAATAACAAAGCCAATTATCATTAATGAAATAAGCTACAGCTATCTTCATATGCATAAAAAGAAAGAAGGAAGGGGAAAAAAAAAAGTTCCTTGTTGATGCAGCAAATCATTTGCTTGACACCAAGCGTAAATGCAAGCATTGTGTGATCACGAGTCAGTCCATGGGTCAATCCATATTCAAAATGGGTAAAGGTCGCGTCGATGATGAGAATGGCACAGTCAGCCTGGGAGGTTCCGCTGATCATGTTATTGATATACTTACGATGCCCGGGAGCATCAATCACAGTGCAGACATGGCGAGTGGTCTCAAACTTCGAAACAGAATTGTCAATAGTGATCCCGATTTTACGCTCTTGATAGAGCTTGTCAAGCACCCAAGCATACTTAAATGAAGCATATTGGTCCTTGAATTTGACCCTCTTACCAGTCTCTTTCTCTATCTTATCAGCCTCTTTCTC
>CM067174.1:102547513-102602513 GCA_034093135.1 Erigeron breviscapus | reverse complement strand
ATCACAAACAACTAATTATAATATCGTAAATAATAAATAGAAAAGACATATAAATGTTACATTCATTGTCATAAGTTTATTATTTGGAAGTTATTGGTTACCAAAACAATTATTTTGAGGTGGATATCTCCATTGAGAGAATGAAAAACTTAAGATGTTTTGACTTTTAATAAAAACAATGAAGAAAAGTTATAAAAAAGCATTTTTTTGTTTGGATATGTAAATGTGTAATTACACATTAATAGTGTAACTGTTTGTGAAAAATTATTTTTTTTCAAATTATTATATATATATATAATATATCACAAACAACTAATTATAATAATCATAAATAATAAATAGAAAAGACATACAAATGTTACATTCATTGTCATAAGTTTATTATTTGGAAGTTATTGGTTACCAAAACAATTATTTTGAGGTGGATATCTCCATTGAGAGAATGAAAAACTTAAGATGTTTTGACTTTTAATAAAAACAATGAAGAAAAGTTATAAAAAAGCATTTTTTTGTTTGGATATGTAAATGTGTAATACATTAATAGTGTAACTGTTTTTGAAAAATTATTTTTTTTCAAATTATTATATATATTTATCACAAACAACTAATTATAATATATATAGATAGTTACGTAGAAATATATATATACTATATATATACATATAATAACATAAATAAAGTATATATATATATAGTATATATATATTTGTAAAAACTAATTTTAAAAACAAAAAATAAATAGAAAAGACATACAAATGTTACATTCATTGTCATAAGTTTATTATTTGGAAGTTATTGGTTACCAAAACAATTATTTTGAGGTGGATATCTCCATTGAGAGAATGAAAAACTTAAGATGTTTTGACTTTTAATAAAAACAATGAAGAAAGGTTATAAAAAAGCTTTCTTTGTTTGGATATGTAAATGTGTAATTACATTAACAGTGTAATTGTTTGTTGAAAAATTATTTTTTTTCAAATATTATATATATATTTATCAAATATACAATATAAAATCATAATATATATATATATATATATATATAATATACTATATATAGTATATATATATATATATACTATATATATATATATAGTATATATATATATACTATATATATATATAATATATTTATATACTATATATATATATACTTTATTTATGTTATTTATGTACTATATATATACTTTATATTTATGTATATATATAATATATATATATACTATATAGAGGGATCTAATATCTATATCTATATCTATATGACTATATCAATATATATGTATACTATATATATATATATATATACTTTATAATATTATTTATATTATATATATATATTATCACAAACAACTAATTATAATAATCATAATAGTTATGTAGGATATATATATATACATATATCACAAACAACTAATTATAATAATCATAAACAATAAATAGAAAAGACATACAAATGTTACATTCATTGTCATAAGTTTATTATTTGGAAGTTATTGGTTACCAAAACAATTATTTTGAGGTGGATATCTCCATTGAGAGAATGAAAAACTTAAGATGTTTTGACTTTTAATAAAAACAATGAAGAAAAGTTATAAAAAAGCATTTTTTTGTTTGGATATGTAAATGTGTAATTACATTAATAGTGTAACTGTTTTGAAAAATTATTTTTTTTCAAATATTATATATATATTTATACAAACAACTAATATATATATAATATATATATACTATATATATATAGTATATATATATATACTATATATATATATACTTTATTATATATTTATGTACTATATATATACTTTATATTTAATATTATAGTTATAATATACTATATATATATATAAATTATGTATAATATATATATATATATTATATATATATATAATATATATATATAGTATATATATATATTATATATATATTTGTAAAACAACTAATTTAAAACATAAATAATAAATAGAAAAGACATATAAATGTTACATTCATTGTCATAAGTTTATTATTTGGAAGTTATTGGTTACCAAAACAATTATTTTGAGGTGGATATCTCCATTGAGAGAATGAAAAACTTAAGATGTTTTGACTTTTAATAAAAACAATGAAGAAAAGTTATAAAAAAGCATTTTTTTGTTTGGATATGTAAATGTGTAATTACATTAAAGTGTAATGTTTTTGAAAAATTATTTTTTTCAAATTTAATATATATATATATACATATATCACAAACAACTAATTATAATAATCATAAACAATAAATAGAAAAGACATACAAATGTTACATTCATTGTCATAAGTTTATTATGTGAAAAAATCAGGGGGCAAGATTAGGAAAGTGAATTAGTGGATACCACATGTCACCTTCTTAGAGAGTTAGGAGGATTTTTATGCTATTTTGTTAGGATGATTAGTCATTTCCCTTGTTAAAATATTCAATTATAGTACATTTGTTTGTTAAGACTAGCATGGTACCCGCGCGTTGCGGCGGATACCATGGACATGGCGTCTCAAAGTCGTGATTACCGAAAACAGTATAAGTGGGCAATCAAGTAACGATTGTACAAAAACTCCCCTGTTTTAACATGTTTACTGTCCCCATCTGATGTTTATTTCAGTTTGAACTCATTGGTAAAACTGTCATATGCATCTGAGCTATATGATTTGGACCTAGAAAATTCAGTTTCAGTAAATTCTTGATAGATTATATATGTAGTAGATATGTGGTTCTTTTTGATTATATGTGATTGATACATAATTCCTATTATGGCCAGAAATTTTGAAGTTTCTGCAACTACAGATAATGGAGCACAAAAATAGCAGGTGGTTCTGCCAAATTAAAAGTAAACTTGTATATAATGTTGTCCACCTATACAATGGTGATGGGTGAGAAGGGTTTGGAGTCCCGGGACTCTGAGCAAAACTTGGTAGATAATTGACATATTGGGTATCTGCAACTCAGCAGCCAGCAATTAGGCCAATTTTAAACAAATTTGGCCTGACCCAAAAGTATTTGAAACGTTGGGAAGCTAGTTAGCAAGTCATTCTACAAAGCTTTTATGTTTTCAAGTTTTACTAAAAGTTACAAAAACTCAAGGTTTCAAATAAAGAACAGTAGTGCTAAATTACTATCAGTTTAAAAAGGAGTTCATTCATCCATTAAAGTTTAATAAACAGTAGCATAACTATCAGCAAAGTAAAGAACAGTAGCATTAAAGTTTAAAAAGGAGTTCATTCATCCATGTAGTGCTAAATTATGCAATGCAAAAACATAACATTCTCAAGACGAACATCTAACAAAAAATCCATAACGGAAAAACGTTTGATGTGCTAAATCGAGTTTAAAATTTATAAACTAGAAATACCTAAAACTCACTACTACACACTAACGGGCAGTGGACCCGATCGTATGCAATATAGTTAAGAGATAAGTCCAGGTTCGTTCACGGGGATTGGTTCGAATTAATTGTTTAGTAAAGGGGTTTGGAAAAAGGGTGTTACTTAGATTCTCACTCTGACAATAACTTTAAAGGACAAATGCGTATAAAGTAAAGGTAAGTCTCAAACAATAATGGTAAATATCATCCACCTTGACTACGCTAGACTTCAGACATGATTGCTTTCAGTTAAGACCAAATTCATTAAGAGTTGACACGATAAACGTGAGAGAATGAAATGCTCGCGTGGTACCACCAACCGCTCACAAGTCACCCAAACACCTAATTGCTAGTTAAATTACCCAAGCCGGTACCACCAACGCCTAGACAATCTTACCAACACTTAGCTTGTTTGTTTACCAAATTACCAATTGCGCCTATGTGAATTAAAACGTGGTACCACCAACCGTTTCTAGACACGTTGACAAAATGACTCCTTTTATTAATTTGACATTCACTATCATACCATGAACTAGTGATAATCGCTCATAGACAAGCGACCGTTAGAAAATCACATATGCACTCGACTAGTACCACTAACGACGAACACACATGCCACCAATATCAAATCAATACAAATTAAGGAATTAGATCATCAAGATCACGACACAACGATAATTGAAATCAACTCTTTGAATTAAAATATAAAGCAATCACATCATTCGTCTAGTTTCATCAAGGTGGACAATAGAAGAATTAGCCACTCATAATTATATTGAAATTACAATAAGAATCAAGAAAGAACATAAAGTACCAATTGTTTGAAGAAACGAAATTGCAAGACAAATAAGTAGATACGATCTAGGTGGGTGCACGTGAATCTCCAATGAATCGACGACGATTAGATCTTGAATCGACCCTTGAAGAACTCCCTGAAGTGCAGCTCCTAGAAAGAGTATTTGATACCTAATAATAGGCTGTGAAAACTATTTATACTTCTTTAATTCTGATGCAGAAAACTCCTAAGACCCTTCAGTTCCGTGTACTCACTGCGGCGCAGTGGGCGTGTAAGGCCCCCACTGCGTCGCAGTCCCTCCACTGGTTGACCAACTGGTTGACTGACTGTGCTGACTGCGGCGCAGTGATCCAGTTCACCACCACTGCGTCGCAGTGGATTTCCACGTCTTCTTTTCCTATTTCTGACTGCGGCGCAGTCACCATCACACCATCCCCACTGCGGCGCAGTGGGGGACTTGGACGAATAAGGCCGTGGATAATGGCTGCGGCGCAGTGGACCACGTACATCTCCACTGCGTCGCAGTCAACTTCTTAGTGTACAACCTTCACTTTACGATCCCGACACTCGCTATCTCATCCACTCGAAACGACTCTCGACTTCACAAACGACTTCTGGCCAATAATCATCCGAATTTGCACAAAATGAACGCGTACTTGTTTAGAACCTGAAAACACTAACAAACACATAAACGCGCCAAATGCACACAAATTCGACAGAAAACATGTAATATAAAGGCCAAAAACAACGTGGGCAATGGGTATAAGTTAGTCACATCAAATCCCCCCACACTTGAGCATTGCTTGTCCTCAAGCAAATCCAACATTTAAAGCATAAAGTATTCCTTGACAATGGAGCTAAATAAACAATGACGAGTATCAAAAAGAAGCCACACCAAGCATGTCAAATGACAAAAAGGTTGGGTGAAGCAGTTTTAATCTTAAATGAAAACCCGAAATGTTTGACAATACCTGAACAATCCGCAAGCCACGATAACACAACCAAGCACAAGTGAAACAACCGAACCTATCAAAACCATTCTACTCCAACAAACTTACTTTTGGGGTTGAATATATTATGAAGAATCACTCATAGCACGGTCGTGATGTATGCTATTTTACCATAGGCTTGAACTAGGATCATTGCTCCACCAACACGGCGCAAGCACCAAGTACATCATCCAAAATAGGCATAAAGGTAGGTTGTATAGTTAAACTAAGGTATATACGAAGGATATTTACAACGAATGAATGGGAATATAGGTTAATTAAGAAAAGAAAAGTCAAAGTATATGGATATGTACAAATGTATACGGTAATGAAGGCAAGAATTGAACGGAAACCAATCAAAAGTATAAGATATGTATTAGAAATGAACAAAATAGTCTAATCCACCCGTACCATTGATTGCCGACAAACCGCTAACCCAAAAGATATCATCCCGAGAACGCACCCCCAACGTTACCAAGCAAAACCCGACACCAAAGTGGTGTATTAACTACAAACAACTTATTATCATCCAAGTCTTCTATTATAATGTCACATCACAACACTAGACATATAAAAATGAGATGTACCTCCTAGTAGCCCAAGTTCTTTTTCTCTTTTTTTTTTTTCTTCTTTTTTTTTTTTTTTTTTTTTTTTTTTTTTTTTTTTTCTCTATTTTTTTTTTTACTGAACTACTTTTACTCTACTAGAAGGTACCCTCTTACAATGATGATCAATGTCTAACAAACATACTTTCTTTGAACAATCCAAGATACTCCTCCTTAACTCAACCAATTTATGTATTCTGATAGACAAGAAATTTCCGCTAGCCAATCCACCTAAACTCCCCAAACCATCCAACAAACCAATAGCAATCAACGGCCCACCAAGATTAGACTATCGGAAAAATGAGGTGAAGTATATAAATGGGTGAATTTATGCAAAGGTGAAATATACAAAGAAAGGAATGAAATGTATGTATATGTGAGTGTATAAAGGTTGTATAAGGGTGTGTATAGTAAGGTATAAATGTACAAAAGAAAGATGAAAAGAAAGAAAGAAAAAGTATGGTCAAACCTAAATGCCAATTCGTCATCCGATGTACTTAGTCACGATCACCAGGCCAAGTTCTAGAATCAACACATCACCGGCACACTCTTATCAAGAGAAGAACCCGGAAATGGAATGGATTAACCTCAAACACGCACATCTTAGTGCAGGGCATCAAAATGAAAACCCTTACTCCCGAATAAATCCAAGAGCCTAAGAGAGGGACGTATTTACAAGGCAATCAAACCAAAACCGCAACCTAACACAACTATACAAAATGATGAAATCTCACAATTTGGTGTTAGGGATAAATTTGAGTGCACAAGTAATGATATCAATCCCGAGGGACTAGCCAAATAATCGTTCAGAACACATTTCGCCGGTTAAAAATTTGCCAAGGAAACAGTTTGTAGTAAAATTGCTTATTAAGATATGAATTAGGTGACCAAAAGCAATTTACCACAAGGACAAGCCCCACTCAAGTTTTACAAACCACATCAACCTCTATTATCCAACCAAATTGACAACACCGATTCCAAACATGCACATCACAGTGAAGAGCTCAAGATAGAAACTCCTACCCTCGGATAAAATCCAAAGGCCTATGAGAGGGACACATCAACAAAACGGTAGAAATCTCAATGGCAAAACAACAAAAGTGATGTACCCGGTAGCTTAAACCTATTTGCCACCCCCCCACACTTAAGATGGACAATGCCCTCAATGTCCATATCGGTCAAACACAGGTAAATAGGGGTAAGCAACATAGAAAAATCAGAGCACATACCGGAATAAAGACCGTGTGTGAACAATGTCAATAAAGATGCCAATCAAAAATATAGCGCTGAACTTACTGCCAGCATATGCACATGACATCAAAGTGAGCTACTGACACTATCACACAATCAAACAGAACCAGCTGGTCCTCCCCCCACACTTGGGTTCTGCCAGGTATTACCATCAAACGTTCAGACCTGCCCAATCTCAAATAGCACACACAAACAAATATCCGTACAAAATTAAAGTAATCTACAGACGCATGCAGAGAATTAAAGAACAAAAGAAAAGAATACAAATGTTTCATCACCCCGTAGGGTGGATACCAAACACAAATAAATGTACAACAAACATACAAACCAGAATCAAGCTCAGATGTATCAAATCCCACGGTCACTGAAACTGGCCATGATAGCCATAGGGGAGACCGGATGTATCAAACAAATCAGTGACCCAAGTACGCTCCCCCTCCTGACCTGAACTAGAAGCACCAGCATCTCCTCCAGTAGGTCCACCACCAAAACCCGAACCAGATCCAGCAACAAAACCAGGCTGAAAAGAGGATGATCCACCAACATCTCCTCCAGTAGGTCCAGTAGTCCAAGGTCTCCAATCAGCACTAGTACCTGCATCAACAGACGACCTACCTCCAAAAGTACCGAACTGTACAGGGCCACGAGGAGATCCCCCAAGATCGTGTGGGAAGAACGAACCTCCTCCCTGACGATACGTCGGGACATAAATAGGTGGAGGTGAGAACTCAGGAATAGGAGTAGGTGGAACGAACTGCTGGCCATGGAACTGAGCATCCCACATCGGCTGATAATAATCAAGAGTATAGTTGGTGTGGGCCTGCTGCGATCCCAACCAGGTCAAATCCTGATCCATGCGCCGCTGATAATCATCAAAAGCTTGACGGCTAGCCTGCTGCCCATCCATGATCTGCTGCAGCTGGGACCCTAAGTCGGTCAAATCAATGCTAGGACGGCCCCGCGAGGAGGAACCAGTAGGATGTCGCACCGGCTCTGGCTCATCCTCAGCAGCCGCATCCATATCAACATCCACATCCTCCTCCACAATGGGAGGCGGTGCAGGAATCTCCCCAATGTCATCAAGCAATCTAGAACTCTCCGTCTTCGTCATCTTCCTAACAATCTTAGCCCTTACCAACTCTCCCTCCTCCAAAGTCTCCTGAAATACTGGTGGTGAAAGATGGGTCTGACAGTCGTCAGTATCAAAAACCCCCATCCGCCGATAGATCATGGTAATGAAATGTCCCATAACCAACTCCGCATCGGAGTGGTTCCACATCCTATCCAACACCACCATGGGAGCTAATGCAAACCTCCTCGGTGCCCCCTCAGAAAACAACTTAATCAACCAAAGGTCAGTAAGATATACCTTCTCCCAGTGAGTGGAACGCTGAACCAAGAAAGTCACAATCATACGGTGGAGCATCCTCAGCTTAACACTCCTAATCTTGGACATACTACCTGACCCACCAGACTTCCAAACCTCACCACCAGTAATACGAGTCCAGTACTGCGTAAGGGACTCACCATCGAAAGCCTGCTTCACATACAACCCCTGTCTTAACAAACCCCTAAAGTCATTATTGTTCAGCTCATCCAATGTATACATCCCCGTATAATAACCAAACTGAGCCACAGAAATCTTCCTAAGCATTCCCCCACAATAGAAATGCACAACCCGCTCCTCAAACAGGTCCTTTATCTTGTTCAATTCCTTTTTCACCTTGAAAGTAGAGAAAAACTCCAAACAAAGCTCCCTATACACTGGTTCCCTGTTAGCAAACACATTGTGCCACATATTGCTTACAACTACCCTGTCGCCAACCTGTGTCTCAATCCTAAACCACCCGTTAATGTCGGCCTGAATTCCAAAATGTTGAGCAGCAGTGGGGTGGAGATACCTGGGTGGGCAAACTACCTCCTTGTGAATAGAAAAGAGCTCATTAAGATAATTGTTGCGGTGAGGTTGCTTCACCCTTGAAAAATCCAGCCACGCATGCCTCTCATTCAACTGACCCGGCCAAAACTTAAGAACAGGCGCATCAACCTCCGTAACCGACTTGCCTTTCCGCAGAGCGGTCCCACTGGATGTTCCCTCCTCGGGTCGCTTCCTCTTGTCAGCACCAGATGCATCCTAAAATCACATATAATAACGACAAACAGTAAGCAAAACGAGGAATGCAAAGCGAGAATAATTTCAAACAATCAACAAAACTTGGGCAGAAAAACGTCCCACTGCGGCGCAGTGGGGCAAGGCAACCCCTCACTGCGTCGCAGTGGGGTGCAGAACCAGCACAAATTTTTTTTTATTTTTATCAAAACCCTAGTTTTTTCTACTCAAATCCGGATGAACTAGTGTTAAATTCATGAAATTAAACATCACATTATCATAATTAACACTTATTACACAAAACCCATCAATTAATTTAACAATTACAACCTAAAAACTTGAATATCAAAGATTTAAAAGAAAATTCAAAGAAAAAGTTCAAGAAACTTACTCCTTTACCCATGATGATGATAGATTGATGATAATCTAAGAAAGAAAAGAAAGAAAATTGCAAGATTGGACGTGAATTAGAGGTGAAAATAGGTTAGGTTTGGGAGTGTTGTTTTTGTTAGAGAGAAAAAGGAAAAGGAGTTATGTTGGTAAGAAAATAAAATAAACTAAAACTTTCTTCCTTTTATTACCTGCACAATATGGCTGTCGATTTGCCCACTGCGGCGCAGTGGTCGCTTACCTTCCCCACTGCGGCGCAGTGGGCGATTTGTACCCAAGTTTCCGAGGAAATTGGCTGCGGCGCAGTCAGCGACTCCCACTCCCCACTGCGGCGCAGTGGGGTGTTTTTGCACAAGATAGGCCGAGACAATAGACTGCGTCGCAGTCAGCCCATCGTGCCCCCACTGCGGCGCAGTGGGGCACTCTCCTGCACGAAACTTCGGCAATGCACAACAAATCACAATTCGTTTCACGATCAACCTGGACCTGCACTCCTTAACAAATCAAAATCAAATCTAACTAAATGAAAAGAAGAACGAAATGCAATAAAAACAAATGAAACACACGGGTTGCCTCCCCCCCCCCCCCCCCCCCCCCCCCCCCCCCCCCCCCCCAACCACACGGGTTGCCTCCCGAGAAGCGCTAAGATTATTTACGAGTCTTTAGCTAGACTCGAACCTCTCATAATCACCATCATTAGGACCCCGACGCCCCCACACTTGAAGTGTTGGGCGGTCTACTTTTAAAAGGAGAGAAACAGTTACCTTTAACCTTGTTACATATCCAATCATTTGCTTCGTCAGAAATATCAACAACCATCATTAACTCAGCTTTCTCATTGGTTGACAAATTAGAGCATAGTTCTTTAGATAACTTAATATTACCATGAGAAATGGCAGACCTCAATCGACTATAAAGCTTTCGGATCTTAGCACACGGTCCATCAGTCGGTTTAGAACCAGGTACTGCTGCTGACTTGCGGTCTAGGCTCTCTAGCTTATCATCCAACCATTTATCAATCTGTGAATCCAAAGAACTAACACAGGCAGTTTCAACATAATTAGCAGCATTAGGTAAAGAAACAGAACATGTGTTTGAAAATGTTACAGATTCATCCCCGGCTCTCAATGTCAACTTACCACGACCGACCTCAAGTTTAGCATCGGCCGTAGCGAGGAATGGTCTCCCAAGGATAAGAGGCACATTTAATGCCTCATCTGCTTCAATAATCACAAAATCTACAGGAAAAACCAAACCACCCACCTTGACTAACACATCTTCTAATATTCCAATAGGTCTTATTTCAGACTTATCGGCCAAATTGATTTTCATGTTAATAGGTTTAGGTTTTCCTAAGTTCAACTTGGAGTAAAGAGAAGAAGGCATAAGGTTAATACTTGCACCCGAATCATTTAAAGCCTTTTTTACCGTTAAGTTACCTATCTTACAAGGAATAGTAAAACTACCTGGATCTCCTCGTTTTTCGGGCAACTTACCTGTTACAGCTGCTGAGCAAACTTCCTCTAGCACTGTAGTAGCCACACCATCCAGATGCTTCTTATTCATCAAAATCTGCTTCAGGCACTTTGCATATCCTGGCATCTGCACAATTGCATCTAAAAATGGAATATTGATATGCAATTTTCTGAGGTGACTTACAAATTTATCCATTTGTTCCTTTAGCTTATCCTTCGCCAATCGCTGGGGAAATGGAGCCTTCGGTTTATATGGCTTAACAGTTGGTTCCTCAGCGGGCATCTCAACAGGTCTTAAGCCTTCGGTTTATATGTCCTAACAGTTGGTTCTTTAGCGGGCATCTCAACAGGTTTAGCAACGGGTTGGGGTGGAACGGCCGGTGTCGGCACGGCTAGTTCCGGTTCCATCTCAATCTCTCATCAACTTGCTCCTCCTCTTTATTAACCTGCACAGATTGAAACGAATCATTAGGTGAAAAATTAGCAGAATCATAAGTGTTACCTGCCCTCGTAGTGATAGCATTCACATGCTCGTTTCTGACATTAGGCTGGGTATCCTTTTTCCATGATCCTTGATTACTCGATTGAGGCTTTGGATTGTGTCCCTGATTCGGCCCCATGCTAAACTGAGGCTTAGGATTCTGTTGAGTAGTGCTAGGTAGAGTCCCCGTAGGCCTAGCTAAAGCTGCCATCCTACTCTCGAGATCCTTAAAGTTCAACTCCGCATTCTTGGCATTCATCTCAACCTTCCCATCTATCCTATCCAACCTCTCATGCAATGCCTTCGTATCATCCCGAATCATCTTAATACTTGTATTTGTCTCAATCTGATTGCTCATCATTTGCTTCATCATCTCCCTCAACTCGTCATTTGGATCGGCATTAGAAGAAGAAGAACCGGATCCTTGTCCTTGTTTAGGTTGTTGTTGAGGTTGATTCTGATAATTGTCTCCTTGCCACCTGTTACCTGAAAAACGAGAGTTGTTAGTAGGAAAAGAAGAGTTATAAGAGGGATTACCCGAAGGACGGTTTTGGTAACCGGAATTGCGTTGATAGCTCCCTTGTTGTTGGTTTTGGATGTAGTTAACATCTTCGGGTCCCGACTTGGACAATCTTCCGAATAATGCATATTCCCACAATAGTCACATCCATCGGCAACAACCTTCACATCCCTTTCAATGGCCCCAAATCGGCTCTCTTGCATGGCAAAGCCCTTTTCCATACGCTCCGATAGCGCCCTAATCTCTCCAATCATACCCGAATCATGACTAGCTTCGACCTTCGCTACCCGGCCTTGGCTAGTACCCTTCTTCAATCTTCTCTCATTCTTTAAAAACCGATCATCATCCATGTTGGCATTATCCTTGGCCATGGATTCCAAGATCTCAAAGCCCTCATTTGGTGTGATCTTATTGAACCCTCCACCAAAAGCATAACCGAGCTCACGTTTTGACTTCTTATCGAGCCCATCAAAAAATAGTTCAACATATTGCTCTCTAGTCATATTATGACCCGGGCAATTTCTCAACATCTCTTTAAAACGGATCCACGCATCAACAACATCTTCATCTTCGTCTTGGGCAAACGACCGAATCAAGTTTTCCAACTTTCTTTGGGTTCTAAGTGAGTAGAACTCACCAATAAAGGCTTGCTTAAGTTGGTCCCAAGTTGTAATGCAATTTTCAGGTAGGTCATTGAACCAATCAAGAGCATCGCCGGTAATAGACATTGGAAATGTCTCGAGTTTACGGCATTCATTTGATTCTGCCCGTATTGGTATAACCTAGCCAACTTCTCAAATCTCTCTAGATGTTGATACGGATCCCACTTCCTTTTACCATCAAATTGTTGTTCCTCAATGCTCTTTAGATGATTACCCTTTAGGTTGAAGTCATGAGCAATTTGAGGAGCTCTAATAGGACTACCACGGTTTGCGGAATAGTGCGAACCCTTTCGCCATACCGTATATCATTTGGGTCCCTATCTTCGTCTGCCATTTTCTCCTCTACCTTAACCTCAAGATCAAAAAATTCGTCCAAATTAAACCCCTCCTCGTCTGAATCAGGAGTAGGCTAGCAATGGGTGAGAATGGTGTTGGTGTTGTGAGGTTAGATCTACGTCTAGATGGTGTTCTCAAAGGACTATAAAGAGGTAAACCCGAAGACCTCAAGTTCATCAACTAGAAAGTAAACCTGCAAAACACAACTAACCAAACACGTCAACTGCACCTGTGATAAGATAAGAAAAGAAAATCTAAACTATTAAAGCAAATAACTTCCTTACGCGTGAGGAAGGATCAAACCACTAAATTAACAACTAAAACGCGCACAATCCCCGGCAGCGGCGCCAAAAACTTGATGTGCTAAATCGAGTTTAAAATTTATAAACAAGAAATACCTAAAAACTCACTACTACACACTATCGGGCAGTGGACCCGATCGTATGCAATATAGTAAAAAGATAAGTCCAGGTTCGTTCACGGGGATTGGTTCGAATTAATTGTTTAGAAAAGGGGTTTGGAAAAAGGGTGTTACTTAGATTCTCACTCTGACAATAACTTTAAGGACAAATGCGTATAAAGTAAAGGTAAGTCTCAAACAATAATGGTAAATATCATCCACCTTGACTCCGCTAGACTTCAGACATGATTGCTTTCAGTAAAGACCAAATTCGTTAAGAGTTGACACGATAAACGTGAGAGAATGAAATGCTCGCGTGGTACCCCCAACCGCTCACAAGTCACCCAAACACCTAACTGCTAGTTTAATTACCCAAGCCGGTACCACCAACGCCTAGACAATCTTACCAACACTTAGCTTGTTTGTTTACCAAATTACCAATTGCGCCTATGTGAATTAAAACGTAGTACCACCAAAAAATTGTTACACATATATCCGCTCATCCCCTCCCTCGCGGTACCTACTGCCCCTCCCCCCCCGCTCCACTCCCCCCCTCATTTTTCAACACTTCGCACCTTCATCGTCACTTCTCTTCTTCTACTGCTAGCCCCTCACACCCTCTCTCTTCAACCAACCCTTCTTACTCTCCTGCTCTCATCGCCCCTATAACCCCTCAGCTTCTCCTTTCTCTGCCTCTTCGCCACATCTCTCCCTTCTCCATCCTCCTCCCAATTCCTTGTTCCTATTCGCACCTCATACCCGTCGGTAGCTTTCCTCCAAATCTGTCCTATCAAATTACTCCTGGTAAACCCCAAAACCACAACAAAAACCGTTATAGGGGGTACCACCACGTTGAACAAAATAAAATGGGACTCCGTTTCTTTTTAAAATTTTGACATTTTCACCGATCATACCATGAAAAAAAACTAATGAGATAATCGGGGTTTGTTTGTCATAGACAAGCGACCGTTAGAAAATCACATATGCATTCGACTAGTACCACTAACGAAGAACACACATGCCACCAATATCAAATTAATACAAATAAAGGAATTAAATCATCAAGATCACGACACAACGATAATTGAAATCAACTCTTTGAATTAAAATATATAGCAATCACATCATTCGTCTAGTTTTATCAAGGTGGACAATAGAAGAATTAGCCACTCATGATTATATTGAAATTACAATAAGAATCAAGAAAGAACATAAAGTACCAATTGTTGAAGAAACGAAATTGCAAGACAAATAAGTAGATACGATCTAGATGGGTGCACGTGAATCTCCAATGAATCGAAGACGATTAGATCTTGAATCGACCCTTGAAGAACTCCCTGAAGTGCAGCTCCTAGAAAGAGTATTTGATACCTAGAATAATAGGCTGTGAAAACTATTTATACTTCTTTAATTCTGATGCAGAAAACTCCTAAGACCCTTCAGTTCCGTGTACTCACTGCGGCGCAGTGGGCGTGTAAGGCCCCCACTGCGTCGCAGTCCCTCAACTGGTTGACCAACTGGTTGACTGACTGGTGCTGACTGCGGCGCAGTGATCCAGTTCACCACCACTGCGTCGCAGTGGATTTCCACGTCCTTTTCCTATTTCTGACTGCGGCGCAGTCACCATCACACCATCCCCACTGCGGCGCAGTGGGGGACTTGGACGAATAAGGCCGTGGATAATGGCTGCGGCGCAGTGGACCACGTACATCTCCACTGCGTCGCAGTCAACTTCTTAGTGTACAACCTTCACTTTACGATCCCGACACTCGCTATCTCATCCACTCGAAACGACTCTCGACTTCACAAACGACTTCTGGCCAAAAATCATCCGAATTTGCACAAAATGAACGCGTACTTGTTTAGAACCTGAAAACACTAACAAACACATAAACGCGCCAAATGCACACAAATTCGACAGAAAACATGTAATATAAAGGCCAAAAACAACGTGGGCAATGGGTATAAGTTAGTCAAAACGTTCTTATCATCCCATAATAATGAAGGTGCTCTTTCTGATCCTTAACTGATCAAGGTTTCAAATATATCACTTATGACTTGAGATAGACATGATCAAGGTGCTCCTTTTGACGACGAATCCTTTGAAAAATCGAGTTCAGCTCATTCATACAATCTTCCATTAACTGGATATCATCATTGATCTGAAAATAGAGCTCGTCAAAAACCTTCGCACGACCAGCCTGACGGTTGTACTCCTATAATAATAATTAATATATAAATATGTGAGATTGCCTAAAATAATATGAGGTACAACTAAAATACAATGACATTGAGATTGGCAAAAAATATAGTAAATATGTAGTAGATGAGGCAAATATTTACCTCCCAGCCAAGCACATGCGGGTCGCGGGTTGGAGGGCGTCCACTGTAAGGTGGCAAGGCTGATATTTCAGCATGCTGTAAGATAAGGTAACATATGTTTAAGTCAGGTGTTATACGTGCTTGAGTTTCCCAGATCATCCAAACATATGTCTATGAAGTAAACGGTAACGCAGAAGCAACATCACATATATATTTTGTATGCAAAAGCAAATTTACAATTCTGTGCCGTTTCCATAGTTTTTTTTAAAAAAAATTTGTGCATACTTCATTTTTTGCTGCATAGTTAAGGAATAAAATATCTACAAATTCATAATATATCACATACAACAACATAATCCAATTTGTTAATTTATGTTGAGCATTTTAATAGTGTAAGGGATACATATAAGGCGAATATTTACCTCCAAAGGAACCACATGCGGGGATGGCTGGACAGGCAATGGAGAAGGTGCAACAACCGGGTTCAAAGCGGGATTGGGGGTTGGAACAGGTGGGGTCGGAATGCTGGTGACTGCAGCGGCATTGGGGGCTGCAGATGGCGGGTCTGTAGCGCGTTCATTGGATGCATTGATGGCATAAGCAGGTGTTCGAGGCCCTCTATGTGAGCGTCGGAAGGGTTTCCTTTTGCGCGATGAAGAAGCATCAGTAGACGGACCTTTGTTAGTCATTTGAGCAGACAATGTAGAGATCGAAAGGTTCTGTAGTATGAAAGTTTTTGTGTTGTGAGGGAGAAGATATGTGATGTGAGGGAGAAGATATATGTAGTTTATATATATACACCAAGAATTTAATTGCAAGCATTGGGAATCATTATAAAAGCCTGGGATATGTAGTAATGAATATAAAGGGGCAAAAGAAGTCTATAACGGCAGACAGATACAAATATTATTAAATGTATTAATTAGATAATTAGAATATAGAGAATAGAGTGATCACGTGATGGACAAAATTATTATTATGTTGTCAGGACATTTTGCAACAAGAGAAGAGAGTGCAACGGTCTTTGAAATAAATGGTATTTTCAGTTTCAAATACAATGGATTGCATTGTGAAGCGTATAATGAGAAGTAGTAGTGGTTAATTTTTTGGTTCTTTAGCTAGTATTGCTTCAACTGTGGCAGTGGTGATCCTAAGATGATTTATTTCATGTCGGATACCATTGAGCGTCTCATGTCGTGATAACTATACAAATTTATAAATAATCTCATGTTTTCTTATTGTAAGGATATCGTGTCTAGCTATGGGTACCCATGTCATAAGTTGATTCCAGCACGAATCTTAAATGAGAAAATTCCTTACTGCACATATTTTATTGAGTTCATGTAGCCAGACAAACGATTGTACAGAAGTTGAAGCAAAGGCTAAAGCACTACTTCAGACATTAGGAATGAAGTTAATAGATGTTATTACATTTAGCACTACTTCAGACATTAGGCTAAAGCACTACTTCAGACCCATATAACTTAATACAACTGAACAATTCCTAACCCACTAAAAACTCCAAAATGAAACATATGCAAATCAATAATAGATGTTATTTAAAACAAGATACAAAGATATCCGCAAAAACTAATCTCCTGATGAACAAAATACAAGGAAAGGTTGTTGTAACCACCGAGGGAGCAAGTGGTATAGGTGAAGCCACTGCTCGTCTTTTATCTATGAACACAGGTCAATATGCATACATTCACTGTGACGATCTTTGCAAAGAGGTCTCTTTATCCATCATTTCAAGCAGCAGCAGCAACAATATGCATACATTCACTGTGACGATCTTTGCAAAGAGGTCGCTTTATCCATCATTTCAAGCAGCAGCAACAACCTAAGAGTAGCAGATCCGCAAAAAACCAGTCAACACTATTAAGAACCCATAACAACACTATTAAGAACCCATAATAGCATTGTCTCTTTATAGCTTTAATGCAATTTAAAGTCAACTTATATTTCATAAAGTTTTAAACAGGACGACTTGAGGTAATGGACATTCATACTAACACAAATACCAGCAGGAATAGAACCATGAATTTCATTATTAGAAAAGTCTAGAACTTGAAGTGCAGGCGGGTTTATACTAACAAGGAAAACGCCATTGAAATCATTACTACTTAATTCAAGCACTGATAAATGGGATAACCTAAATCAGATACCACATATTCTTCCTCTAATCTTGTACCTTAAACATCAGCAAAAAAACAAATTCCAAATGGAAAATTACCTGTTTAGTCTTGTACGTGTGCCCTACAACTTCTGATTCTCTTGTACCTTGAACATCATGCGTGTTTAGTCATTAGCTCCCCATGCTTGCAAAATTAAGCCAATTTGACAATTGAAAAACAAAATAAGTAAGAAATGTAGATGGAAAGTTAAAACGACTTACATATAGAAATTATGCGTCGTGTAATACTTCTCTGTACACTACATTTGCCGTGTATACTCCAGCTTGATTGAAGTCTTTCACAGGCCTAACTAAAACCTTTGTCTTTTCACGTGATATCCCTCTAGATAGTGCCACATAAAGTTGGCCGTGCGAGAATACCGAATCTGGTAGATATATACCCACGTTTGGAATTGTTTGGCCTTGAGCTTTGTTGATGGTCATCGCAAAGCTAAGGCGAATTGGAAACTGTTTTCTCTTCAACTTGAATGGGAACATATCATTTTCGGATGGACATAGAGGAATTCTTGGTAAAAAAACCCTTTTCCTGGCATGTTCACCAACGGCTATTTCTGCATCGATGACATTACGTTGAAAAGATTTGCATATCAATCTTGTGCCATTACATAATCCATTTGATGGATCGATGTTACGCAAAAGTATAACCGGGCATCCAACCTTGAGGCGTAGACAGTGAGGGGGCAAACCACTAACGTTGAGCGAATTTAAGAATTCAATGGGATAATGGTTGTGCGTGTCACCTTCTGCCTCATCAAAACTGTAGTAGATCCGTTCATCTCCCGGGAATTTATCGATCAACTCATCATTTATTTCGTCAACATTCTCATTTTTAGTCGATAATATTGCCCTAGAAATTATGTAATCCGAAGAAAATCCATTGATTTCCATAGACGGGAATATTTCACTAATCAAATCCTTTCTCGCTTGATCTGGATTAGTATACGGTATGGTCATATCTCCAGGTATGCGAATAAAGATTCCATCAATGGCTTCTTCATTTCCATCACCGACGCGTAGAAGAAAATCTGAAAACCATGGATCTGTGAGTGCTCTCATATTTACAGTTAAACGCATCTTTTTAGTCACAGACCAAAGAGGTGACATTCGTAGGCTGGAGTCCACAATCTGTCCACGGGTTCCCTTTTTGATAACAGGTAAGACCTGTCTAAAATCACCCCCTAAAACCATTATTTTCCCTCCAAATGGTTGCCTTATTCCCGTGATATCCTGCATTGTTCGATCAAGTGCCTCCACGGCTTGTCTTTTAGCCATTGATGCTTCATCCCATATTATTATTTGGCCCTAAGTAGTAGTTTAGCAGTCCCACTCTGTTTACTGATGTTGCAAAGAGAGTTATTGTTGAGGATGAGGGGAATCTTAAATCTTGAGTGAGCTGTTCGGCCACCAGGCATGTTGTTAGCCGCAGCACCGGATGAAGCAGTGGCAAGGGCGATTTCGCCACGGGAACGAACCTCGGCAAGCAAAGCCTTGTACAAAAATGTTTTCCCCGTTCCACCTGGACCATCTATGAAGAACACGCCCGGACAATTATTATCAACATGTCGCATGATGGTATCAAATGCAAACTTTTGATCGGGGTTGAGAGAATCTCGGGCACGTAGATGGTCAGCTTCAACAACTATAGAATATTCTTCTTGTAGCTCACGACAACCGTCTGCATTATGAGAACTTGTGGTTAATCAGGAAGGTCAAAATCATTGAGCCTCTTACCCATAGATTGAAGAAATACTGAGATATCCCTAAGGACCATATTTTGAATGTGCTAAATATTATTAAACTGTCTTGTGTAGTCTTCAGAAAGTGATTGATAGTGCTCATCCCATAATTTTCGAACATCACCTGGCTCGCAAAAAATCAGAATAGTCGCAAATAACCTTCTCAAAGAATGTTGGAAACTGGAATAAAGAAGCTTCTGTCAGACATTGTGACAAACAATCATCATTCTCAATTAATCCTCTCTCGAGAGCTGCCTTCCTAAACGTCAAGTGTTTTACACCATTAGCTGTGTAAAGATCGTCAAAGCTTTTTGGCCCTCTAACATGCGTCAAAAGTAGGCGTAGGTAGTACCGGTCACCTTCAGCTGGGTTGGCTGAAACAACTCGTCCCCTCATTGATGCACCCCTCCTTGGTTTCCAACGAAGTTGCTGCTATCCATGTGTAGTGTTTTGGGATTTCTTTATATAAATACTGCCTTGCATTTTGGTATACGCTATTCAATTCAAAAAATGCAGTCAACATTGATCTTTTATTCCGTTCCCTTTGTTCAACATCTGTGAGCCTAGCATTTTCGCTGAAACGAACATACTGCTTATTCGGGAGATGAAGTTGTAATGCCATAACAGAAGGGTGGATTTTAGATAGGGGAAACCGAAAAATTCGCCACATTGCCTCTGGAGGTGACACATAACGTGCATCTTGAAATCTTTTGATCTCGTTAACTATTCCTTCTTCTTGATCAGGATCCACGTGAACAGACTGTTTATCATGACCCTTGTAAACATATTTGAATGCATATTTCACTGATTTAATACTCGAGCAGACTTCCATGTTCATGTGACAGTTGAACATCATAAGTAACCGCGGGTTGTAAGGAACGACCCATCTGTTATCGACAATATGTTTCCCCAGAGTCACTTTGATTCCAGTTTTTCTTCGCCGATACAAAGGATATGAGTCATCTCCTTGTACGGTTTGTTCGTTGAATTGCCTAGGGTAATGCCAACGACATTGTTTTGGGTCTCCCTGCATGCATGGACTGTTGTGATTTAGAGGTCCACAAGGACCGTGAATCATGTGTCTAACAACCTTTTCATGCAGGCTGGGATACTTTACCGGGTCCGGTATTTCAGCGCACACAAACTTGTCATATAGGTCTGGAGTGGTCAGCTTGTGTGATGGTTTCATGATTAAAAGAAAATGTGCATGCGGTAATCCACGTTTCTGAAACTCTATGACGTAAACATATGCCCGTACTACACCAAGGACATGTTTATCTAAAAGTTGCTTCTTAAGATCTTCTAATTTCGCATGAAACACTCTTGATACAAGTTCTGGACGATCTTGTGCAGTCTGACCGGGTTCGAGTTCTTCTATGATTTCATCCCAACCGGATGCTGCTGTCAAGGGGGAGTTTGTTGAAGCATGTTGATGTGACAACAGCAACTTAGATTTGATTATGTCTTATTCATCTATATGTAATTGATAGATTATAGACTTTGTGTTTTAATAATGATTGATTACATGTTTTGGTGTTATTTATATGTTTATATATGATGTTTGTTATGTATATCATACAAGTACAAACATAATATATGTTACTCTTGTAAGAAAGACGATGGAAAAGAAACAAGAGCACGCAACCTACCCCACTAAGGGAAGCACTCATCCACCCAGCGACGAATCTCCCGCCTCCAACCTCTGGGTCACCTCGGACGTGAGCAGTTGCTCAGTCTCCCCTGCGGTCACCTCCCACCATCCTGCCATTCACCCCCTGAGACGAATCCGCGCGTTTTCTGTCCTCGTGACGCCACACGTCTCCCTCCCGTTGTAAGGGTCCCTCGCCCCGTCCCCCCATCCACCTATTACCCCTAATACGTGGACTTGCACGTAGACCGCCCCCCCCCCTACAAGCTACATACACCGTCGGGCTTCAGCAATTTTCTTCTACTACTCTGTCCTCCCACCTTATCGTCCTTTTCGTTATCCAAGTACAAACATAATATATGTTAGGTTCTTGTACATAAAGTACTTGGAAAATAACAAGGCATAGATATTGATGGTAAGTTGTACTAACGAAGATGATCTTCGTTAGGAACGAACGAAGATAATCTTCGTTTGATGGGCTGGGCAGCTAAGTTCGTAAGAACAAAGCCCAGCAGGCCCAATATCGATCATAAACGTATATAAACGATTGGAAACCCTAAATTGAGGTGGTCAGTCGATATCACACACACACCAAAGCGACTAAGTTCGTTGCTAAGCTATAGCAAACGAATATAGATCACATAAGGCTGATTATATTGATATAATTAGCAATATAAACGATAACTAATCAAACTAGTTATCTCGTGAGGATTCCGCACTCACGACATAACAATAGACGATCTCGAGAGCGATCCGTAGCTATCGAGGGACTCACAAGTGGTATCAGAGCCATTCGATATCTTATCGAAGGGTTGAGATCGTTTGTTTGATTGTTTTTCTCAAAAATAGTCTCCCGAACACTTTCTGTCGTTAAGTTCGTTTGCCTTACGAACTTAGCGAAACGAAGTTATTCAACGAAGTTAGCAAACGAATTTAACTTAAATTCGTTCAAAATTCATCAAACGAAGATAGACTACGAAGTTTCTTTCATTTTCGTTTTGAATCTTCTTCAAACGAATTTTGTTTACGAACTTAACTTATCTTCGTTCAGATTCCTGTCTACGAACTTAACTATCTTCGTTCAGAATTTTTGTCCACGAAATTAGGCTATCTTCGTACTGACTCGTTCTACGAATTTAATCTAAATTCGTTCCTTTTTTATCTTCGTTTGAACAGTATTTTTCACTTATGGCTTCTTCATCATCAACCAACAATGCTGTTGCCCAATATCTCAATTCTCTAGTTTATCATGATCACCTGGTAGGGCGTACTAATTCTCCACCAAAATTAGTTTCATTAGCTGACTTTTGGGCGTGGAGAGGTCGATTTGAAGATTTCATTCAACGAGAAGACTTGAATATGTGGCTCATGATCACTGAAGGTTATGAATGGCCCACTCTTACTGTGAATGGAGTTACTTCTACATACAAGGTGGGAGAATTAACGGGCAAAGAAAAGGCTAACTACGCCATTGAAGTAAAGGCTCTTTCCACACTTCGTATGTGCATTCCTCAAGAGTTGGTGCACTTGTTTCCTAAACAAGAATACAAGACTTCAAAGCAATTATTCGATGCTATTGAAGCTCATTGTGAAGGTGATCCATTATTGAAGAAAAACAGAATTAAAATGCTTAAGAAACAATTTGATTGCTTCAATGCCACAAAGAATGAACAAGTTGAGGATCTTATTTTGAGATATCAACATCTTCTTGCTGAATTAGCATATTTTGATCTTAGATACACTCCTACTGAGATAGTGGATAAATTCTTAGATGGTTTGCCGAAAGCTTACAGAGAATTTCGTCATGGATTACAAGAAAGAGCTGATTATGCTTCTCTTCGAATAGATGGAGTTATATCCACTCTAAGAAACAGAGAAATGAAGGATAAGGCAAAAGATCTTCAAGACAACTTCACACAAGATCCATCTCTCTATCATGCCACTATGAAAAATCCAACAGCTGATGTTAATGCTTTCTTTTCTGGAGTTGGTAATACTGGTGAGACAGACAATTGTGGTGCACAAATGGATGGAGATGATTCTTTTGGATTCATGGCTACTGATGCTGGTAACAAGGGAAAAAGGGCTAATGACGGTGCAAAGACTGGAAATATGAAATTCGGAAACATTTCATCTTCTTCTGCAGGTTACAAATCCATGCCTATGAATATGAAATCAGCTGAGGGTAGGATGAATGTATTTGCTGCAATGTGTGCTGCACATGAAGCTTTTGTTGCAGGAAGAATCACAGATCCAGCACTTATTGATGAAGATTACGATCAGATAGATCCAGATGATGTTGAAGAAATGGATCTGAAATGGCAATTGGCAATGATCACCAGGAGAGTACAAAAGTTTATGAATAGAACAGGCAGACAGCTTACAGGAGGTACTCAAGGATTTGACAAGTCAAAGGTGAAATGCTATAACTGCGAAGGTTTTGGACATTTTGCCAGAGAATGTCAACGGCCTAAGAAAGAGGCAAATGTTACTCCTGCACGTCAAGATAGAGGTGGTAATCGTCCGTTCAATCAAAATCCTACTAGAGCTCTTTTGTTGACTGATGATCCTACTGCTAATGTCACTGGAAATGACAAGGCTATAGTAGCTGTTCAACCAGATGGTTCTTATGTTTGGAATCTTCCTCATGATGAGAACAATAATGCTTATTTGGCCGAAATTCTTGATGATATGGCTCAAATAGTTGATTCTCCAGATGATTTCATGGACACCACAGTCTACCACAGTGAAGAGCAATTGTATGAAAATACTAAAAGTTCGAATGTGGAATCTGTTGCTGCTGGTGTATATGATACTGATTCCGAATCTGACAATGAGTTAGAAGAAGTCAAGAACCTTGATGAAGTGAAAGCTACTGAAGAGGTGAAAGCAGCTGAGGTTAAAGATGATTCTGCCACAGAAAAGGGTGAAAAGACTATTGAGGAGCAGATGCAAGATTTCGAGATTCCGGCTGGCATGACTGTGGATGACTTTGTTGCTTACATGGCAGATTGCAAAGAGGCAGACCAACAGGTATCTTGTTCTTTACATACTATTGTTCATGTTTGTAAAATTGTTAATCGCATGTTTGATGAACTTGAACAAAAGAATGAACAAATCAAGAAATTAGAATCTGTTGTCAATACTGCTCATGATGAAAGAGATAAATTAATTAAAAAGGGTCTAACTGTAAATGATAAGGAAAAATTTTTTAAGGAAAAGATTAGATCCTTAGAATCTGACATTAGAGCAATGAAAGACAAAGTCAATCATTCTGTGGCTATAGAAAGAGTAAGTAGTGATGCTTATTCCTTGTTAGCTAGAAAGTGTGCTGCCGTAGAAAAGGAACTTGCTGATGCTAGGATAGAAATCTTGGAATTTAAGGCTAAATCTGATTCTGCTAGACATTCTGAGCTTTTGATGCATATGAAAAATTTGAGAATTCTTCTTCTAAAAGTCTTGAAACTGCTAAGATTTCTTATAAAGATGTGCCTCCTCCTTTCAATAATAACTATACTCCTGTTGAACCTAATATTCCTGAAATCCTACTTCAACCTAGTGTTGTAGATGGTAAACCAAAAGACTCAATTTCCGAGGCAAAGTTGCCTGAGGGAACAAAAGAGTCTAAAGGAGTTCTTCTCAACCTAACAAGGAAGAGAAATTGAAAGGTGTTGCTTTAAATCAGTCTACTCCTTATGGTCAGAAAGACAGTATTGTACACTTTACACTTCATAAGAGTAATAGGGTCTATACTGAGTTAGAATTCCCATTAGAATCTATTGACCCTAAGAGGATTGATAAAGTGTGGGATGTTGCTATTGAGGATATGAAGAAATTAAGTCAGCAACGTCTCACTCCATTACCTAAGCAGTCTAGGATTAGAAAATCTGAAGATAACTTAGCAGTTAATGAAGAAGCAACTAAGGTTTTAAAGCACATTTTAATGCCTGCACTTAAGAAATCTTCAAGTAAAGATAGACATGAGAAAGATGGTGCTAGGAAGTCTAGGATATCACCAACTAAACAAGACCCTGAAAAGGAAGATCAAAGAAAAACAAGTAAGTCAGTGGACACTAGTGCTAATAATGAATCTGTAGGTACCGATAAAAAGGTAGATACAAACAAAAAGTTCAAGGTCCTCTCTTACTTTGCTTGTCATGAAAAGGGTCATGTTTATAGTGTATGTCCAAATAGACCTCGAAGATCAGGTTCTCCTTCAAAGGCTTCCACTTCAGAAGGAAAAAGGGGTTGGGTAATAATAAACAGGTTTATGAGTCTAAAGTTCAATCTTCTCCAAAACCGTTTACTATACCTCAACGACGTGAATCTCCACTGAAAGGTTCCTCAGGAAATGTTCATAGGATTTCAAATCGTTTTCAAACACCTCCACGACCTGATCGTTCTGTTCCTAAAAGTCAAAATTCATTCTATGACCAAATTCATTCGAGTGTTCGATCTTCTTATGGCCCTCATTCTCCTAGATCTTCTCCGACGAGAGGTCAGAAGTCTTCTCCTGTGAGAAGACGAGATGAGAATCATGTTCCTCCCACGGCTTCTAGCAATGGGTATTGGACTGAACTGATTCTAAGGGATGAGAAGGGACGACCCAAACCTCAGAAGGTTTGGGTCCCCAATGAAAACTAATTTTTTATCATTTTATGTGCAGGGAGTTCCTAGGAAACCAATCCATTTATGGTACCTTGACAGTGGATGCTCCAGGCACATGACAGGGGACAGGAAACTCTTGTCCAATTTTACTGGTATAAATGGGTCGTATGTTTGTTTTGCTGGATCCAAGGGCGGCAACATCACCGGTTAGGGAGATGTCGTCAATGGACAACTTACTCTAGAAAGAGTAAACTATGTGGAACAACTTACTTATAATCTAATGAGTGTCTCACAGATCTGTGACAAGGGCAACAATGTTCATTTCACAGAAAAGGAGGCATTCATCTTGAAGCCGGGTTTCGTTATTCTAGAAGAATGGATTATGCTCAGAGCTCCTAGGAAGAGAGACATCTATGGCTTAGTTTTAGGTGTTGATAATCCAACGGAGCCCCTCTGTTTGTTGAGCAAAGCAAATGAGTCTGAATCTCTCCTCTGGCATCGAAGAATGGGACATATCAACTTTCGGAAGATGAATGAACTTGTTAATCTTGGGTTAGTTGATGGTGTTCCAGTTAAGAAGTTTGGGATGGAAGATAAATGTGTACCATGTTTGAAAGGAAAGCAACACAAGAATCCTCATAAATCAAAGGTGCACAACACTATATCCAAACCATTCGAACTACTTCATATGGATCTCTTTGGTCCTGTGAACGCAAGAAGCATTGGAGGGATGTACTACTGTTTGGTGATCACTGATGATTACTCTAGGTACTCATGGGTATTTTTCTTGAAGACAAAGGACGAGACCGCAAACCGGTTTATGGATTTTGTTAGACAAGTTGAGAATGTCCATGAAGTTAAAGTTAAGAGAATCAGGAGTGACAATGGCACTGAGTTCAAGAACAATACTCTTACGGTTTTTTGCTTGACCAAGGGTATTCAACATCAATTTAGTGCACCGTATGAGCCACAGCAGAATGGAGTAGCAGAGAGGAAAAACAGGACTTTGATAGAAACAGCCAGGATGATGCTTGCTGATTCAGGGCTTCCTGTTACTTTCTGGGGGGAGGCAGTGAATACAGCTTGTCACATTTTAAATCGGGTTTTAACAGTTAAACGGTTTAAGAAAACCTGTTATGAACTTTTGCACAACAAAAAGCCCAATTTGCAAAATGTTGAGCCATTTGGTGTTCCTTGTACTTTTCTTAAGGTACTTCCTCAGGGTAAATTTGATCCCAAATCAGAGGAGGGTTTCTTCTTAGGTTATGTACCTAGTACACCAATTCGGCGTGTGTACAATCAGAAAACTGGCAAAGTAAATTTTGGTACAAATGTTGTAATTGTCAGTCATAAACCTGCTGTACACATTGGTCCTGCTAATGACTTCGATTATGATGGTGTCTTCACCTCTTTTCGTGGTCCTGTTTCTTTACAGGTGTTCCGATTGTGGAAGATGTAGTTACTCTTCATGATCCACTTGAAGGCGGACCGGTTCCTGTCTCTTCTCCTGTTTCTTCATCATTTATTAAGCCTGCTTCTAAATCTGGAGAGTCAAGTGGGACCAAAGAAGCAGACTCTACTTTAGAGACTGCTCCTAAAAATCTTACTGATCCTTACATATACCGCTACCTGATGATCCTTTCTATGATACTGATGACACGGAAGGTGAAAATCAGGAAGAGCCTAAAACTCCAGAACATCATGTCCAGACTAACTTGGGGAATGATCTTACAGTTGACACGGTTTCTCAAACAAGAGTCAACAAGGATCATCCAGTAGAGCAAATCATTGGTGATGCTTCTGCCTCTGTTCGTACGAGGAATCAGAATAGGAACAATCTGTCAAGTATGTTTGCTGAAGTTAAGGATTCTGGGGCAATTACTTGGTACTTGTACTTTTGCTTCATCTCTCAGGTTGAGCCTAAAAATGTTGGAATGGCTCTTAAAGATCCATCATGGGTTGAGGCGATGCAAGAAGAATTGGCTCAGTTTCGGAAGCTTAATGTATGGAAGTTAGTTGACTTACCTCATGGTGAATCTCCTTTATCTACGCGATGGGTTTTTCGTTGTAAAAAGGATGACAAAGGTGTTGTTACACGCAATAAGGCTCGGTTGGTAGTTAGAGGATTTGAGCAACAAGAAGGTTTTGATTACGATGAGACTTTTGCACCTGTAGCTAGACTAGAAGCTATTCGATTATTTCTGGCATTTGCTAGTTATCAAGGTATAAAGGTGTATCAACTTGACGTAAAGAGTGCCTTTTTGTATGGAGAAATTAAAGAAGAAGTGTATGTAGATCAACCTCAGGGGTTTGAGGATCCAGATTTCCCCAATAGAGTATATCGTCTTGATAAGGCTCTATATGGTTTACATCAGGCTCCTCGATCATGGTATGAAAAACTGTCTACTCATTTGCATGAAAATGGTTTTACTCGAGGTTCTATTGACAACACGTTGTTCATCAAATGGAAAGGGAAGGACTACTTGCTTGTACAGGTTTACGTTGATGATATCATTTTTGGTTCATCTGATAAGACCATGTGCAAGGAGTTTGAGCAGAGCATGAAGGCTAAGTTCGAAATGAGTGCTATGGGGGAATTAACTTTCTTCCTTGGATTACAGGTGGATCAACTGAAGGATGGGTTCTTTATTCATCAGAGCAAGTATGTTCAGGATCTTCTTACAAGGTTTCGAATGACCGATGCTAAAGATGCAATTACTCCCATTCAGACTAATCATGGGCTGTGTCCTGATAAGACTAATGATCCAGAAGTTGATGCAACTCAATATCGGGCTATTATTGGTTCCTTGATGTATCTGACGGCTTCATGTCCAGACATTACCTTTGCTGTTTGTATGTGTGCTAGATATCAGGCTAATCCGAAAGAGTCACATATGAAAGCTGCGAAAAGGATTCTTCGTTATGTGAAGGCCAAGCCTCGTCTAGGGCTTTGGTATCCCATGCATGGTTCCTTTGAATTCAAAGCTTATACTGATTCGGATTATGGTGGCTGCAGTTCGGATACGAAATCAACGTCAGGTGGATGTCAGCTTTTAGGGGGGAGAATTATATCGTGGCAGTGCAAAAAGCAGACATCTGTTGCACAGTCTACCTGTGAAGCAGAGTACATAGCTGCTGGTCAATGCTGTTCTCAGGTACTTTGGATACAGCAACAATTGTGCGACTATGGTATGGATATCTCAGACTCTCCTATTTGTATTGATAATAAGTCTGCCATAGATATTACTAAGAATCCGAAAACTTTAAAGTCACCAAGCACATAGATATAAAGCATCACTTTTTGCGTGACTGTTTTGAGAAAAAGCTTATTCATTTAGAAAAGGTTGTTACTGATGATAACCTTGCTGATCTTTATACTAAAGCTTTTGATAGACCTCGTCATGAGTTGTTATATCAACTCAATGGTATGAAGAATGCCGAGTAGTTTCTCTCAAAGAACTTAAATTTTTCGGTTTTGTGTCTTTGTAGTTTAAGTCGTACATAGATAGAGTCAAAAATACAAAAAGAGTTGTCTTAGTATAAGTCTGTATATATCTAGTGTCAGAAAAAATACAAAAACATCTGAAAAATAGAAAATCCAAAAATATTATAAATAAAGTAAGGTTACTGCACTACATGATTAGACGTGACGATACTTTAGCTTTTAAGCCTACTTAATTGTACTTTAAAATGCTTAGTTCAGTGATACCATTATATGATGTATCGGTAGGCACAAAGTACCAAGGTTTCCTTATAATCTGAACTTAAATGTATACAATGTTCTTATGGGAAACGTATTCAGATATATGGCTGAGAATACTTGTTCTTAAAATAGACAAGTCCTTTAAATCTTATGAAAGATCCTGCATTGTAATTAGGTATATTTGGTCTTTATATAGAAGGTCTCGGGTACATATATGTGTATGTATTGCTTTTTCGGATGTATATTTGTGACAAGATATGCAAATATCAAAATAAATCTGTTGAAAGTATGAAGCTAATGTGGCCTTTGAGATTCGAACAAGTAAGTCCTTGGGGTGTCTTTGTATACCTAGCCTACCTAAAGTTTTCAACTTGGGATAGGTTGTCAGAAAGTTCGCTACACGGGTCTCATAGAAAGTCACGGGTTTTCATAAGTGCTTTAAAGTAAATTAATGTCACAAATATGCAAGTACTTGGCATTATGCAATGTTAAGTATATTTCCGTACGTGAGTCAAGTTATGTCGCTTTACGCGTGAGGAATCACCGACCTGTCACCGCTGACTTGATTCTTAAAGACTTTCTCACTTTAATCACCAAATGTCTTAATTTTAGTGCTTGTTTCGATTGTGAGAGTGTATCTGAATATGGGGCACATAAGTTCGCAAACTAAAAATTGTGGCATGAGTAACTTACTAGGTTACATGGTGACTGTCCTTGGCTCAAGTAATACGAAAGTGCCACAAACCAAAAAAAAAAAAGGAGACTGGAAGTACCGAGTGTTTAAGAGGACAAACATATTGGTAATCGTTTTTGGATCACTGTTCATAACTAATAATAAGAGAATTATTTCTTGCAGTTAGGCTTATGTAAATGCTAATCTGATCTGATCAGCAGTACCCTAGTCACATGTGAATAATGAATACATTTAGATAACTATTGTGTATAGTATAGTTTATTATTCTGTAATTTTTATTCTAAGTTATTTTTCTATTTTATTGAGTCAAAATAAGTATTTTCATAAGTTCTTATTGCACGAGAGATTCTACTTAAATTCTGTTGAGTATATGTTTTGCTGAATTCATTCATTTGAATTCTTGATGAGGTTATGCGATTTGTACAAAAGAAGATTTTCTGATATGGACATTAATTTGTTTAAGTTTAGAAAATGATCTTTTAAAACTTTGTGACAAGTCAATGTTAATTTGAAATCTCACAAGTTTCAGTTTTTACAAGTTATGAATTTAATTAATAACTTGGTGACATTTTAGGGTTTGACAATGGAATGACCTCCCTTGATCTTATGTTAAAATCTTGATTAGTTCATAATTGTTAATCCTAATTTTGTGTGTTTTAGCTTAACTTTTCTGCATTATTATGCCTTTGCTTTTAATGCGTTAATGAGTTTGTGGTAAGTGTGCAGTGTTCAGGTTAAGAAGATAGAGTTGGAGTGCTGATTTTTGTTGCAATACAGTGTTATTCATACTGATGATATCATGGAGATAAGATTTTTGGTGTGAAATGACAATATTGTGATGCAAATATGAGCACGTGAAGGAAGAATACATGAATCTGCTTTTTAAGAGTATTTATTTACTTTACATTTCATGTATTTAGTGAAAATAATCAGTGTTGATACGTGTTTCTTTTAATTCTCGTACCTTAACTTATGACATGAATTCAGAAACTTTATAAAATTCTTCATTGGATTTTTGGACTATTCATTGTTTGTTAGTTATGTAGACGGCATCTTATATGGGACTTAAGTGTTTCAAGATGGTTTGCTGTCAAGCATCTCAATGATTAGAGAAATGCTTTCCGTATCATGGTCGTGGTTGGTAACGATGTTAATATGTTCATTGATTATTTTCAGGTTTGTTAATGGTTGATTTTAGATCATGGGGTTTTGTTTTTATTCAAGATTATAATGTTTGTAAAATACTTACATTATGATGATGGTTTTAGATGGTAGTACTTTTTGGTACAAGGCATGAACAAGTTGTTTTTAACGAGTTGTTGCTATGTACAGGATTAGGTCAAAGGGGTCGCATTGTGGACAGTTTCGTGATGACGAATCTTGAAAAAATTTTCTAAAGTACAAACTTGTTCTTACGAAGATAGTGATTAACTTCGTTTTGACTTGTTCCTACGAAGATAGTGATTAACTTCGTTTGGAATTGTACTCAGAAAAATGGAACTCATTTTGTTACCATCTAAATTCGTTTCAATAGGTTATAAACGAAGATGACTTCTATCTTCGTTCCAATTGAGTTTACGAAGGTTCAATTCGTTCCACTTATATTCGACCGATCCTTTTACCCGACCCATTTTGACCCATCTTTTACCCATCCATATATATATCCAACCTTAATTCGTTTTTCTCTTTTTTATTACCAAACGAATTTAAGCTGCTTAACCCAATATATTCATCAATCAAATACTTTGATTTCAGTTGATTTTCGGTTTATTATTTCGATTTTTGTTGAAATAAGTAATTCAGGTATCTTATCTAGCATTGTCATTCACAATTCCTCAATTTTTAATTCTAGTTTTTGCCCAATTTTTACATGAACTCATTCGGTTTTTAAAATATATTTTAAATTCTAGGGTTTAATTTCGTTCTTGATTTTATCCAACGAATTTAAAGTCTATCTTCGTTCATTCCTAACTAACGAATTTAAAGTCTATCTTCGTTCATTCCTAACTAACGAATTTAAAGTCTATCTTCGTTCATTCCTAACTAACGAATTTAAAGTCTATCTTCGTTCATTCCTAACTAACGAATTTAAAGTCTATCTTCGTTCATTCCTAACTAACGAATTTAAAGTCTATCTTCGTTCATTCCTAACTAACGAATTTAAAGTCTATCTTCGTTCATTCCTAACTAACGAATTTAAAGTCTATCTTCGTTCATTCCTAACTAACGAATTTAAAGTCTATCTTCGTTCATTCCTAACTAACGAATTTAAAGTCTATCTTCGTTCATTCCTAACTAACGAATTTAAAGTCTATCTTCGTTCATTCCTAACTAACGAATTTAAAGTCTATCTTCGTTCATTCCTAACTAACGAATTTAAAGTCTATCTTCGTTCATTCCTAACTAACGAATTTAAAGTCTATCTTCGTTCATTCCTAACTAACGAATTTAAAGTCTATCTTCGTTCATTCCTAACTAACGAATTTAAAGTCTATCTTCGTTCATTCCTAACTAACGAATTTAAAGTCTATCTTCGTTCATTCCTAACTAACGAATTTAAAGTCTATCTTCGTTCATTCCTAACTAACGAATTTAAAGTCTATCTTCGTTCATTCCTAACTAACGAATTTAAAGTCTATCTTCGTTCATTCCTAACTAACGAATTTAAAGTCTATCTTCGTTCATTCCTAACTAACGAATTTAAAGTCTATCTTCGTTCATTCCTAACTAACGAATTTAAAGTCTATCTTCGTTCATTCCTAACTAACGAATTTAAAGTCTATCTTCGTTCATTCCTAACTAACGAATTTAAAGTCTATCTTCGTTCATTCCTAACTAACGAATTTAAAGTCTATCTTCGTTCATTCCTAACTAACGAATTTAAAGTCTAACTTCGTACATTCTTCACTTACGAACTTAAAGACTAATTTCGTATTTTTTTTTTAACTTATGAAATTAGTGATTAAGTTTATTTAACCTGCAATTCATTTAATCTTATAATTTATTTTTGCAGAAATGGCTCTTGCTCCACGACAGTTCTTTAAGAAGCACAATTTGGCCTTAAATCTGGATCCCGATCAGCATAATTCTGAACGCTACCATGAAATGTTTGATTTTATTGCTCGTTCTAGGCTGTCTTTTGCATTCTGTGATTCACCTAGATTGGTTAGGCAGTATATCGATGACTTTTGGAGGACTGCTCATCAGGTCATGGTTAATGGTCGTAGCTATGTTAGAGCAACTGTCGAAGGAATCACTTTTGATTTTAATGCTGCGATACTTCGTGAAATTCTACATTTGGGTGAAGAATCAGACGACGAAGTAGAATTAGCTTATGATTTTGACCTTATTCGTAGGTGTTTTCAACGAATGGGATTTGTTGGTCAAATAAAGCTTCCATTTGATAAGAGTGGATTTCAAGGACGTTGGAGATACCTGGCTTATGTTTTGTTAGTAAGTCTGAGCAATCGTAAGGCCGAATTTGATCAACTTTCTGCTACGATTTCTTCACAGATGATTGCTTTGGTTTATAATCGACCTTATCCGTTTTCAACATACTTCTTTCATGAGTTTCTTGGTCAAATCAATGTTAAACCGAGAAATAGGTTTCTTTTATATCCTCGTTTTGTTATGGCGATTGTTAGACATTTCTGTCCGAACTTGGTATTTGATCAAGGTCCTCGCTATGTACCACATGCTTGGCCTTTACGTATCTTTGCTGATTTAGATGCCAATACTCGAAATGTGGCTGGTCTAAATAATCCACCATTGTTTGGTCACTTGATTAATCCAAATTATCGATCTCGTTTTGAGGATGATATGTTAGTGGATGATGAAGATAATTCTGATCATGAGGATGAAGAGAGTTCAGATGATAGTTCGGATAGTGATTCTGATGATTTAGACAGTGAGAATGATGGTGATAATGATGTAGTTGAAGCTGACACAGATGAATACGATAGTGTTGCTGCTGATTCGGGTAATGAGCATCGAACGAAGATGGCTCATGATGTACCTGCTGCTTCAGGAAGTGATAATTCTTATCACTTTTCTAGAGAAGATGTACAAGGTGCTTTACGCCGAGAGCGTCGGAGTAAGGCGTGTCATTCTTCCCCAGTCCTTTCTGAAACGAATCAATCTGTTCAAGAAGAAGTTAATCTGGATGAGGGTGTTGGTGCTGAACAAGAGGTTGTATCTGATTATCTAGAACAATTGGAACTTAGAGATATAGCATCAAGTCCAGTACATGAAGGTACAAGTAATGTTGGATCGAAGAGGACACTGGATGCTCCTCTAACTTATCGCAGAGCTAAGCGTGCAAGAATTTCTGAGGATACTTCAGCACCTGCAGCTGCTGCTGATATTCCTGCTGTCTCAACAGCATCAGTTCCTACTGTTCCTACTGTTGCTGGCAGTGTACCATTACGTCCACTTTTGCCTCCTGCCAGATTAATATTACCCAGAGTGCCTACTTTTCCTCCTATTCCTTCAGATTACTCCCTAGTCAGGCGTATAGATGTTCTCCAGGCTCGTGTTGATACCTTAGAGTCTGATCTTACGAATGTTCAAGGTGCTTTGACCTTTTTAATAAACTGGGTCAAGAATCAAGGGGGAGATGTTCCTGAAGAAGTCTGCAGATTAGCAGCAGCTCAGCCAAGACGTCAGAATGATGATGATGATGCTGATGATGCTGGTAATAGGAGTGATTCTCGCCCAGTTTCTGACAAAGGAAAAGGGGTTGAGACTCAGGGGGAGACAGAAAGAGGTACTACCCAGACTGGTACTTCTGGTGCGGGTGGTTCAAGTGCTCCTCGAGAGGCTGAAGTTATTGAAGCACTTGATTCAGGTAATTCTTCGAAATCAGTTGATTATTTAAGTGATGATCAAGTTGAAGCTGAAACTGAACGATTAAAGCGTGAAGTTAAGGCAAAATTTGGACATGACTATAATACCGAAGAAAATGCTTTTCATTCTGTATTTGATAACTTATTAGATAAACAGCTAGAAGCAGAAACTGAAAGAGAAAAAGAATTACAGATTCAAAGGCAAACAGCCTTGGAATCTGATTCTGATTCTGATTCAACTTTTGATTTTGATAAAGATTGATAAAGTGTATATTAGGTTGCATGTAATAAGTTTACGACATGTGAATGTAATTTATCTTATTTCAATGCAATTATATTTCATCTTTATTATTATTATCATGATTATTCATTGTATTCCGGTGTTCATTTTGTGTAATCTTAATAGATGATACAGATGATACAGAATTACTCTTCGATGGTGATGAACTTGAGGAGGGTGAGCTTGTTCCTGAACCGGATATGAATATATTCAAGAAACCTTATGGGTTTGATGATGTTTGGGATTCAACTCCTGAAGACCCATCTTTGGAAGAAAGAAAAGAAATGGAGATAAAGAGGAAAGAAGTGAAGGAAAGAATGCTTCAAACTTCAATTAGTAGCTCCGCTAAAGTTTTAAACTTCGTGGTATATGCTAGGATTGATGATGCATTGATTCCTTTTCACTGGGAAATCAATTGACAAGACCTTTTAATCCAAATAATTATCCTGTACCTCTCAGAGAAGATGATCCACTACATGAGATTGATAGACTTGTGCCTGGTCAAAGAATAAATGATTATATAGTCACATGGGATACTATGAAACCCATCATGTATTGGACTCATATCTCAGATAAAGATGCAGCAAGATATAAGACAATAATCTGGAGTTGGTTTTATGATGAAGAACTGAAGCTGTTTGTTCTTAAAAGACCAGAAGGTTGTCAATATCTAGCATGGCGTGAGAGACATTTCAGAAGTTTGTGTGAAGAAGACTTACATGAACTAGGAAATAATAGGATTATCAATCCAAGTAGTTATGGTCTTGCAGATGTGATTGGTAAGAACCTTCATGAAGATTTCAAGTTGAGGTCGAATATGAAAGACTCTGAAAAACCAAAGTTTCATATTGAGCCAAGACGAAAGAAGAAGGTGGTGAAGCCAGATAAAAGTGTTGAGTATATTCAACGTGATATCAAATGTATGATCAAAGTCCCTGCCAAGAAATGGGCACAAGATGTCTTGGATAAACTGGATAATTGGGAGATTGATCGAAATTCTGGTGAAGCTAAAATGTATGCAGACTCAAAGAGGAAGATTTTGTTGAGAAGGATGTATGATCCAATGCAGTTGGTGAACTTCTCAAGAAATGATCAGAGAAAATTGTACGATACTGAATGCTCATTTTTACCATTCTGGAAGAATGAAGAAGATAAATATCAAGAAATCGAAGATGCTGCTGTCAAGGGGGAGTTTGTTGAAGCATGTTGATGTGACAACAGCAACTTAGATTTGATTATGTCTTATTCATCTATATGTAATTGATAGATTATAGACTTTGTGTTTTAATAATGATTGATTACATGTTTTGGTGTTATTTATATGTTTATATATGATGTTTGTTATGTATATCATACAAGTACAAACATAATATATGTTAGATTCTTGTACATAAAGTACTTGGAAAATAACAAGGCATAGATATTGATGGTAAGTTGTACTAACGAAGATGATCTTCGTTAGGAACGAACGAAGATAATCTTCGTTTGATGGGCTGGGCAGCTAAGTTCGTAAGAACAAAGCCCAGCAGGCCCAATATCGATCATAAACGTATATAAACGATTGGAAACCCTAAATTGAGGTGGTCAGTCGATATCACACACACACCAAAGCGACTAAGTTCGTTGCTAAGCTATAGCAAACGAAATATAGATCACATAAGGCTGATTATATTGATATAATTAGCAATATAAACGATAACTAATCAAACTAGTTATCTCGTGAGGATTCCGAACTCACGACATAACAATAGACGATCTCGAGAGCGATCCGTAGCTATCGAGGGACTCACACATGTCACTGTAAGGAATATGTCGGGCTTACCGTCATCTTGCACAAGGTCATTGCATCTAAGAATCGACGTCGCATGTCACGTGGACCTCCGATGAAAGACGCGGGCAACACAACCCTCTGACCGACTCTATTTGCTTGAACTTCTCCGGCGTTGACACAATCGACTATACCTTGATACAAATCAGCTCTTATCTTCGCCTGGTTATGCTCACAAAACTTCAAACGTCCAGTTTCAATCTTTATGTAGACATCAACCGCAAACTGTTGTAAAATCTTCCCCCTAATAAAAGCACGTTCTCGGTAGGGGATCTGGAACTTGTAGGCGTAGTACTCCCGCATAGTTACCGTTTTCCTACCTCTTCCCCTGTTTGTACCTGTTATGTTTTTTAAAAATTGTTTATCTAAATTATCTAAATTAACATCATTAATGAAAGTTACTTAGTTGTACATAGTGGCATTTTCAAAAGGATAGATTTATAGTATTCAAACCTTCAGCAACTTCATCTTCATCTTCATCTGATCCATCGTTAGCATCATTAACAATGTCATTTATGTCAACACCGTGTCTTGGTATTTTAGTATGCCATCCAGCCTCACCGTTGGGGAAAAACAACGGATAAGACAATGGATCATAACAACCAAAGTAAGGTTGAATGAACTGAGCGTGTTGAGACTTCCCATACACAACTATGCTTCTCTTGTATGCAGTTATGTTGTCATTTCCTTCAATCCATATACCAGCAACCTGTATGTAATGGTAGATAATAAGCATATCATGTTTACGAGGTATATATAAGGGAATTAAATGCTTGGCGATATAAATTTTTTTAAAAAGTATCTAATGAAGGAAAACCTCAGATGTAGTAGGCCTGTTGTACACCCTCTGATCAAGTTCGACTGATGCGATTCAAAAGTGACCTGTATGATGAGCCAGCAGTGAATGAGGATGTCACACAATGACCTGATGATGAGCCAGCAGTGAATGAGGATGTCACACAATGACCTGATGATGAGCCAGCAGTGAATGAGGATGTCACACAATGACCTGATGATGAGCCAGCAGTGAATGAGGATGTCACACAATGACCTGATGATGAGCCAGCAGTGAATGAGGATGTCACACAATGACCTGATGATGAGCCAGCAGTGAATGAGGATGTCACACAATGACCTGATGATGAGCCAGCAGTGAATGAGGATGTCACACAATGACCTGATGATGAGCCAGCAGTGAATGAGGATGTCACACAATGACCTGATGATGAGCCAGCAGTGAATGAGGATGTCACACAATGACCTGATGATGAGCCAGCAGTGAATGAGGATGTCACACAATGACCTGATGATGAGCCAGCAGTGAATGAGGATGTCACACAATGACCTGATGATGAGCCAGCAGTGAATGAGGATGTCACACAATGACCTGATGATGAGCCAGCAGTGAATGAGGATGTCACACAATGACCTGATGATGAGCCAGCAGTGAATGAGGATGTCACACAATGACCTGATGATGAGCCAGCAGTGAATGAGGATGTCACACAATGACCTGATGATGAGCCAGCAGTGAATGAGGATGTCACACAATGACCTGATGATGAGCCAGCAGTGAATGAGGATGTCACACAATGACCTGATGATGAGCCAGCAGTGAATGAGGATGTCACACAATGACCTGATGATGAGCCAGCAGTGAATGAGGATGTCACACAATGACCTGATGATGAGCCAGCAGTGAATGAGGATGTCACACAATGACCTGATGATGAGCCAGCAGTGAATGAGGATGTCACACAATGACCTGATGATGAGCCAGCAGTGAATGAGGATGTCACACAATGACCTGATGATGAGCCAGCAGTGAATGAGGATGTCACACAATGACCTGATGATGAGCCAGCAGTGAATGAGGATGTCACACAATGACCTGATGATGAGCCAGCAGTGAATGAGGATGTCACACAATGACCTGATGATGAGCCAGCAGTGAATGAGGATGTCACACAATGACCTGATGATGAGCCAGCAGTGAATGAGGATGTCACACAATGACCTGATGATGAGCCAGCAGTGAATGAGGATGTCACACAATGACCTGATGATGAGCCAGCAGTGAATGAGGATGTCACACAATGACCTGATGATGAGCCAGCAGTGAATGAGGATGTCACACAATGACCTGATGATGAGCCAGCAGTGAATGAGGATGTCACACAATGACCTGATGATGAGCCAGCAGTGAATGAGGATGTCACACAATGACCTGATGATGAGCCAGCAGTGAATGAGGATGTCACACAATGACCTGATGATGAGCCAGCAGTGAATGAGGATGTCACACAATGACCTGATGATGAGCCAGCAGTGAATGAGGATGTCACACAATGACCTGATGATGAGCCAGCAGTGAATGAGGATGTCACACAATGACCTGATGATGAGCCAGCAGTGAATGAGGATGTCACACAATGACCTGATGATGAGCCAGCAGTGAATGAGGATGTCACACAATGACCTGATGATGAGCCAGCAGTGAATGAGGATGTCACACAATGACCTGATGATGAGCCAGCAGTGAATGAGGATGTCACACAATGACCTGATGATGAGCCAGCAGTGAATGAGGATGTCACACAATGACCTGATGATGAGCCAGCAGTGAATGAGGATGTCACACAATGACCTGATGATGAGCCAGCAGTGAATGAGGATGTCACACAATGACCTGATGATGAGCCAGCAGTGAATGAGGATGTCACACAATGACCTGATGATGAGCCAGCAGTGAATGAGGATGTCACACAATGACCTGATGATGAGCCAGCAGTGAATGAGGATGTCACACAATGACCTGATGATGAGCCAGCAGTGAATGAGGATGTCACACAATGACCTGATGATGAGCCAGCAGTGAATGAGGATGTCACACAATGACCTGATGATGAGCCAGCAGTGAATGAGGATGTCACACAATGACCTGATGATGAGCCAGCAGTGAATGAGGATGTCACACAATGACCTGATGATGAGCCAGCAGTGAATGAGGATGTCACACAATGACCTGATGATGAGCCAGCAGTGAATGAGGATGTCACACAATGACCTGATGATGAGCCAGCAGTGAATGAGGATGTCACACAATGACCTGATGATGAGCCAGCAGTGAATGAGGATGTCACACAATGACCTGATGATGAGCCAGCAGTGAATGAGGATGTCACACAATGACCTGATGATGAGCCAGCAGTGAATGAGGATGTCACACAATGACCTGATGATGAGCCAGCAGTGAATGAGGATGTCACACAATGACCTGATGATGAGCCAGCAGTGAATGAGGATGTCACACAATGACCTGATGATGAGCCAGCAGTGAATGAGGATGTCACACAATGACCTGATGATGAGCCAGCAGTGAATGAGGATGTCACACAATGACCTGATGATGAGCCAGCAGTGAATGAGGATGTCACACAATGACCTGATGATGAGCCAGCAGTGAATGAGGATGTCACACAATGACCTGATGATGAGCCAGCAGTGAATGAGGATGTCACACAATGACCTGATGATGAGCCAGCAGTGAATGAGGATGTCACAGAATTACCAGATGATGAGCCAGCAGTGAATGAGGATGTCACACAATGACCTGATGATGAGCCAGCAGTGAATGAGTATGAGAGTGCCATGTCCGCCGGGGATAGAGTAAAAACCGTATCAAACAAAGGCAGTAGACTTCGACGCTCGATTTGGGTACCTATATTAGGGAAAGCGGTTTGCCAATGTCATTATGTTGAATATAAGACAGTATTGAAACAAATAAGACAGATACCTTCGTTATCCACTGAGTGTTGACGTGTAACGCATGAAGCAAAACTCGAAGATTCGGCTACCCATTCATTGTTCTGAGTTGTGGAGTTGGACATTGAGCGAGACAATGTAGGGCTAATATTGTTGTTATTAAGAAAACAACTATAAATTTGTAGTTCAGGTGTATTTAAAATCTGATGATGGAGAGGTAAAGAGAGTACGTAAACTTACGAATAATCCTGAATGTACAACTCCCAACATCTGGCACGTATTGCATCATAAGGCTTTGGGTTGCGTATTAGACGTCCCCTAATAACTCTACCGGCGACATCTAAAGGAAGAAATCCATTTTGGTATATAAAATGCGTTCTAAAAACTGTTAATCTTTTTAAAAATGAAAAGCTAAATATTATGTACCAAGAATCATCTTCTTTTTTGATGTTGTATCATCTGCAAGATCTTGAAGGCTGCCAACGGGTAAAGGAAAATAAGGGATGGTTTTCGCTATATCCGGTTCAGCTGGTAAGACCCTTGTATTCTTGCTAATAACAATTTCGTAGAGGTTGCGGTGCAAAGTATATCCTTCGTATCTTGGGAAGTTATAATAATTATATCCAAGTTGGAAATGATGGATTTCAAAAACCCCACCCACCAAATTCATCCGCTTATATTGTGGCAATAGACGATCGTCATATACAACGGCAACAAACGTGTTTCCCTAAAAGTTAAGGTAAAGTCCGTTCAATATATTTACATTCCTTACATTTACAAAATTTAACTCAAAAACTTACATGTTTGTCTAGTAAAAACAGCTGCAGATTGTTATCGTGTACGTTGTTGTACATGAATCGGACACGGACAACTTTAATAGAGTACCACACTTGATGGTCCCGTAGCTCAGCAAAAACATGAATATGATCATGCCCATCGTACACCTCAAATAAGGAATAATTTTTTTACAAACAGATTGCAGTTGAAAGAAAAACAACAAAAGGAGGAGCGCCGCTTATGGCTATCAAAAGAAACGAAACAGATCGAGGTCTGTAGCTTTTCCCAGGAGTTGGACCAAATTAGACTATTATATTTATGTCTAATTGTATCAACTATCTATGTAGGTATAAACAAATTAAAAGAAAGTAACAACAATTTATTGAATTTCACAACTTTTGAAAAACAGAACCAAATTTGTGTATATACCTCATCACCGAAAGGGGCAGACATGGAAGGAGTAGGAGTGACGAGCTTCGTTGATGGAGAACATGTGACGGCAGTTGGCATTGGCAATGATGGATCCATGATGGAAGAAGCAGTGGATATGGAAGAAGTAGATATGGGTGTCCTTTTTAAAGGGGTAGAAGAAAGATAAAGAGTCCATCTCTTACATATATCTTCCATATATCTTCCATATTAATTGGCTTGAGAGTTCCAAAGAGAAGACAGGCGTGAGGGGGAATGGAAGGAGGCTGGAGACACAAAATTAATGTTGCCTGGAGAAACCAAAAATATGACGGCAGAAAGGGTAGAAGAAAAAGAGAGTTTATTTAGGGAATTATTCTAGTGTTTGCACAGGAAGGGCATGTTGGTAAATTCACATGGGTCATTTTTTTTATTAAGGAGTAGAGATATAAAAACACACACAATTTTTAGAAAAATGTGTAACTATTACTCGTATATTATAGGTTACATTTTTTGCGTACATAACAGTTTAGTCATTATTCAACGTTTGTTCAATGCTTCTTTGAAATTTCTGATAATAATTTAAATTAGTGGTAAATGAGAAACTAACTAGATTTTTTGTTCTTATTATTTTTAATATTTTACAAAAAAAAAGGAAAAAAGAATAATAGGGGAACCTTAATTAGCCCCGTATGTGTACGTATGAATCATAAAATGTTGTTACAATACTTTTATCCTAATCCACAAGTTATCTGGGTCCGAAGGATCTAACTCACGTTTTTAAAACTTCACATATAAGTCTAGACTTCATTCATGACGTTGACTTTAAATGAATTGTTTTTTGCATCAAACAGACCGGAATCGAACATAAAACCTTAAGGTTGTCAAGTGATTTCTTTACCATTAGGCAACTGACAATACATTAAACATTTTCTGAAAGACATAAAAATGAACTGTTATAACTGGTTGAGCAAACCCAACATTCATAAAGTCTGGTATAAATTTTTCTGTGAAACATATATATGTTCTGAAATTAATATTTATATTTTAGATGGACTCAATATAATAACTCAAATTAAATTTGAATGACGATAATTGATGGAGCTATTATCATTCTTTAACAACAATAAATATCTACACTTATCGATTAGATTATTAAAGAAATAAAAGTTAACAACGTCATCATTGGACTCACTTTGAATGTATTTTTGAGGGTGGTGATATATTCTTAATTTAAAAGCTAGCTAAACCACACTACTACAAATTTTGAGGAATAGAGACCGGTTATTCTCTAAAAGAATAGAGACCGGTTGAAAGATATATGATTTTAGGCTTTTTAAAGGTTTTCGTTGGATCTTTCCCAAGGTAAACTTTTATCTTCTACAATTATAATCAACTTAAAACAAAACAGTTACTACTTAGCATTGCAACAAGAGGTACAAAATTAATGGCACACAACCCTAACGATGTGTTTCTGTTTTCATATGTATAAATAAATCTGTTCTTGTGTTAATCATTAGTCTTAATGAGTCCCTGTTTTATTGTCGTTAGTGGTCATGTAGAAGATAACTTCAGTAGCAGGAAATAGCATGGATAATACTGTTAATATTAATAAAACGATATTTTACGGGTCTTGAATAAGTAATGGACTGGCGAGATTGAAGTCTATGATTGTATAGTCATGGTGATATGGAGTATTCATGTCACTGGAAATAAACATAAAGGATAAAAATAAGCAATGTGCAGGCGCTGATATAGAAATATTACACATGTTTTGTATTTGTATGCTTGATGTTTATTATATATATAATTGTCACTAAAATTTAGGTCCAACAACAAGAGTCGATATGGGAATGTGGCTACTATGTGATGCGTTGGCTATATGATTTTGTAAAGTATACAACAATATTCTTTCCCGGCTTATGTAAGTAATTTGATATGTATTATATTATCTAATTTGGTTTTTGCAATTTGTTTTCTTTTATACATAAGCAATAATGTTATTTTTTTCCTTATATTTGTAGATACCTTGGAATGATACAAGACCATACGAGCACTCACAACTAGATGCCATGGTTAAATTTTGGACAAATGCAATTTCGGTTCCAAACGACTAAAGTATGGACTTTGCATTGAACTTTGACTTTATTATTAGAAGTTTTATATGACTTTAGGAACTTTAACTTTGTTTAGTTTTTGGAGATGTTTAATAATATATTCTAGTTAGTGGTTTGATTATATATTCTAGTAGTTTAATTGCGAATTACTTAGATTTTGCATTAGGTACTAGTAGTTTGGATTTGGTATATTTTTAATGAGCACCAAGTTTGTTTTGGGTGTTTTGGTATGACTTTTGAGACTTGAGAGTATGTAAAGAGGTTTTGTTTATGTTTTGGTGTTTTGGTATGAAAGGGCATATATTGTTTTGGTAGGTTTTGAAATGGTGTTTTGTTTATGTTTTGGTATGAAAGAGCGTATTTTGTTTTGGTGTATAGCATAGCAGCAGGTGCAGTAATTTGAAATGCAACAGGTTTTTTTTTTAATTTAAAAAAATGAATAGAGACCGGTTAAGTAAAAAAAACAGGTCTTAAAAAATTGAATAGAGACCGGTTAATAAAAAAAACAGGTCTAACTACAAATTTTGAGGAATAGAGACCGGTTATTCTCTAAAAGAATAGAGACCGGTTAAAAGAATAGAGACCTGTTATTTTGATAACAACCGGTCTCTATTCTAAAAACCAGTAGTCATAGAGACCGGTTGTTTAACCGGTCTCTATAGTGCTTTTGACCGGTCTCTATACTCTTTTTTTGTACTAGTAGTCGAATCATTTATGCATTTAATATACTCATTAAATTAAATTGTTATTAACAAAAGTGAGGTGATATATTCATACAATAAATTGTTGATCTAATTGTTTAATACTTGTGCATGACGTGTGTGGTTAAATTATACTATTCATATAGTAACACTTGTTTTTTGAAGGTGTATATATATACATAAATAAAAAGATCAACATTTTAATATGTTGATTATATTTCATTTTCATCTTCATCTTTTTTTAAGGGTTTTATTAATGACAGATCTAAAAACTAATTTGATGCATTAAAATTTTAAAAAATTCAGGTGGCGGTTTTTAATATATAATGTATAAATTTTTAAGCATGTAATAAGTTGTTAGTGACAGCCCTTAGGGTTGTCGTTATCATTTTTCTTGTTTTAATAGTGTTATTAGGACAATGAAAATGTTTCAAAATTTATTTGAACATTTACCATATTACGTGACTTATCAATGGTTTCATATGAAATTTCCCAAATATTAAAAGGATATTGATGATGTTTTTTTTATTGTTTCGAGTGTTAGATTTAATATAGTGCTAAATTTGTTAGTTTGGATGTAAATGTAACTATGACAATGTGAGGGGGTCTAGATGTAATTAGCTAGACTTTGATAGTATAAATACCCCCTCACCCTCAAACTTTTGTAACATTTGTCACCCATTAATTCCAATCATCCACTTTATTCATTCTCTCTCTAAAACACACACATTTCAAAACCAACCCCCTTCACACATACAAACACTAGCCTTTCTTGGTTACACTCCACTCCCCATTGTTTTTATTTTATTACCCAAAAGAAACAAAGAAATGCCCTAAAAATAAAAACCATCCCTTTTATTTTTCAGCTGATATAGAAATTTTACACATGTTTTGTATTTGTATGCTTGATGTTTATTATATATATAATTGTCACTAAAATTTAGGTCCAACAACAAGAGTCGATATGGGAATGTGGCTACTATGTGATGCGTTGGCTATATGATTTTGTAAAGTATCAACAATATTCTTTCCCGGCTTATGTAAGTAATTTGATATGTATTATATTATCTAATTTGGTTTTTGCAATTTGTTTTCTTTTATACATAAGCAATAATGTTATTTTTTTCCTTATATTTGTAGATACCTTGGAATGATACAAGACCATACGAGCACTCACAACTAGATGCCATGGTTAAATTTTGGACAAATGCAATTTCGGTTCCAAACGACTAAAGTATGGACTTTGCATTGAACTTTGACTTTATTATTAGAAGTTTTATATGACTTTAGGAACTTTAACTTTGTTTAGTTTATGGAGATGTTTAATAATATATTCTAGTTAGTGGTTTGATTATATATTCTAGTAGTTTAATTGCGAATTACTTAGATTTTGCATTAGGGTTTTATTAATGACAGATCTAAAAACTAATTTGATGCATAAAAGTTTTAAAAAATTCAGGTGGCGGTTTTTAATATATAATGTATAAATTTTTAAGCATGTAATAAGTTGTTAGCGACAGTTCGTCATTATCATTTTTCTTGTTTTAATAGTGTTATTAGGACAATGAAAATGTTTCAAAATTTATTTGAACATTTACCATATTACGTGACTTATCAATGGTTTCATATGAAATTTTCCCCAAATATTAAAAGGATATTGACGATGTATTAATATATTTATATAATCGGAGTGTTAGATTTAATATAGTGCTAAATTTGTTAGTTTGGATGTAAATGTAACTATGACAATGTGAGGGGGTCTAGATGTAATTAGCTAGACTTTGATAGTATAAATACCCCCTCACCCTCAAACTTTTGTAACATTTGTCACCCATTAATTCCAATCATCCACTTTATTCATTCTCTCTCTAAAACACACACATTTCAAAACCAACCCCCTTCACACATACAAACACTAGCCTTTCTTGGTTACACTCCACTCCCCATTGTTTTTATTTTATTACCCAAAAGAAACAAAGAAATGCCCTAAAAATAAAAACCATCCCTTTTATTTTTCTGTTTTATTGAAGAACAACAATCAAAAGAGTGAAACATGTCTTGAACCAGTATGAGAACTTCAAACAGAGAGAAAATGAACCTTTAAACGAAGTATATACCAGGTTTCTATAGTGCTTTTGACCGGTCTCTATACTCTTTTGACCGGTCTCTATAGTGCTTTTGACCGGTCTCTATAGTGCTTTTGACCGGTCTCTATAGTGCTTTTGACCGGTCTCTATAGTGCTTTTGACCGGTCTCTATAGTGCTTTTGACCGGTCTCTATAGTGCTTTTGACCGGTCTCTATAGTGCTTTTGACCGGTCTCTATAGTGCTTTTGACCGGTCTCTATAGTGCTTTTGACCGGTCTCTATAGTGCTTTTGACCGGTCTCTATAGTGCTTTTGACCGGTCTCTATAGTGCTTTTGACCGGTCTCTATAGTGCTTTTGACCGGTCTCTATAGTGCTTTTGACCGGTCTCTATAGTGCTTTTGACCGGTCTCTATAGTGCTTTTGACCGGTCTCTATAGTGCTTTTGACCGGTCTCTATAGTGCTTTTGACCGGTCTCTATAGTGCTTTTGACCGGTCTCTATAGTGCTTTTGACCGGTCTCTATAGTGCTTTTGACCGGTCTCTATAGTGCTTTTGACCGGTCTCTATAGTGCTTTTGACCGGTCTCTATAGTGCTTTTGACCGGTCTCTATAGTGCTTTTGACCGGTCTCTATAGTGCTTTTGACCGGTCTCTATAGTGCTTTTGACCGGTCTCTATAGTGCTTTTGACCGGTCTCTATAGTGCTTTTGACCGGTCTCTATAGTGCTTTTGACCGGTCTCTATAGTGCTTTTGACCGGTCTCTATAGTGCTTTTGACCGGTCTCTATAGTGCTTTTGACCGGTCTCTATAGTGCTTTTGACCGGTCTCTATTCTAACCGGTCTCTATTCTAAAAACCAGTAGTCATAGAGACCGGTTGTTTAACCGGTCTCTATAGTGCTTTTGACCGGTCTCTATACTCTTTTTTTGTACTAGTAGTCGAATCATTTATGCATTTAATATACTCATTAAATTAAATTGTTATTAACAAAAGCGAGGTGATATATTCATACAATAAATTGTTGATCTAATTGTTTAATACTTGTGCATGACGTGTGTGGTTAAATTATACTATTCATATAGTAACACTTGTTTTTTGAAGGTGTATATATATACATAAATAAAAAGATCAACATTTTAATATGTTGATTATATTTCATTTTCATTTATCTTTTTTTAAGGGTTTTATTAATGACAGATCTAAAAACTAATTTGATGCATTAAAATTTTAAAAAATTCAGGGTGTTTTTAATATATAATGTATAAATTTTTAAGCATGTAATAAGTTGTTAGCGACAGTTCGTCATTATCATTTTTCTTGTTTTAATAGTGTTATTAGGACAATGAAAATGTTTCAAAATTTATTTGAACATTTACCATATTACGTGACTTATCAATGGTTTCATATGAAATTTCCCAAATATTAAAAGGATATTGATGATGTTTTTTTTATTGTATTCGAGTGTTAGATTTAATATAGTGCTAAATTTGTTAGTTTGGATGTAAATGTAACTATGACAATGTGAGGGGGTCTAGATGTAATTAGCTAGACTTTGATAGTATAAATATCCCCTCACCCTCAAACTTTTGTAACATTTGTCACCCATTAATTCCAATCATCCACTTTATTCATTCTCTCTCTAAAACACACACATTTCAAAACCAACCCCCTTCACACATACAAAACACTAGTCTTTCTTGGTTACACTCCACTCCCCATTGTTTTTATTTTATTACCCAAAAGAAAGACAAAGAAATGCTTCAGGCTATCACTCTTCTTACAAGAACTATCAAGAAGAGATTCTACAAGAACAAGCCTACAAACAACAATCAAAGAACTTCATCCACTTTTGCATCATGACTACCATCAAGAAGACCAAGAGTCATGATGATTCAGACCCAGAAAAGGAAGCAGAAGAAGAAGAAGGTGAAGAAGAGGTAACTACCCTCCCTAATTCCACCATCTTTGAATTTGAATCACAGATTGCATCACTAACTGCACAAAAAGGTTCTTTGACACGAGAAATAAACAAATTTCAAAACACTTTGCTTGAAAAAGATTCTAAAATTTTGGAACTTTCTAACATTAACGATGAACTTTCTTTAAAGTGTGAGTCTTTAACAAACGAAATAGAATCCTTAAAAACAAATTGTGCTAGTGATTGTGATCTTTTCCAAGAATCCGACTCACCCACCTTAAATGAATGCAAGCTTCAAGCTTTGAATGATGATCTCTATAGCCAAATTAGAGATCTCAAAAGGATTGTCAAACAATTGACCGAAGAAAAGACCGGGGAGGAGTTGAGAGCAGAATCCTTACTTGAGGAAGTTTACATTTTGAAGGACAAACTTTCCAAATCAAAACCAAAAACACCTTCACCTAAAACTTCTCAAACCAAAACACCTTCACCTAAAACTTCTAACCTAAAACACCTTCACCTAAAACTCCTCAACCAAAACACCTTCACCTAAAACTTCTAAACCAAAACACCTTCACCTAAAACTCCTCAACCAAAACACCTTCACCTAAAACTTCTAAACCAAAACACCTTCACCTAAAACTCCTCAACCAAAACACCTTCACCTAAAACTTCTAAACCAAAACACCTTCACCTAAAACTCCTCAACCAAAACACCTTCACCTAAAACTTCTAAACCAAAACACCTTCACCTAAAACTCCTCAACCAAAACACCTTCACCTAAAACTTCTAAACCAAAACACCTTCACCTAAAACTCCTCAACCAAAACACCTTCACCTAAAACTTCTAAACCAAAACACCTTCACCTAAAACTCCTCAACCAAAACACCTTCACCTAAAACTTCTAAACCAAAACACCTTCACCTAAAACTTCTCAAACCGAAAACACCTTCACCTAAAACTCCTCAACCTAAAACACCTTCACCTAAAACTTCTAAACCAAAACACCTTCACCTAAAACTTCTAAACCAAAACACCTTCACCTAAAACTCCTCAACCAAAACACCTTCACCTAAAACTTCTAAACCAAAACACCTTCACCTAAAACTCCTCAACCAAAACACCTTCACCTAAAACTTCTAAACCAAAACACCTTCACCTAAAACTCCTCAACCAAAACACCTTCACCTAAAACTTCTAAACCAAAACACCTTCACCTAAAACTTCAACCAAAACACCTTCACCTAAAACTTCTAACCTAAAACACCTTCACCTAAAACTTCAACCTAAAACACCTTCACCTAAAACTTCTAAACCTAAAACACCTTCACCTAAAACTTCAACCTAAAACACCTTCACCTAAAACTTCTAAACCTAAAACACCTTCACCTAAAACTTCAACCTAAAACACCTTCACCTAAAACTTCAACCAAAACACCTTCACCTAAAACTTCTAAACCAAAACACCTTCACCTAAAACTTCTAAACCAAAACACCTTCACCTAAAACTCCTCAACCAAAACACCTTCACCTAAAACTTCTAAACCAAAACACCTTCACCTAAAACTCCTCAACCAAAACACCTTCACCTAAAACTTCTAAACCAAAACACCTTCACCTAAAACTCCTCAACCAAAACACCTTCACCTAAAACTTCTAAACCAAAACACCTTCACCTAAAACTCCTCAACCAAAACACCTTCACCTAAAACTTCTAAACCAAAAACACCTTCACCTAAAACTCCTCAACCAAAACACCTTCACCTAAAACTTCTAAACCAAAACACCTTCACCTAAAACTCCTCAACCAAAACACCTTCACCTAAAACTTCTAAACCAAAACACCTTCACCTAAAACTCCTCAACCAAAACACCTTCACCTAAAACTTCTAAACCAAAACACCTTCACCTAAAACTCAACCAAACACCTTCACCTAAAACTTCTAAACCAAAACACCTTCACCTAAAACTCCTCAACCTAAAACACCTTCACCTAAAACTCCTCAACCAAAACACCTTCACCTAAAACTTCTAAACCAAAACACCTTCACCTAAAACTTCTAACCTAAAACACCTTCACCTAAAACTTCAACCAAAACACCTTCACCTAAAACTTCTAACCTAAAACACCTTCACCTAAAACTTCAACCAAAACACCTTCACCTAAAACTTCTAACCTAAAACACCTTCACCTAAAACTTCAACCAAAACACCTTCACCTAAAACTTCAACCAAAACACCTTCACCTAAAACTTCTAAACCAAAACACCTTCACCTAAAACTCCTCAACCAAAACACCTTCACCTAAAACTTCTAAACCAAAACACCTTCACCTAAAACTCCTCAACCATACACCTTCACCTAAAACTTCTCAACCGAAAACACCTTCACCTAAAACTCCTCAACCTAACAGACCTTCACCTAAATCCACTCATCCTAAAGCATCAAAACCTAAACCACACATCCCATTCACCTTTCAAACATCACATACGAATCCACACACCCGAAACAACAACACTTACCAAGCCTTCAAAGATCAAACTACTGGAGCTTATCGTTTCAAGGATGAATATGGATGGTTTGCTCACAGTCCACCAAAACCTCCACATCAACTTCTCCTAACACCAACACCCTCCCAAAATCCAACAGGCCATCAACTAAGTACTCGTCACCTAGAAGTACACCAAGAGTGAAAATTGATTTACATGATTTTACTAATAAACAAGGTTCTTCTGCTTCAGGTGACAAGCGCTTAAAACGAGGAAATTTTTGGAGTTCAAGAAAAAGTTTTAATTCTCCTAGTGTCAAGAAGAATGATATCAAGCCTCCTGTTGTTTGTCAAAAATGGGTTTTGAAAACGTGTATTAATTCTAAAACTAGTTCTGATCCTGTCTGTAAGCCTACGGGCAAATCTTTTATTTCTAAACCTTAAAAACCTTGTTCTGTTTTTGGTTAATGTACTTTTGTTTGTGTGTGTTTGTTTCTTTGTGTGTGATCTCTCTTTTATGCTTTGTGTGTGCTTTGTTTGCTTGTTTTTGTTTTGTTTACCCTCTTGCATGCTTTATTGAATTCTCTAACAATCAAGGACCCATCATCAAGTGGGCACCTAAAGTTCTTTCATTTCTGTATGATGTAGGAAGTTATGGTTTGTATTTGGTTTATGGACTCTGGTTGTTCTAAGCACATGACCGGAGATTTATCCCTTCTAAAGAATTTTGTTAAACGCTTCATGGGAACAGTTCGCTTTGGTAATGATCAACTTGCTCCAATCTTGGGTTATGGAGACATTGTACAAAATGGCATTACCATTAAGAAGGTCTACTATGTTGAAGGTCTTGGTCACAATCTTTTCAGTGTTGGTCAATTATGTGATAATGATCTTCAAGTTCTTTTCCGTCGCCATTCTGTTCAAGTACAAACTGAAGAAGGGAAGGATATTCTGACAGGAACTAGGAATAACAACCTTTTCCAGATAAATCTTTTCGATATTCAACCTCCATCTTCCTCCATTTGTCTTCTTGCTAAAGCAACTGCTCAAAACTCTTGGTTATGGCATCGTCGTTTATCCCACCTCAATTTCCCAACAATCAATGAACTGGTTAACAAAAGTCTCGTAGAAGGATTGCCTACTTTTAAGTATGAGAGTGATCATTTGTGCCCATCTTGTGCAGTGGGAAAACTAAAAAGGGCTTCTCATAAGTCTAAAACCATACCTAGCTCTGAAGATTCTCTTCATCTAATACATATGGACTTATGTGGTCCTATGAGAGTTCAAACCACAAATGGGAAAAAGTATATTCTTGTCATTGTTGATGACTTCTCTCGATATACTTGGGTTTTCTTTCTTCGATCCAAAGATGACACAACTCAAACAGTGATTGACTTCATCCAACAAACTCAATTGAATCTTAAAAAATCTGTTCGGATTATTCGTTCTGACAATGGGACTGAGTTTAAAAACTCAAAGTTTGATGCCTTCTGCAAGACTCATGGAATTACCCACCAATTCTCAGCTGCTCGTACTCCTCAGCAAAATGGTGTAGTAGAACGAAGGAACAGAACGTTGGTTGAAGCTGCTAGAACAATGCTTGCATACTCAAAACTTCCCCTATCTATGGGCTAAGCAGTGTCCACGCCTGTTTTACTCAAAATCGTTCATCATTAACAAGAGATTTGATAAAACCCCATATGAAGTCATCAACAAACGCATCCCAATATCAATTTCTTTCACATATTTGGGTGTACATGCTATGTGCTTAATGATCATGATAACTTGGGAAAATTTGATCCTAAAGGTGATGAAGGTGTCTTTGTTGGCTACTCCAAAGAGTCTATTGCTTATCGTGTATATAATCGAAGAACAAAGAAGATCACTGAAAGCATGAATATCTGGTTCGATGAACTCTCAGGAATGTTGTATGAGAAAAACTCTGTTTCATCAAAGACTAATAACTCACCATCTTCCGCAACAATGAATAACATTTCACCACCTTCCGCTAAGACAAAGAAGTTCATACAACATTCTCCTCATCCTGCTCCTTCTCCTAATGAGCTTGATTTTCTCTTTGATACCTTCTATGAAAACAAACGACTGAATTCGACTTTGCCATCTCCAGATGTTGCTCAAAATGATGCATCTATCTCTACACAAACCAATACTACAAGCTCTGATGCTTCCTCTGATACATCTTCAAATGTTGATTCTGGTGGATCCCCTGAAAGTCCACAAACAGCTGCTTCTACACCAACAGATGATTCTTCTCCAGATAATCCTATCTCTCCTGACACTTCTTCTGATTCTACACAACCGGTTCCTACTTCTTCAATTCCAAACATCACTCAACATACTAATCCTGATCAGAATCCTGAGGTCTATTTTGACGCTCCACAACAATTTATTGAGCCCTCTTTTGAAACAGTTCAACAGCTTCCACAATCTACCTTTGAAGATCCCACTTTAACTCATGATCCTGCTGTCTCTTTACCTCATTCTGGCAAGTGGTCCCGTTCTATGTTACCTCATCCCTCATCACAAATCATAGGTGATCCCTGAAGCTTCAATGAAGACCAGAGCCGCATCTGCCAACGAATGTCTCTTTGTAAATTTCCTTAGTGAAGTTGAACCCACTTCAGTGTCTGCTGCACTAAAAGATTCAGATTGGGTAAAGGCCATGCAAGATGAAATTTCTCAGTTTGAGCGTCTGAAAGTTTGGAAACTAGTTCCAAACCCCTATTCCAACAAGAAACCAATTCCTACAAAATGGATTTTCAAAAACAAGAAAGATGAAAATGAAATTGTGGTTCGAAACAAAGCACGTCTTGTTGCAAAAGGCTACTCACAGCAAGCGGGAGTTGATTACGATGAAACTTTTGCCCCTGTTTCCAGGATGGAAGCAATTCGTATCTTTCTTGCATATGCTGCTTACAAGAACTTCACCGTCTATCAGATGGATGTCAAGACTGCTTTCCTCAATGGAGTTATTAAAGAAGAAGTGTATGTTGAGCAACCTGAAGGGTTTGTGGATCCAAAAAGGCCTGACATGTTTACAGGTTAGACAAAGCTTTGTATGGTCTGAAACAAGCACCTCGTGCATGGTATGATGCTCTCACTGCTTATTTACTTAAACATGGTTTCAGCAAAGGTACAATTGATACTACTCTATTCATTAAAAGACAGGGCAAACACATCATTTTAATTCAAATATATGTTGACGACATAATCTTTGGCTCTACAAATCCTCAATACTGTCGAAATTTTTCTGACTTCACAAACCAATACTACAAGCTCTGATGCTTCCTCTGATACATCTTCAAATGTTGATTCTGGTGGATCCCCTGAAAGTCCACAAACAGCTGCTTCTACACCAACAGATGATTCTTCTCCAGATAATCCTATCTCTCCTGACACTTCTTCTGATTCTACACAACCGGTTCCTACTTCTTCAATTCCAAACATCACTCAACATACTAATCCTG
>CM067174.1:102490013-102542513 GCA_034093135.1 Erigeron breviscapus | reverse complement strand
TTCAACTTTGTACTGGATCTGCATTTTTTGGATCCGCATTTCTCTTCACTTGATCCGAGTATGTACATTCTCGGATCCAACACTTTAATTCCATGTTCTCTCATATGCGGATCATATTACATTTTTTCAACTTTGTACTGGATCTGCATTTTTTTGGATCCGCATTTCTCTTCACTTGATCCGAGTATGTACATTCTCGGATCCAACACTTTAATTCCATGGTTCAATTGTCTTGGACTTTGACATTCAGATGAAAGGTATTGAACGACTCTCTTGGAAAATGCTTGTCTGAGTTCTTTTATATTAAATCTGTCTAATAATCACCTGCTTTGATGTCTGATATTCAGTTTCCCTGAGATGCAAGGTATCGAACGCCTTGATGTACTACCTTTGTAGTCTCTTGGAAAATGTTCATCAGATATCTTAACACCTGCATCTGTTTTCCCTGAGAAGCAAGGTATCGAACGCCTTGATGTACTACCTTTGCATCTCTTGTGAAAAAATATGTAAGAGTTTGTTTGATGTACAATCAATGCCTGCTTACTCTGGCATTCATTAACCTTTTATTCTTGATTATTTCTCCAGATATTTTGACTGTCAATGGCATTTATGTTTAAATGGGGTGCAACCACCCATATGAAAAACAACAAAGCACTTTGTGATAAATTCTCCTCCGCCTATCCTATCATTTCTCAAATTCTTCTTAATCATCCCTTAACACCCGTTTTCACAAATGTTTACCCAGTTCCCGAAGAATATGTATATCATCTCTGGGACACAATTAAATTCATCCCCGCCAAAAACAATCAACCAGAACACTTTGTTTACCATATCACCATAAACAATCAACAATTCATTCACCGATTTGATCTTGATGACTTCCGAATTATCCTGGATTTCCCAGCAGCAGATTCTCGCGAAGGAATGACTGAGTTCACTGTGCCACCCAGCACTGATTACATGCTTAGACATGTGCTTGCCTTAGGATATGAAGGAGAATGTCAGTACATCAGAGACTTCAAGAAAAACCATTTGGCAAAGTTATGGTACACTCTGTACTCTATCATTCAAGGATGTCTGGCACCCACCAACACTGGTCTTGATGGAATGACTACGTATTCTCTTGCATACTTCTATGGAATTGCCTTCGATCAACATTTTGATTATGCAAAGATTACTTGGGACCAGTTGAAACATACCATGACAAGCAAGAAAAAGAAAAACTTGAAATATATCCCATTCCTTCGCTTCTTCGAAGGCTTAATCAACTATGCCATGAACACCAACAAGAAAATTCCTCGTTTGAATAATAGAATATCTGCTCACATTGAATCGATGAATTACTTGAAGGGATCTCGTGGAAGTGATATAAAGCCTGTACCTCTATCTGATGCTCTATTAAAATATGTGTCTAGGGATGACCGCCATTACAAAAGCTATTGTGAGGATCTAGGGTTGCCTATGGAGCCTGAAAACCGACAGGTTCCTGCCGAAGGCACGCATAGGAACACCGGTGAGGGTCCGAGTCGAAAAAGAAAAAGAGGGGAAACAGGAGAGGGGTCCCCTAGACAAATGAAAATCAGATTAAAGGTTTCAAAGTCAAAGTTCTTCATCCCTGCAGATGAACCAAGAGCATCAGCTGATCCACCCCTTGATGTACCACAAACTTCATCTGCATCAAAAGGCATAAAGAAACATATGGCTCGCATAACAAAACTTCAAAAGAGTGATGCAGAATATGAATCAGAAAATGAAACTCACTCTACTGCAGCCATCTTTAATGATGATGGGTGGGAGTTACAAGGAGGGATTGAGGGAGGGGTTGAAAATACCAGAGAGGTTGAGAGGTCCGGGTTAGGTACAGGGCATAAAGAAAACGTTGGCCCTTCGACAGATTTAACCACAACCTTACACCGGGACCAAGCCTCTAGGTTAGAAGTCGAGAGCTCCCAACTCTTGCTTGCACAAGCCTTCGATCGCCTCGCTAATTCCTCTCAACAGGAATTGGTGGATATTTCAATTGGGACAAAGCCACGACTTATCTCGTTGATTTCTTTAGAAGTCAGCATAGAAATTTTGAGGAAGTTCCTGTCCCATCTTCCATCTTTCTTTGCACGTTCACCTGAGTCTAGATCGCACTTTAGGACACTTAATGCTGTTCATCTGAGTGAGACAACCGGAATAAGCATAGAGATTCAAGAACTGCTCTTATCTCGAGGATTGCTTAGAAGTCCTGCCATTGCTAACATCACGCTAGCTTTGAACGCAGGCCCCACACAGACTTCGTCTGTTGGGTCAACGGGAAATCTATGTGATCCCGGAATGTTATCTAGTGACTCTGAAAGTCTTCAAGGAGGTATTCCTCGGGATACCACCTTGGAGCAAGATGACGGTTGCAAAGCCCCATCATCAACCGTCAGAGAGACTGAGTCTCAAGGACAGACGGGAAAACCAGAGGAAGTTGGGATTCCATCTGGTCACACTGCTGGATCACTTGATTTGGCAGTTGTGTCAACGACCCCAAGGTCGGGCCCAGTCTTACTTGATACCTCCCGTTTATCACCCGAACAAATCAGAGCTGCCAAAGGGAAATCAATTGATCCAACACCTGATGACCCTCCCTACAAGAAAAGGAAAATCAAACCAACAGTTGAAAAAATCATTAACCTACCACCACAAAAACCACCAACCGATGAACAATTATTTCTTGAATATTCCCCAATCACCATTCCAATTCCAACAAGACCTCCACCTTCCTTTCCTAACACTACCACACCACCACTAAGAACCGTCACTCCAATTATCTCTTTTCCTGTAACTCCACCAACTTCTCCTAAGCATTCACATACTTCTCCACCAAAATCACCACCAAATACTTCTGCTGATCATCCATCTGTCAATGAACAGTGTGATCTTCTGCTTGCTACGCTGCTTTCTAATGAACCATTTTTGAAAACGAGAGATAAAGTAGTGTTGGCAGCTCTGCAAGCCCGACAAGACTTAATTGATAAAGAATCTGAATTACGAGAGATTCAAATGCAAGCAGAAGAAGATAAACTGGCTGCTCAACAACAACAAGAAGCACTGCAGAAATGATTAAGAGAAGTGCAGGAGTCCTGTCGATCGGCCGTGTTATCTGAAAAACGTGACGATCCTGACTCTGAGGATCGTCCCGAGGGGGAGAACTATAACACTGGAGAGGGTCTGAATGATAGTAATGCTAATGACAGGACAGGGGAACTAAATATTGATACTGAAATGCAAGATGTCGTTGATACGGGTGAGCAGACAGTTGATATGGAATTAGAGACTCATGTTGAGCAAGAAACAGGTGAAGTTGAACAACAGGAACAAGAATTCTCATTTTCTGAAGTTCTAGATGTGGTGTTCCCAGATGATGTAAGCTGGAGAATTGATTCAGAGGGCAAAGTTCACGTTGATGAGTATGAAAAGGATGAAGCTGAAACCTCAAGACCAAAGAAGAAATATTCTTTTGATAATTTCAGAGGATTCAAGGCTATGAGAGAGGATCCTAAGTCTAGTGAACAAGAAGATTTTGGGGGGCAGTCGATGATTCAGATTGTGAAAGATTTATTTGGGCCAAATGCAGTCCTTCCCGACATTCCTGCAGACATGTTCACAGAACAACAAAAGAAATACATTGATGAAGGGTATTTCTTTAAAAATAAGGCAAGAATGATTGACATAAATTTCAAACCATCGAAACTTGAAGCCTATAAAGCAAGATTTCTGGAAGAGCGTGCTTATCCTATCTTCTGTGGGCCTTCCAAAGTCACAAGTGGCGATCCACCAGAAGTCATGTCAATGTACAAGTTCAAGGACCCCATTCAAAAACAAGAGTATGAAGAGTTGATTGAAGAAGCCAAAAGATTATTTCCTCCAGTCAACAAAGAACAATACAACAACAGGATCAGACGAATCATTAAAGTACACATGAGACAAAAGAACTTCATCAAAGTTCCTTCATTCTATGTAGAGAGAACTAACCTCAAGAAATATCGCTTTACCGAATATCATTTCAGCTTGTTACATGTAGAAGACCTCACTTATCTCTACAAGTATTACCTTCAAGCTATGAATAGATCCGAGGAAGATCGGATAGCCTTTGATGCAATCAAGAGATTCATTTCAAGTTGTATCCAGTATGCTTCTCTCAATGATTTCCAGATTGGGTTAGAACTTCAAAAGAGAAAGATAAATGTACCCATTCCTGACCAATCCTTGTACTTTGAAGACATTGAAAAACTAAGCATTGGTCATATTGTTACGTCTCCATCTGCAAGTGGTATAGTTTTTGTCAATAGCCTCGGGAAGAAAATATTCATCAGATTCTCCGAATTGTCAAGTTACTCAGATGGGACACTGGAGTACTGTAAGCGTATTCTCGAATGCATTGCAGGTGATGAGAGCAATCTAATCAAGAAGGAAAACCTTCAAAGGGCTATCAAGAAAATAAATCTCAGACTTTCAAAGAGAGAAGACATCAGAAAGCTCAGAGAAGCCAAAAGAGCCACCCCCAATCCCAATGTTAAGTATGTAAAGGGAGGTCGATGGATCAGATATGCACCTGATAATAAGCATGGCCCACACAATGAACCACCATCCAATTATGCAGACAATCAAAGACCTCCACCCAATTCAAAACCAGAAGGAGAAGGATGGCTGTGGTATCCCAACAAGATACCAATCCATAAACGAAAGAATCAAAGACAATGAACCGGCTCATTCCACAAATCAACACTAAAGGGGAGAATGTTAGATATTAAAATAGTGTTTGATTTGTTACTTTAAGATGTAAATGTAATTATAGCATTGTGAGGGGGTCTAGATGTAATATGTTTTCTAGACTAGTATAAATACCCCCTCACATGCCACATAGTGCAACCTTTGTCACCCATTAATTCCAATCATCCACTTTATTCACTCTCTCTCTAAAACACACACATACACAAAGGTTCACTTATATTCATATTTATCTTTATATATAAACATATCTATCATGAATTTCTATGTTTTACACTTTCATATTGTTCTTCCTGTAGAGATAATCTATACCATGTATTCGAAGTAGGGATTGTAACTTCTGCAAATTTAATTTCCATCCAACCATCCTTCCTTCGCTTTGAATGGCCATCCATATTGCAGCTTTCCAAGGGGTCGAAAGATTTGCAATCATCCTTGGTTCCAGTCATTGGGGGATGACAACGACTATTTAAACAGATTGACAACGGAAACAAACAATCATCACTGCCACCGGTAATTCCTATTACCATGGGACCCTCAAATGAAGTGTAGTTATCAGGTAGTTTGTATATGAGGTGACATGAATATGTTGTCTCAGGTGACAAAAAATCAAATGTTTCCTGGAGATGGATATCGAACCAGCAACCAATTAGAGACTTGGTCACCACTTTGAACCTGCAAAAAGCAAATTATATCAGGTAATACACTATTATACTAGTGCTCCACGTTGTAGTGAAGAATGATAGTTATAAAAAAACAAAATATCGCAACATATGCTACAACCAGATAGCGTCTGATGTTATATTTTGGATACAATGACTCCTGAAATTGTTCTAATGATAAAATGTTACAAAACGTCGTTTGAGACAGACACCCTACATAATGGGACCAAATTTTTTGTGTAAAGTTAAAAACTTTTCACCGGTTTTTGAACGGCAAAACTCATACATACGCTGCCTAGACTATAGTTCAAGTAGAACTTGATAGAACACTTTCAGTAAAGGTACAAATAAACAGAGGAATAACCTTGATTCGGATTCTGCTACAGAATTGCATGCCCATTCGTTGTTGCTCAAAAATGTACTAGCAGGCACCATAAGACGTTTCTTCATGATTTTGCTAATAGAAATCCACTGGTAAACATTTTTGATAGAAGTACCAAATTAGTATCAATTTCAAGAGTTCAATATGTAAAATGGGATTTGTAATCTCAAACATATATGTGAAATGGCATTTGTTAAAAGTACCAAATTGGTTCTTTTTTACACACTTTTGTAAAAGTTGCTGATCAACAAAAGTTTTTGTAAAACTTATATAGCTTGATTTTGGAAACCCAGAAATTGAAGGCCCCGGTTTTAGGTAACCCGGGTATTGACCTTGGTTTGTGTACATGTTTGTGTTAGTTCATGCATATTTGATGTATTTAAGGTGATGACTAGTCAACACCCAGGTTCCCAAACCTGGCCTTCCACTTACGCTACATGTACTCGTTTGAGATAAGGTGTGGGTTACCATTGGAAGTTTGGAACTGACAATTTAACACTCGGGTTTTCCAACCCAGTTATATTAGTTTCAAAAAGTTGGGTGTTGATTGACGAGTTTTACAAAAAATGGTTGCGAAAATTTAGTTTTTCAAGAAAAATTCCATGACACACATAGAATATTGAAATAGATATCTAAAAAGTGATTCACTTACCAGCAAGGGAACTGATTTCTGATTGAGGAATGGATTGTACGACTGAGAATGTAAACGATTGAAGCGAGAGTGGTAACTGGCTAAAGTTGGTTGAGTTGAGCAGTGGCTCGAGGGTGGTAACCTCTGAAACTAGAAGTAGATTAGACACTTAGTGGCTTATAAACTGGTAGTATATCATCTTCTGTTTAATTTATGCTATACATGACTTGATGACTATATATATTGTAATGAAAAGAAAATAAATACCTCTTCCGGTTCAATGGTCAGGAATCCTTTTCGAAGAAGAGAGTAAAGTTCCATATCGGTTCTCCATTGTATAACATCTTTTGACAACTTGAGCAAATCTGCAAACTTAGTTGCTAATTTTGTTTCCAAACACATATTCTCCTTGAAAATTTTCACTTGTTTCGCACAATTTTTCTGTAAAATAGATTTCATTAGTGGTTTAATTTGTTTGATACATCATCAAACAAAATTCTCAGTTTAACGTCTAATATATATAACTTACGTGTTCCACAGGCCGGAATTCTATGCCTTCAAAAGCATACTCATGATAGTGAATAAATTGGTGCCTTGGGAAGAACTGAATACTAAAAGTCTGTTGCCTATGGTGGCTTGTAAACTGGTATAACTTAGTCATCATCCATTCACTATTCTGTTTTCTGTATGCAATGCATGACGTAGAATAGTGTGTCTCGTTATCCAATTTGTATTCGAAGGGTGTGTAACGTGGAGCACGACCCTGGCCACAGTATTTGAAAATAATGTAAATGTCATATGTGACCTGTGGTGTCAAAAATCGTGTGTTCACCTCCACTGTAAAATGATTGTTATACACATTCCACAAGTAGTATGGAAACTTGCACCTGTCACAGTCAAAAATATAGAAACGGGTAAACAAAGAAGGTCATTTCTGTTTAGGTCATCCTAGGTGGCGAGCCATTATTTGACTATGATGTAGCGGCCTCATCAGGTTTTAGTTTGCCGTGGACGGTTTCAACCATTTCCCTACCCACCCCCTAAAATATTTGTATAGAACATCTTATGAGAAAACAGAACTTCTATGAAAAGATGGTTTTCAAGCATATATAGACCATCACATAGAAAAACTGACAAGACTTGTTTAATGTCTTGTTACACAACCATTGGCAACGACAAACCATAAAAAACGGAAATTTGTTTTCAATCAACTGGTTGGAAACTATACGACTCGTAACCTTACATCGGACGAGGCTATTATATATGCAAAAGATGCTACTTAATTTATTGTCAAATCAAATTAATAATTCCATACATTCACATAATTAAACAAAGGAAAATATAACTCGACAACGACTATATTCATACAGGTTAGGATAAAGTAACTTACCTTACAGTTTTTGATTTCCTTGTAGGTTTTGTACCCGCTGCCTTCATTTCATGTTTTTCTCCAAAGAAACATTTTGCTGCGGATACCACTTTAGTAACTTCTCCATTTACGTTCATAGATATCCACTGATTATCAATCATATTCACTTTATTAGTAACTGAACTTGTGTTTCTTATGCAGACTCGAATGCAAAGTTAGACTGTTAGAGACTTAGAGCACACCCGAATAGGAAGAGTACAGTAAGCTCACATGTACAAACCTTAAATTTTAACGAGTTGTTTTGAAGATAGTGATATATATGTTTACATGTCCTGATAATTAGTAGTTAGGAATTTGTTCATCTCTAATTCTGTTAATACCTCTTTATATAAGGATCACAGACGGATTTGGTTATCAATAATGAAAGTATTGAAAATACTTAATCCGGTTTTTGACTTTTAATTCTTAGACATGCTAATAACTGTGAACACGCATGCAATCATATCCCTCTACCACTCCTTCAGATCCTCACTAGGTTTCTAAATGTTTCTTGAAGATGTTGTCATGTGAAAGAGTAAACAAAACAATATACCAAAAGTTAATTAGCATTTAATATGAAATGACAAATTACCGTTTCTTGATCATCAACAAAGAAACCTTTATAGAGAAACCTGAGAAGTTGCTTATGGGATCCATATATTTCAGGAGGTATCGGAAGGTCTGCAATCCTGATCGATTCTGTGGCCAAATCAACTCTCAATGCAATATCTTCAAAATTCTCCAATCTCTGTTCAAGTTTGTCAAATATCTCCTGTAAATGTATATCGTCGACTTGTCTTTAGTAGGTCCTCCACAATTAAGAAAATTATGAAACTAGATTTAGCTAGACTAAAAACATAGGAACTAACTTGATATAAAAATAATAATAATAAATAAATAATAGAAGAATATAATACAGACTTGTTGTTCAAGTGCAAACTCAAGTTCTTTCACAATCTCATCCATTGTTGGTCGTTCTTCACGAGCTTTCTTCACACATCGATAGGCAATGGCTGAAAATGAATTCAAGGAATGAGGTTCCATTTGTTCTTTTAGACCAGGAGGGATAATCTCTTCTAAGCTTTTATCATCATAACACTGTCTCCACTTAGGCACTAAAATGTTTGTTAGTTCACCTTTACGATACTCACAGCATAATCTCCCGCACAAAACTTCAAACAACACCACTCCAAAAGAGTACACATCAGACTCTTTTGATAAGAAGCCATTCTCCCAATACACTGGATCACAGTACCCAGGCGTGCCAACTGCATTCGAGAAAACATATGTTTGCGGTTGGTTAGCAGGGGCAGCTTTTGATAGGCCAAAATCAGAAACTTTAGCCGTCCATTTCTCATCAAGGAGGATGTTTCCGCTTTTTATATCTCTATGTATGAGTCTTTGTTGTTTCTCTTTCGGATCATGTAGAAAATGTAGCCAACGTGCAGCCCCAAGACATATCTTCAAGCGTTGGGTCCATGTGAGACTAATATCACTTAGATAGCGATCCAAGCTGCCACGAGTAGCATACTGGTACACGAGAATCATATCATTACCCTCAACGCAAAAGCGTAGGAGGGATATCAAATGTTCATGTTTGTATTTTGAAAGCATCATTATCTCCTTCCAAAATTCAGTATTCCCTTGCCCCAGTCTACGATCTAACTTCTTAAATGCGACAATGGTTTGTCCCTCCGGGAGAGAGATTTCTCCTCTGTAAACACGTCCAAATCCACCTCCTCCAATCACCTTACTAGAATCAAAGTCGTTGGTGGCCGATACTATATCTTTCATTTCAATTTTAAGGTGATCATAATCTTTTATGAAAGCCATTTGTGAATCAAAGGAGAAAATAATAAGCAGCAAACAAGTGATAGTGAGTAGCTTGAATATAGTTTGAAAAAACTACTTTGTAACGTTTCTCTTTAAATAGGAAACACGTACACATATGATTAAGATTATTAATTTTTTATATTATATAACATTTGACTATCTTTTTTTACTACATCATGAGGATTATAAAATATGAGTTGTATTCTTTTAAAAACAAGGATTTTTGTGAAAACCAGGAAACAAATCTAGACCATTGGATCAGATCTAATCTAAGGCCAGGATCATTTAACAAAAAATAACACGGAGGGGCAAAAAGGTCAATTTGCACACACTATATAAAACGAAAAAAACACCCGTCCTCCTCCTTCACTCCCTTTTTCCTCCGGCGACCAAAACCCTAGATCGCCACAAACCACCGCCGGAAATCCTCTTTGACTCACTAATATCGTTCATCGCCGTCGGTAATCAACATCAAACACTCTCGCCGCCGTCATCTTCATCTTCCTTCGGTCTATTTTGTCCGATTAGTGTTGGTAATCGTCGCCGGAAAATTCGAATTCAATTAACCTCGCCGCCGTCGATTAAAACAGTAACTGATTCCGAATTGTTAATCAATGGAGGAAGACGATGTGATAAGCGATGAGGAACTCGAACAAATAGTAAACGGTAAGTGAATCTGAAACACAAGCTGTTTGTATCTGTTTATAGTTGCACTTTATGAAATCACATAATTGTTGATCAATCTGAATCACTAGGTGTTTGTTTTTGTAGCTTAATGACAGTTAGATTTCATGTGAAATTGTGATTATTCGTAGTTTTGAGTAAAACTGGTTGATCATCAATATGCTTAGAATGTCAAACACAAGATGTTTGTATAGTTTAATGCATTCGATGAAAGAAGGATTGTATCGAATCACATTATTAATCGTAATTTATTGCTTAATGACAGTTAGATTTAGTGAAATTGTGATTATTCGTAGTTTTGAGTAAAACTGGTTGATCATCAATATGCTTAGAATGTCAAACACAAGATGTTTGTATAGTTTAATGCATTCGATGAAAGAAGGATGGTATGGAATCACGTTATTATTGACTGAAAAGTTGTATTTAATTGGTTAATTTGTCTTTGCTCATAAACTGTTTGATATAAATAGGAATTACGTGTCACAGGTGTTGACACAGGTGTTGGCAGTTCAAATGTTACGCCAAAAACAACTATAACGATAAACCATGCAACACCAGAAGGGTCCTTGTATCGTGAGCCGGATGTTGAATTAAGATATAGACCAGTTTTAGGAGTGAATTACGGAATCCTAGAACAGTGCCAAAAAATGTACCAAGAGTATGCATATAGGGCAGGATTTGATGTTAGAAAGTCTAATAACAAAAAGACCAATAGTGGGAGGATATACCAGAAGTGGTACATATGCAGCAGAGCTGGAAACCCGCCAAAAATGAAAGTGGACACACTAGAAAATTGTGGAAAGGCAATTAGAAAAAGCAACATACAGCGTACAGGATGCAGGGCGATGGTGAGATTTGATGCCATAGGTGAAACAGGGTATTTCAGGCTGGCTGTTTTCGAAGAAATACACAACCACGAAATGGTTCCGCCTCAATACAGACACTTATCAAAGCAGGATAGGCAGCTTAAATATGCCGAACAACTGTTTGTGTACAATGCATCAGTATGCAATATAGGACCAACCAAGGCACACCAGCTTTATAGTAGCATGAAAGGTTGTGATGAAAATGTCAATGGAACTGTAAACGATTTCAGGAATTGGACACGGGACCTGAATGTTTATATCAGTGAAAGTGATTCACAAATGCTGATAAACAAAATGGAAGAAAAGAAAGAGTATTTCCCCGGTTTTTCGTTCTACTACAAGGCTGAAGATAGCGTGTTGCACTCGTTGTTTTGGGCGGATGAAGTTGCGAAGTGCAACTACAAGGAGTTCAGTGACATTATGTCATTTGATGCCACATACCAAACAAACAGGTATCTATTTTTTTTATTTTTTATTTTTATTATTTCCTGAAAATAGAAGAAAACACATTGTGTTTTGGTTTCCAGAATTCATAAAATGGCCATACACAACGTGTTTCAAATCCAAAACACATTGTGCTTCGGTTTCGAGTAGTTCATACAATAATAACAACATTCACATGATCTTTGTTTTGACAGATACAACATGATGTTTGTGCCATTCACCGGCATAGATAACCACGGTAAATGTGTCACATTTGCAGCGGGGCTCATACGCGATGAAAAGGCAGAAACTTACACTTGGCTGCTTAATTGTTTCATGAAGGCATTCAGTAAAGAACCGATTATGGTGGTGACTGATCAAGACAAATCCATGGAAATAGCCATAAGGAATGTATTTAAAACAGCCAAACACAGGTTGTGCATGTGGCATATTACACAGAAGCTGCCAACCAAGGTATGATTCCATTGACTCTGTTTTTAGATTAACATAACCGAGCCATAGATTGCAGTATAAGCATAAGTATAAACATCCCTTTAAAAATATAAACTCAACTCCCTATCACAGGTTAAGGACGCGATTCCAAGTATTGAAGATGAAGCAGAAAGAGATTTCAAAGAGCGATTCGACAGTATTGTATGGAACATGCACATGGAACCGAAAGAATTCGAGGAAAAATGGGAACAGTTGATGGTTGACTTCTCACTGAAGAATGATAGCTGGTTTAAACACATGTTCCAGATCAGGTCCTCTTGGATACCGGCTTACTTTATCGACACCTCGATGTTTGGGCTCATGCGAACGACCTCGAGATCTGAAAGTGAGAATGCGTTCTTCTCCCATTTCACAAGATCGGGTTCAAACTTAGTCAACTTTATGAGTGGGTTTGAATCAGCCATGCTGAAGCAAAGGTCAAAGCAAGAGGATTTGGATGCAAAGACCATTAAAACCACAAGAGAGTTTTGCACAAGGCTCAACATTGAAAAGCATGCTGCAAAGGTGTATACACACACGATGTTTGAGGTGATTCAAAAGGAGATTGAGGCCGCTCTATATTCGTGTTCGTTGGCAGCGATGACTACAGAGGAGTCTGTGCAAGTTTCTGTCATACAAGAGAATCTGCAAAATTCGAAGACTCTGCAATACAAGGTAAATAAAACTATATCTTTTGTTGCTACTGATTGATTAATTATACAATTTCCATACGCAAGGTGTTTCTAATTCAAAACACATTGTGTTTTTGGTTTAGAGTAGTTCCTGCAATTGCCATACACAAGGTGTTTCTAATCCAAAACACATTGTGTTTTGGTTTCTAGTAGTTCATACAATGGCCATACACAAGGTGTTTCTAATCCAAAACACATTGTGTTTTGGTTTCTAGTAGTTCATACAATGGCCATACACAAGGTGTTTCTAATCCAAAACACATTGTGTTTTGGTTTCTAGTAGTTCATACAATGGCCATACACAAGGAGTTTCTAATCCAAAACACATTGTGCTTCGGTTTCGAGTAAACAACATGCAAATATGCAACTCTGATTGTATAAAAAATCATTCTTAGTTTAATATAATATGATTTTCTGTTGGTTGTGAAGGTACTTCATAACCGTGAGGACGGTTTGATAACATGTACATGTAGAAACTACATGAGATTTGGTCTCTTGTGTCGACATTGTTTTTGGGTCTTGAATTTCATCTGGAACATCAATGAGATTCCAGAAAGATACATCAACAGACGTTGGACGAGAGATATCATACCACCAGAATTGAGATCACGAAGAAACAAATACGGTAATGCAAATACTGGTGTCCAAAAGTTTGTTCATGAAATAACCACAGCTGTAGAAGATTGCATTGATAACCTTGTACCCGATGAGAAGCTGCTCCAAGAATTTCTTGAAAAGGTTAAAGAATTGAAGAGTGATGTTGAGAAGAAAGTGCAAAAGACACCAAAGAAGAGAAAGGAAGATACTATGGCAGATATGATTGGGACCAGGAGGCCTGACGAAATCCTTATAAACAACCCACCAGTCGGATCATACAAAGGCTGTGCGAAATTAAGACGAATAATGGGCGGCAAAGAGTTGGGAATAAAAGAAAGCCAGAAGAGAAAGATTATCTGCAGCAACTGTGGAGGTACAAAACACAATGCAAGGACGTGCGGTAAAGAACGAGGTACAAAGAAACAAGGCAATTCAACCGAGGCTGCGAAACATAGCAATTCAAATGAGGCTGCTGTCAGCAATCCATGATGGATTTTTCTATTTTCATACTATTTTCATTTTTCAATAATTACATGCTCGATTAGTTGTCATTGAACAGATGGTATTTGGAATTTTTTTAAGACATTTATATCATCATTATATTTGTCCAGATTATTATCTTAGTTGTCATTGAACAGATAGTATTTTGAATTTTTTTAAGACATTTATATCATCATTTACTTTGTCCAGGTTATTATGAAGGAAAAAAAAATAAAACACATTGTGTTTTGGGCAATCTAAAATTATAAACATATCGAAACACATTGTGTCTGGGCATTTATTTACCATTTGTATAACACATTTCAATAAAACCATCCACCAGACACCTTGTGTTTCGCGCATTATAAAAATTTGAACACCTTGTGTTTTGAAAAAATCCACCATACACCTTGTGTTTCGCGCATTATAAAACTACCATACACCTTGTGTTTCGCGCATTATAAAACTTTAAACAACTTGTGTTTTGGCCATACATTTAGCATCATGCAACCCTTTGACACAAAAAAACCCTGTCTATGTACTCTATATCTATCACAGAATACAAAACAAAGTAACAAGTATTGCATTTACATTAAAGATATCTAAACAAACATCTACATTAATATAAAAGCTATTCAACAAAGTAACAAGCATTGCATTTACATTCAACATATCTAAAGTATTGCATCCACCATAACTGGAAAACCATAGTTACAAAAGTAGTTAGAATTCTAGAATTTTGGATACTAGAACTGTCTGATACCAAGGAAAAGACAAATACATGCATGCGATATTTAGTTTATCTACTTCAATATCACTGGATTTTCCGATTCCAAGCCTTTCTCATCCTTCGTGACAACATTAACTGAAATCTTCTTATTAGTTATCCTCTCGGAACGCTTCCTGCTATGTGTCCCCAAAAAGAAAAAAGTTATAATAAAAATATTAAACGTAATAAAATCAGAAAAAATATTTGATTATTTAAACAAAAATTAAAAATAAGTTAAAAAGTAGAAAACCATGAATTTACCTTGGCGGAACTTCAACAGCAGCAGCCTTTTCTTTCCTTTTCTGCAAATCACCACCGGCAGCCTTTTTTTTTGTTTTCTGCAAATCAACACCAGCAGCTTGTTTTACCTTGGGAGGACGTCCACGACCCTTTTTAACAAACAACTCAGCCAAGACTACATCATCACCATCTTTTCCAGCTTCATTCTGAACCTCAGCCTCATCAGTCACCAACTGTTCCCCCTCAACAGCAACAGCCTTTTCTTTCGTTTTCTGCAAATCGCCACCAGCAGCTTGTTTACTCTTTGCAGGACGTCCACGACCCTTTTTGGCCAATACTTCATCACCATCTTCTCCAGCCTCATTCTGAACCTCAACCTCATTAGTAACCAACCGTTCCCCCTCAACATGTTTATCTTCAGCCTGTGTACTCTGTTGATCACCCTCAACATTTGTTTCCGGTGCTGGATCTCGTATTCTGATAAGTTTCTTGTTTCTCTTTTCTGAAGTATGCACAAGTTTTTTTGCTACAGCAGACCCACTATCAACCAAATTACTAACAACCCACTATCAACCAAATTACTAACACCCAACCCACTATCAACCTCATTGTTCACTTGAGGAACAACCACATCAGCAACATGAGAAACAACCTTATTTTTTTTTTTTTTTTTTTTTTTTTTTTTTTTTTTTTTTTTTTTTTTTTTTTTTTTTTTTTTTTTTTTTTTTTTTTTTTTTTTTTTTTTTTTTTTTTTTTTTTTTTTTTTTTTTTTTTTTTTTTTTTTTTTTTTTTTTTTTTTTTTTTTTTTTTTTTTTTTTTTTTTTTTTTTTTTTTTTTTTTTTTTTTTTTTTTTTTTTTTTTTTTTTTTTTTTTTTTTTTTTTTTTTTTTTTTTTTTTTTTTTTTTTTTTTTTTTTTTTTTTTTTTTTTTTTTTTTTTTTTCTTTTTTTTTGTTTTCTGCAAATCAACACCAGCAGCTTGTTTTACCTTGGGAGGACGTCCACGACCCTTTTTAACAAACAACTCAGCCAAGACTACATCATCACCATCTTTTCCAGCTTCATTCTGAACCTCAGCCTCATCAGTCACCAACTGTTCCCCCTCAACAGCAACAGCCTTTTCTTTCGTTTTCTGCAAATCGCCACCAGCAGCTTGTTTACTCTTTGCAGGACGTCCACGACCCTTTTTGACAAACAACTCAGCCAAGACTACTTCATCACCATCTTCTCCAGCCTCATTCTGAACCTCAACCTCATTAGTAACCAACCGTTCCCCCTCAACATGTTTATCTTCAGCCTGTGTACTCTGTTGATCACCCTCAACATTTGTTTCCGGTGCTGGATCTCGTATTCTGATAAGTTTCTTGTTTCTCTTTTCTGAAGTATGCACAAGTTTTTTTGCTACAGCAGACCCACTATCAACCTGATTAACCACCTTGGAAACAACCACATTTGGTTCCTCCTCAGACTCCTTATTTTGAACATCCTTTTTTCCATCATTTTGTCCATCAAAAACATCATTTTGATGATGAACATCGTCAAAAACTTCATTCGGCGACTGTCCATCATAAAACAAAGCACGCATTGAACAAACCTCTTCAAACTTTGAATAATAAAACTTCAAAGTTGGGTTCTCTGGATCTATTTGCTTTTCTTTGTCAAATGCATCAAACAACTCCTTTTTTTGTATTTGACATCTCCATTAGATTATAAGAAATATCATCAAAAGCCTGCAAAACATAAAGATTTGTTAGTTCATCAAGGATCGCATAATACTAATCACAAGACACAAGGAGTTTTCCAAACTAAAACACATTGTGTTGGGGTTTCTAGTAACGGTGCTTTAAAAAGTAAAACACATTGTGTCGAGGTATTTTAGAAATTTATACAAATCCAAAACACAAGGTGTTTTCCAAACTAAAACACATTTTGTTGGGGTTTCTAGTGAACCTAAAATCACCAGACACAAAGTGTTTTTAAAAAATAACTAACACAGGTGTGTTGGGGTATTTGAAAAAGGTGCTTTAAAAAGTAAAACACATTGTGTTGGGTATTTGAGAAATGCATTCAAAACTAAAACACATTGTGTTGGGTATTATTTAATTCCTAAAATCACAAAACACAAATTGTTTTTACAAAATAATCACACCATTATTAACTGTGAGAAGCTTTGTCTTATTGAGAGACTATGCATTAACTTTGAAATGAAGATAAAAAAAATTAAATACAATCTTACATTATAAGATGGCCTGAGTCCCATTGTTCCAAAACTTCCGACCTGAATCGGGTATGCCGCCCATTCTTAGATCATTTTGTGATTGTCTTTATTGATGATATTCTGATTTATTCTAAGTCTAAAGAAGAGCACCGTGAGCACTTAAGAGCCGTTCTTGAGGTTCTTAGGGAGAAGAAGTTATATGCAAAGTTCTCCAAGTGTGAATTCTGGCTTCGAGAAGTTCAATTTCTCGGGCATGTTATCTCTTCTGAAGGTATTAAAGTTGATCCCGCAAAAATTGAAGCTGTCTCTAAATGGGAACAGCCAAAGACACCTACGGAAATTAAGAGTTTTCTTGGTTTAGCGGGCTACTATCGAAGGTTCATTCAAGATTTCTCCCGTATAGCTAAGCCTATGACTGAATTGACAAAGAAAGGGGTGAAGTTTGTGTGGGCTGAAGCTCAAGAAAAGGCTTTCCAAACGTTAAAGACCAAGTTGTGTGAAGCTCATGTTCTATCCTTACCCGAGGGCACTAATGATTTGGTGGTGTATAGTGATGCTTCTGCTACGGGTTTGGGTTGTGTTCTTATGCAGCGAGACAAAGTCATTGCTTATGCTTCACGCAAGTTGAAGCCTCATGAGAAGAATTATCCTACTCATGATTTAGAGCTTGCTGCAGTTGTCTTTGCATTGAAGTTGTGGAGACACTATTTATATGGCACTAAGTGCACTTTATTCACTGATCATAAAAGCTTACAATATGTGTTCTCTCAGAAGGATATGAATATGAGGCAACGAAGATGGATGGAATTGCTTAAAGATTATGATTGTGAGATCAAATATCATCCCGGTAAAGCTAATGTGGTGGCGGATGCATTGAGTAGAAAGGTGCAGAATTTTTCTTGTAGACTGATGAGTATGGTTGTACAAGCTAAGTCTGGGTTACTTGACCGCATCAAGGAAGCCCAAGTTAAGGCTTTGATGAAGGATAACATTGACCAAGAAAGTATTGGAAAGAAGAAACGCCTTGTGATGGAAACGAACAGCCGTGGATTTCGTACATATAAGGGTCGAATTTGGGTACCATTGCATGATGGTAACCGAGAGTTGATCCTTGAAGAAGCTCATAGGTCAAGATATTCAGTTCACCCCGGTACTACAAAGATGTATGCAGACTTGAAGCCTATATATTGGTGGCCGAATATTAAGGGAGAAGTGGCACATTTTGTTCAAAAATGCTTGACTTGTGCTCGAGTAAAAGCTGATCACAAAAAGCCATATGGATTGTTGCATCAATTGGAGATTCCAGAATGGAAATGGGATCATATTACTATGGATTTTGTGACTAAGTTGCCTAGAACTCCAAAAGGAAATGATATGGTATGGGTTATTGTGGATAGGTTGACGAAGAGTGCTCATTTCTTAGCAACACGACAAGATGTACCATTGACCAAGATGGCGAAGATGTATATAGATGAAATTGTCTCAAAGCATGGCGTTCCTTTATCTATTGTTTCGGATCGAGACACGAGATATGTATCTAATTTTTGGAAAAGTCTTCAACGAGGGTTAGGTACTAGAGTAAATTTGAGCACGGCCTATCATCCTCAAACTGATGGGCAAAGTGAAAGAACAATTCAAACATTGGAAGATATGTTGAGGGCTTGTGTATTAGAGTATGGTGGAGCATGGGATGATCACTTGAAATTGATTGAATTTTCTTACAATAATAGCTACCATGCAAGTATTGGAATGCCACCATTTGAAATGCTTTATGGTAGAAGGTGTAGGACTCCAAGTTGTTGGATGGAGCCCGGCGAAAAGCAAATTACAGGTCCCGAAATTATAGAAATCACAGCTGAAAAAGTTAATATTGCAAAGAAAGCACTTCGTGTAGCTAGAGAACGACAGAAAACTTATGCCGATAAGAAAAGAAGGCCGGTTGAGTTTGAAGTTGGTGATATGGTGATGCTAAAAGTTTCCCCATGGAAAGGAGTTATTCGTTTTGGAAAGAAAGGAAAGTTAAGTCCACGATTTATTGGACCATTTAAGGTTCTGAAGCGTATCAAAGATGTGGCGTATCAGTTGGAATTGCCTCCAGAATTGGATGGAATTCATAACACATTTCATGTTTCTTATTTGAGGAAGTGTTTAGCGGAGGAGTCTAGTGTTATCCCTATTGAAGATGTGAGCATTGATCCTAGGAAAAGAATGATTGAGGAACCGGTAGCAATACTCGAGAGAAAGCAAAAGAAGCTACGCCGGAAGGTGATTGATCTTGTGTTAATCAAATGGAAGCATAACCATGGTGAAAGTCTGACTTGGGAAACCGAGTCCGTGATGCGGGAAAACTATCCTCACCTATTTCATGTTTAAGTGATTCCGAGGACGGAATCCTCTTAAGGGGGAGGTAATTGTAACATCCTAAACTTTTCGTTTAACGGCTGACTTGAGTTGTTAAGTCAACATTTTGCTTCCGTCAAATCTTTAGATGATTTATATGCATATGTGTACTTAATGTGTAACATTTGTGAAATTTGACTAGATTTGACTTGCAAATTTAATGAAAATGATTTTCGTTAATATATGTGAATAGTACCGTATACATGAATAGTAACCGTATTTGTGAATAGTACCGTATATGTGAATAGTAACCGTATATGTGAATAGTAACTGTATATGTGAATAGTAACCGTATTTGTGAATAGTAACCGTATATGTGAATAGTAACCGTATATGTGAATAGTAACCGTATATGTGAATAGTAACCGTATATGTGAATAGTAACCGTATATGTGAATAGTAACCGTATATGTGAATAGTAACCGTATATGTGAATAGTAACCGTATATGTGAATAGTAACCGTATATGTGAATAGTAACCGTATATGTGAATAGTAACCGTATATGTGAATAGTAACCGTATATGTGAATAGTAACCGTATATGTGAATAGTAACCGTATATGTGAATAGTAACCGTATATGTGAATAGTAACCGTATATGTGAATAGTAACCGTATATGTGAATAGTAACCGTATATGTGAATAGTAACCGTATATGTGAATAGTAACCGTATATGTGAATAGTAACCGTATATGTGAATAGTAACCGTATATGTGAATAGTAACCGTATATGTGAATAGTAACCGTATATGTGAATAGTAACCGTATATGTGAATAGTAACCGTATATGTGAATAGTAACCGTATATGTGAATAGTAACCGTATATGTGAATAGTAACCGTATATGTGAATAGTAACCGTATATGTGAATAGTAACCGTATATGTGAATAGTAACCGTATATGTGAATAGTAACCGTATATGTGAATAGTAACCGTATATGTGAATAGTAACCGTATATGTGAATAGTAACCGTATATGTGAATAGTAACCGTATATGTGAATAGTAACCGTATATGTGAATAGTAACCGTATATGTGAATAGTAACCGTATATGTGAATAGTAACCGTATATGTGAATAGTAACCGTATATGTGAATAGTAACCGTATATGTGAATAGTAACCGTATATGTGAATAGTAACCGTATATGTGAATAGTAACCGTATATGTGAATAGTAACCGTATATGTGAATAGTAACCGTATATGTGAATAGTAACCGTATATGTGAATAGTAACTGTATATGTGAATAGTACCGTATATGTGAATAGTAACCGTATATGGAATATTAAAACTTCTGAACTTTTTGAGTTTTGGTTTAGATTCCTATTGGAATATTAAAACTTCTGAACTCTTTAAGTTTTGGTTTAGTTTCCTATTGGAATATTAAAACTTCTGAACTTTTTGAGTTTTGGTTTAGTTCCTATTGGAATATTAAAACTTCTGAACTTTTTGAGTTTTGGTTTAGATTCCTATTAGAATATTAAAACTTCTGAACTTTTTGAGTTTTGGTTTAGATTCCTATTAGAATATTAAAACTTCTGAACTTTTTGAGTTTTGGTTTAGATTCCTATTAGAATATTAAAACTTCTGAACTTTTTGAGTTTTGGTTTAGATTCCTATTAGAATATTAAAACTTCTGAACTTTGGGTTTTGGTTTGGTTTCCTAATGGAATATTAAAACTTCTGAACTTTTTGAGTTTTGGTTTAGATTCCTATTGGAATATTAAAACTTCTGAACTCTTTAAGTTTTGGTTTAGTTTCCTATTGGAATACTGAAACTGTTGAACTCTTTGAGTTTTGGTTGATTTCCGTAAAATCAAGTGGTTGACTTGAAACTTAATCAACTTTAGGTTCTGTATTTATCTAAAATAATGTAGAAGTGTTATCTTGTTTATCTTGGCTTGTAATCATTCTCAAGTTAACTCCAGAAGTAAGGAACCAGGGAGTACATTTTGAGCATAATAAAGTACTTTGCAAAGTGTTGTAAACTGTACCAAGGTAAGATACACTACTTTGACACGCTGAGGGTTCAACAAAAACATGGTTTTCATATAATAACTTCCTAAATGTTATCTTGATTGCTTTTGGGTATTCGGGTTACACGGGAGGTGATATGGGCTATGTACATGACTATTGAGGCCTGAAATGCAGTCCCTATGATATGAAATGTAATGATATGCTATGAAATGTTATGCAATGAAATGAGACGTAATGATATGCTATGAAATGCTATGTAATGTCTTGAGATGAATTGAAAGGTGATATATGTTGATGTTATGTGAAATGTGCATGATTACATGGCTTGTTCATCTAGTTCACTAGACTTATTAAGTTGCCATGACACGTGCACGTTTAAGGGCCCAAACGTAAAAGATGAATATGTGATGATGTTTAGGTAATGTGGACACCTAAACTATATGTGATGTAAATCGAGCTCGTATTTGATGTGAAAGTGTTAAGCTTAACCCGTACTTACCTTGCCCGGTGGGTGCGTATATGTAGTTGCTTGGGTGGCTCCTTGCAACATAATTACGTGGTTTGAGTATCTCCGGGTGAAGTGATTACCCACCAATGTCTTGAACATACGGACTACTCCTGGATTGGCTTGCCATTCCTTAACGACACTGATGGACCGCTGAAAGGCTTATCCATCCAGTCGGGTGTGAGGTTCCCGTTAGGTCTTATGACCGCCTACACACAAACTTACACCTTATATGATATGCGTGACTTATGTCACATTTGTAAAGATGATATGTGAAAGATATGAAAGATGATTAGGCACTTTAGGATGAACTATCCTATATGAAAGATGTTAATGCTATGTTATATGAATTGTGATGATATGTGCCTTAATGATGAAATATTACTTTTATAAAGTTTTAATTGGACGAATGCTTTATAAATCTTGTGTTATCTTACTTAGCTAATTCGTTAGCTAACACTTGTTTCTTGAAATGTGTTGCTCCCTCAGGTTTAGCAAGCTTTAAGTGTTGATGAATAAAGAGCGAGGCATGGGTAGATAATCTGAAGCTTGCCTTAGTCACCCTAATAGCCTCCTTATTAAGACATTTGTATTATGTTGTTATATGTTATAATGTAAACTTGATTGGCATTTATGTTGGTGCCATTTGGATTTCCTTATTACTGTTTCTACGATATGGATATGGTAACACCTTTTGAATAAATGAACAAACTGATCCGTTTGGTTTGATCTTTTAAAGTTTACTTCCGCTATCTTTTGACGCCGTTAGGCAAAACTTTTGGAAATCCATATTTTTAAACGACGGGTGTTACAACTTCAAACCCTAAACCCTAAGCTACATTGTAAAACCTGAGGGGAAAGTTACATTCTAAAACCCTAAAATCTAAACCCTAAAATGCTAAACCCTAAAATGCTAAAGCCTACAGGAGGGGGACGGATGTATACGGTACGCTTAAGGGTTTAGGGTTTGAAGTCGTAGGGTTAGCCTAACGGCTAACCCTACGACTTCAAACCCTAAACCCTAAGCTACATTGTAAAACCCGAGGGGAAAGTTACATTCTAAAACCCTAAACCCTAAGCTACATTGTAAAACCCGAGGGGAAAGTTACATTCTAAAACCCTAAATTCTAAACCCTAAAATCTAAACCCTAAATGCTAAACCCTAAAATGCTAAAGCCTACAGGAGGGGGACGGATGTATACGGTACGCTTAAGGGTTTAGGGTTTGAAGTCGTAGGGTTAGCCTACATTGTAAAACCGAGGGGAAAGTTACATTCTAAAACCCTAAATGAAACCCTAAACCCTAAGCTACATTGTAAAACCTGAGGGGAAAGTTACATTCTAAAACCCTAAAATCTAAACCCTAAGCTACATTGTAAAACCTGAGGGGAAAGTTACATTCTAAAACCCTAAAATGCTAAACCCTAAAATCTAAACCCTAAAATGCTAAACCCTAAAATGCTAAAGCCTACAGGAGGGGGACGGATGTATACGGTACGCTTAAGGGTTTAGGGTTTGAAGTCGTAGGGTTAGCCTAACGGCTAACCCTACGACTTCAAACCCTAAACCCTAAGCTACATTGTAAAACCTGAGGGGAAAGTTACATTCTAAAACCCTAAAATGCTAAAGCCTACAGGAGGGGGACGGATGTATACGGTACGCTTAAGGGTTTAGGGTTTGAAGTCGTAGGGTTAGCCTACATTGTAAAACCCGAGGGGAAAGTTACATTCTAAAACCCTAAAATGCTAAAGCCTACAGGAGGGGGACGGATGTATACGGTACGCTTAAGGGTTTAGGGTTTGAAGTCGTAGGGTTAGCCTACATTGTAAAACCCGAGGGGAAAGTTACATTCTAAAACCCTAAAATGCTAAAGCCTACAGGAGGGGGACGGATGTATACGGTACGCTTAAGGGTTTAGGGTTTGAAGTCGTAGGGTTAGCCTAACGGCTAACCCTACGACTTCAAACCCTAAACCCTAAGCTACATTGTAAAACCTGAGGGGAAAGTTACATTCTAAAACCCTAAAATCTAAACCCTAAAATGCTAAAGCCTACAGGAGGGGGACGGATGTATACGGTACGCTTAAGGGTTTAGGGTTTGAAGTCGTAGGGTTAGCCTAACGGCTAACCCTACGACTTCAAACCCTAAACCCTAAGCTACATTGTAAAACCCGAGGGGAAAGTTACATTCTAAAACCCTAAAATCTAAACCCTAAAATGCTAAAGCCTACAGGAGGGGGACGGATGTATACGGTACGCTTAAGGGTTTAGGGTTTGAAGTCGTAGGGTTAGCCTACATTGTAAAACCCGAGGGGAAAGTTACATTCTAAAACCCTAAAATGCTAAACCCTAAAATGCTAAAGCCTACAGGAGGGGGACGGATGTATACGGTACGCTTAAGGGTTTAGGGTTTGAAGTTGTAGGGTTAGCCTAACGGCTAACCCTACGACTTCAAACCCTAAACCCTAAGCTACATTGTAAAACCTGAGGGGAAAGTTACATTCTAAAACCCTAAAATCTAAACCCTAAAATGCTAAACCCTAAAATGCTAAAGCCTACAGGAGGGGGACGGATGTATACGGTACGCTTAAGGGTTTAGGGTTTGAAGTTGTAGGGTTAGCCTAACGGCTAACCCTACGACTTCAAACCCTAAACCCTAAGCTACATTGTAAAACCCGAGGGGAAAGTTACATTCTAAAACCCTAAATGCTAAACCCTAAAATGCTAAAGCCTACAGGAGGGGGACGGATGTATACGGTACGCTTAAGGGTTTAGGGTTTGAAGTTGTAGGGTTAGCCTACATTGTAAAACCCGAGGGGAAAGTTACATTCTAAAACCCTAAATGCTAAACCCTAAAATGCTAAAGCCTACAGGAGGGGGACGGATGTATACGGTACGCTTAAGGGTTTAGGGTTTGAAGTTGTAGGGTTAGCCTACATTGTAAAACCCGAGGGGAAAGTTACATTCTAAAACCCTAAACCCTAAGCTACATTGTAAAACCCGAGGGGAAAGTTACATTCTAAAACCCTAAATGCTAAACCCTAATGGTTAAAATATATGGGCCAAAGGCCCAATAGTCTTTACATATATGATGAAAGATTAAAGTAATCACATATTTAATGGAGATTAAATGCTATAGTGGGCCAAAGGCCCAATACGCAAGGTGTTTCTAATTCAAAACACATTGTGTTTTTGGTTTAGAGTAGTTCCTGCAATGGCCATACACAAGGTGTTTCTAATTCAAAACACATTGTGTTTTTGTTTCCAGAATTAATAAAATGGCCATACACAAGGTGTTTCTAATTCAAAACACATTGTGTTTTTGTTTCCAGAATTAATAAAATGGCCATACACATTTTAAACAAGATGCAAAATATGCAAGAGAATGTATTGCTAATGAAGCAGAAGTTGACATATTAAAGAAAAACTAAAAGAAAGTATCCATTACTAGAAAATCAGCAAAAAAGGAATTTATAACAATAATTTCCAATATTTTCCTAAGTCATCGTGCTATACAGCTCAACTATGCATCAGACTCAAACCCATCAGAAGACCTTTTCAACAAAAAGTTTCAAATCTAGAATGCCAAAGCATTAAACCTGAACTACAAAATGATTTTAAACAGAATCAAAGAATAATCTGACTAGAATTTACGTTGTTCCCTATTTTTTTGAGCTTCAATAACAAATCTTCTAATTTCTTCTTGGTCATAACTACTGATGAACTCCGTTGCTTGTTCCAAATTCTTTTTAGAATGCTTGTTCATCTCATGAGACAAAATCTTTGCTGCATATCGATGCCTGAGCCTCCTCAGCTTTACAACTTGCTCACCCGACTCACTTGGCAGATCACAGCTCCAGTTCTCATCAGGTTGTCCCATATAACATTCCATGTGACGCATTGCAAAAATACCACAATCAACATGGTTGTTCTCTGTATGCCACCTGATTTTCATTTGTCTGGCCTTTAATGACTCAATTTTTGTAGCAAGCGGGTGACGACACTTATTAAGCAGTCTTGCAACAAAACGTTTCTGCTCAAGACAGTTTTAAGAAGCAAAAATCAATAACGAAGGATTGCGTTTCTGGAAAGATTTTATCAATATAATAAATTAATACAGATTAACACAGAGTTATACTTACAATAAAGTTGAGGACCCTAGTATACTTCTGGTTGAATTGTGAGCCTGGAAAGATGTTATCAATAATATGCAACAACGGATTCTTCTCCCTTATATCAAAGACCAACAGAAAAAATGATTCGATTTGCAGATGGTGAAGAAAATCTGTTTGTCAAAAATCAGAAAAAGTAATTAAGATACAAAAAATTAAAGATTGTAAAGACAAAACACGATGTTTTTAGATAACCAGAATATGTAATTTGTGGTTAAACACATGATGTTTGACAAAAGATAATGAAAGAAAGTCACAAAAATAAAAGAAAAAACATAATACCAGATCAATTTCTTTTGTCATTAAAGGCATCAAGTCTTGATGAATTGGTATCAGATTATTATAGAATAATGTGTATAATTGATCTTTGGTCAAGTTACTTTTTGAGTCATACACATCAAAAGGCTGGTCACAAAAGAAAATTGTAATTTGTTAGAAACTAAAAAACCAAAAAACAGATTAAAGAGAACATTGATTGATATAAGTAGAGTTAAGAACTTACGATATAAGTACAAGGAATAAACAATCTACGTACAGAGCTTGGCCTCCTCAACTTTTCTTCATAAGCCAACATAAAAGCCCAAATGTCAAGGATACAAGCATCAACATACAACAGGGGACACAAGGACTCTAAATTTGCACGATATCCTTTAATATTTCCTTGTGATGTTTCAAACACAAAATCACTATAGAAAAACAAAGAAAACACAGAAAAAAACACAACATTAGCTTTGTTGTAATCAAACTGAATTATAAATATTTAATGTTAAAGATTATAGAAAAACTCAGTCGATTACCAACGGTTTCTAGTAGTTCCTACAATGTGGTGTTTCTAATTCAAAACACATTGTGTTTCGGTTTCGAGTAGTTCCTACAATGGCCATACACAAGGTGTTTCTAATCCAAACACATTGTGTTTCGGTTTCGAGTATTCATACAATGGCCATACACAAGGTGTTTCTAATCCAAAACACAGTGTGCTTCGGTTTCGAGTAGTTCATACAATGACCATACAGATATTAAACAAACATGCATATATGCAAGACTATGTATTGCTAATGAAGCAGAACTTGACATATTAAAGAAAAACTAAAAGAAAAACTCACAGTCGATTACCAACGGCAGAAAATATGTGATTTGATAATGCATACTCAGAACCTGTGAGGCGATCCGAGACACAACTCTTCTTATTGATATATGGCGATTTAAGAACGGCAGATGGTCTAACTTTCCTTTTTTCAAGTGGTGCTTCGACACTCCCTTCGGTTGACAACTCTCCCAAGTTTTCACGGGGAACCATTTGTCGACCCACAGGAGATGGTGAACTAAAACCCTCCTGAGATAGAAGTTTAAAACTTGGAACTTCATCATTACTTGTCTTCGGCCGTGGAAGAGTCACTATCTTACCACCGGGTAAGAAATAGATTTTCTTCTCATTGGACTTTTTTTTATTATATTCTGCAACTTCCTGGTCAATTTGATCAATTACAGCTTCACCATTTTGTATCCACCACTGGCTAAGACATACCCTTTCAGCCTCAACAGATAGTACTGACTCTTTGGATCCATCTTTAACACATTCTATTTTGTCGCCTATAATCTTCCCGCAATCAACAAGCTCATCCTTATTACCATCATCAACAGCCTTGTCGTTAGAAACATCAACAGACAAGGCTGCAACATTCACATCAACTTCATCAACCTTTTTTACCTCATCTGAAACCTTCACTTTGTCATCAGACTTCAAGTCAACATCACATTCAGTTTTTAACTCAACCTCATCAGCAATATCATTGTTTAATTCATCATCGACCTCCATAACATCATCAACAGTCTTCATTTCAGCCTCCTTGGATTCACCAATTGACTTCTCGGCAGTATGATAGGTTGTCTGCTCAGAAACAAGGATATATTCATACTTTTGATTTTCAGAATTCATATTCGCATCAGAGACAACATTTTCATCAGAATCAAGGTTAACACCTTCAATACCGTCAACCACATCTTCATCTTCATCCTTCTGATTTTCATCACCAAATTGATCAATTATAGACGATAGTACTCCTGAGACAGTTTTCTTCACATCCTCTTCATCCTCATGAACACAATCAGTCATAGAGAAGATATCACGAAACCGTAGCTTATAACGGTTCAGAATTGGATCCTCAGGATACTTTGATAAACCGTCTTTCAAGGTTCTAAGCAAAAACTTCTTAATTTCCAAAGACTGTTCAAATTTTTCTTCAACAACCTTGTAATAATCCCCCCCCCCCCCCCCCCCCCCCCCCCCCCCCCCCCCCCCCCCCCCCCCCCCCCCCCCCCCCCCCCCCCCCCCCCCCCCCCCCCCCCCCCCCCCCCCCCCCCCCCCCCCCCCCCCCCCCCCCCCCCCCCCCCCCCCCCCCCCCCCCCCCCCCCCCCCCCCCCCCCCCCCCCCCCCCCCCCCCCCCCCCCCCCCCCCCCCCCCCCCCCCCCCCCCCCCCCCCCCCCCCCCCCCCCCCCCCCCCCCCCCCCCCCCCCCCCCCCCCCCCCCCCCCCCCCCCCCCCCCCCCCCCCCCCCCCCCCCCCCCCCCCCCCCCCCCCCCCCCCCCCCCCCCCCCCCCCCCCCCCCCCCCCCCCCCCCCCCCCCCCCCCCCCCCCCCCCCCCCCCCCCCCCCCCCCCCCCCCCCCCCCCCCCCCCCCCCCCCCCCCCCCCCCCCCCCCCCCCCCCCCCCCCCCCCCCCCCCCCCCCCCCCCCCCCCCCCCCCCCCCCCCCCCCCCCCCCCCCCCCCCCCCCCCCCCCCCCCCCCCCCCCCCCCCCCCCCCCCCCCCCCCCCCCCCCCCCCCCCCCCCCCCCCCCCCCCCCCCCCCCCCCCCCCCCCCCCCCCCCCCCCCCCCCCCCCCCCCCCCCCCCCCCCCCCCCCCCCCCCCCCCCCCCCCCCCCCCCCCCCCCCCCCCCCCCCCCCCCCCCCCCCCCCCCCCCCCCCCCCCCCCCCCCCCCCCCCCCCCCCCCCCCCCCCCCCCCCCCCCCCCCCCCCCCCCCCCCCCCCCCCCCCCCCCCCCCCCCCCCCCCCCCCCCCCCCCCCCCCCCCCCCCCCCCCCCCCCCCCCCCCCCCCCCCCCCCCCCCCCCCCCCCCCCCCCCCCCCCCCCCCCCCCCCCCCCCCCCCCCCCCCCCCCCCCCCCCCCCCCCCCCCCCCCCCCCCCCCCCCCCCCCCCCCCCCCCCCCCCCCCCCCCCCCCCCCCCCCCCCCCCCCCCCCCCCCCCCCCCCCCCCCCCCCCCCCCCCCCCCCCCCCCCCCCCCCCCCCCCCCCCCCCCCCCCCCCCCCCCCCCCCCCCCCCCCCCCCCCCCCCCCCCCCCCCCCCCCCCCCCCCCCCCCCCCCCCCCCCCCCCCCCCCCCCCCCCCCCCCCCCCCCCCCCCCCCCCCCCCCCCCCCCCCCCCCCCCCCCCCCCCCCCCCCCCCCCCCCCCCCCCCCCCCCCCCCCCCCCCCCCCCCCCCCCCCCCCCCCCCCCCCCCCCCCCCCCCCCCCCCCCCCCCCCCCCCCCCCCCCCCCCCCCCCCCCCCCCCCCCCCCCCCCCCCCCCCCCCCCCCCCCCCCCCCCCCCCCCCCCCCCCCCCCCCCCCCCCCCCCCCCCCCCCCCCCCCCCCCCCCCCCCCCCCCCCCCCCCCCCCCCCCCCCCCCCCCCCCCCCCCCCCCCCCCCCCCCCCCCCCCCCCCCCCCCCCCCCCCCCCCCCCCCCCCCCCCCCCCCCCCCCCCCCCCCCCCCCCCCCCCCCCCCCCCCCCCCCCCCCCCCCCCCCCCCCCCCCCCCCCCCCCCCCCCCCCCCCCCCCCCCCCCCCCCCCCCCCCCCCCCCCCCCCCCCCCCCCCCCCCCCCCCCCCCCCCCCCCCCCCCCCCCCCCCCCCCCCCCCCCCCCCCCCCCCCCCCCCCCCCCCCCCCCCCCCCCCCCCCCCCCCCCCCCCCCCCCCCCCCCCCCCCCCCCCCCCCCCCCCCCCCCCCCTTATCCTCTTCTCCCCCTCTCATTCTCATTTCTATCTATCTCTTTCTCTCTTTCTCTCAAGATCAAAGCAAGACCAATTCTTCTCTTCTCCCTACCATCTACTTAGTGTTTAGAAAGGTTATAACACTAGATTCTCACATCCTCTTCATCCTCATGAACACAATCAGTCATAGAGAAGATATCACGAAACCGTAGCTTATAACGGTTCAGAATTGGATCCTCAGGATACTTTGATAAACCGTCTTTCAAGGTTCTAAGCAAAAACTTCTTAATTTCCAAAGACTGTTCAAATTTTTCTTCAACAACCTTGTAATAATCCTAAGTATTAAATAAAAAAGGTTAAAAAAATAGGAACTCATAAATTACTTAAATACAAATTATAAAACAGAATGTGTTCAACTATAAAACCAAAAACACATTGTGTTTCATAATGAAACCCATTGTGTTCAATTAAAAAACACAATGTGATCTAATAAAAAAATAAAAACATGAAACCCATTGTGTTCAATTAAAAAACACAATGTGATCTAATAAAAAAATAAAAACATATGCATATTCAGGGAAAAACACATTGTGTTTCTAAACTGAAACACATTGTGTTCAACAGAATGTGATCTAATATATACCATAAAACTTCAAGTAAATACAACAGCGCGGAACCTAAAAGAAAACCAGAACAGAAAGTACCTCTATTACATCAAGTTCTTCCTCCTTTACATTGTCAGCAACATCAAGTCCTTCCTCCTTTACATCACCAGCAACATCAAGTTCTTCCTTGTGATCCTCTTGAGGTGGCAAAATGTAACATCCGTGAATTTTGACCGTTGACTTTATGTATAATTTGACTAACAATTTGAGTTAATGAATTAATTGGGTCGTTTTGAGAGTTAAATGGCAATGTGGAATGTTCGGGTCGATAATATGGGTTAGTTGATATTTAAATGTGTAGCTTTTGTGTTGTGATTTGTGTAGGGAAGCGGGTCGGCCCGTGGGTAGTCCATGACCCACCAGCCACCCATGACCCATTTCCCCCCCCCTTATCCTCTTCTCCCCCTCTCATTCTCATTTCTATCTATCTCTTTCTCTCTTTCTCTCAAGATCAAAGCAAGACCAATTCTTCTCTTCTCCCTACCATCTACTTAGTGTTTAGAAAGGTTATAACACTAGATTCATCACCATCTATACCACATTATCGTCATATCGAAGAAATCAAAGGTGGAAGTTCTCGCATTTTGTCCACTTTGACCTAATTTCGGGTTCTAGCTCAAAAGGAAGTTTTGGTAAGTCAAATTCATCCCATTTACACCTACTTATGCTTGTTTATGCATTTCTAGTCATCTTGAAAGTTTGCAAGTCCTAAATCGGCTTAAATCTTGATTTGGGTCAAACTAGGGTTTAATTAGGGTTTGAAGGGTTTGGATGTGATTATGATGTTTTGAATCGAAACTAAGATAGGGGTTATGTTTATTTATGTTGAAATATGTTTGTATAAGCTTCAAAATGAGTCTTGAAACATCACTAGTCGATTTGGTGACAAAAAATGGAGTTTGGGTTAAGTTTGGTTCGTGTTTGAAGTGTTTTGGAACTGATCTGGGCGCAGGTGCGCCGCACCTCCTCTTTGGTGCGCCGCACCAGGGCTTGGACTGGGTTCCCTGATCGTTTTGTGCGTCGCACACCCTCCTTGGTGCGCCGCACCTGGCTTGGTGCGCCGCACCTCATCAATGGTGCGCCGCACCTTTCCTCCAGTGCAGCAAAAAACTGTTTTAGTTTGAAAGGTCGTAACTTTTGATCCGTAAGTCCAATCAAGTCGTATGACCTATCGTTGGAATCGTGAGAGAGTCTAGTTTTCAGTAGTAACACTCTTTTTGTATGAATCTTTTATCATTTCTAATAAGGTCGAGTCGAATGCGTCTTGTTCCTACCCGTTAAAGTTGTAAAGGTGTTTAGGGTTCGTGACTTGACTTAATTGTGCTAAACCAACTTGTTTATGATTGTAGAGTTGACTTTACGGTATTATGATGTATAATTATAGGTTGTGGACGTGTGGACCCTGTTACTCGGTCGTAATCTTATTCTAGCTTCTTTGCCGATCAAGGTGAGTTTCGTATCTCCCTACTCGCTTGAGATTCGGGCTGAAAAGTGTAAACCCTGCTTGTTTACTTGCACTTATTGATCCATTGATTGATGGTCTTAGTTGTTAGACTTATGTGTTAGTTCCTTTCGTATGATTGGTTAAATTGGTTTGAGTATTGAATTGTTGAGATGATTATCACGTTTGCATGACTTAGTTTATATTTGTTAAGTATCTAGTAATTTTAGGATGGATGTACATACATGAAAGTCGGTTATGCCTTCGTCGGGTTTTAGATGTGGTGGGAAGGCTGCGGGTGACCCTATATATAAGCATCTGAGACTCGAAGGAAGTAAAATCCTCTGAAGTATATGTACGTATAGTTGGTTTAAATTGTGGTTAATGGCTGATGTTGATGAATGGTGATTATTGGTTTATGATTGTCGATTTGTTGATTGATGACTCAGGATTGGCGAATATTGATTATTGATTCATATTCATCGTATATCGATTGTTGGTTTACGAATTATGCATTTACATTTGGTTGTAAGCATTGCATACATTATTGTTGGACCCTCGGCAGGGGATTGCCGGCATCCTGGTGCATAGATGTATGCACCCATTTTGGATGTAGAACGTGACCCCGAGTATATAGACATATATATCTCGATGATTTTGAGATACAGCCTTGTTCATGGTAATGACAGAAGGGTATCGTTGCATAAGTGACTGGAGATCACGCATAGGATAGGCATGTTTGCTTATTCATGCATTTGGCACTTACATTGATTCATATATCATTCGTGCATTCATTTACACATTTTTCTTGTCTTGTGTAATCGTGTTGTGAGACGATATTGTGTTGCTTAGAGGCTCGCTGTAAGTCACGCCTAGCCTCTGTTCTTATATTGTGATTATTGTTGTTGGTTCTTTATGAATCATTACTACGAACTCACCAACCTTGTGTTGACTATGCTTAGTACACTTTTCAGGTAACCAGGTTCTCCCAGGGCGTGGAGTTTAGAGGTTTTACTTGCTGTTGAACCCGGACTTGGACTGTATGGATCAAGGATTCATTGGCCTTCTGATTGCATTATACTTAGGATCGTTTGCCATCCTTGGATGTGGTTTTGTTAACTTGATGACTATTTGCTCCTGTTGTATTATGATATCTATTTTGCATGGTAATGGATTCACCGAATTCTTAATTGCATTTAGTTGGTTCTATTGTAATCCCACCTGGTGCTATGTGATTTCCGTGATATTCCGAGCCTCGGCTTGGGGTGTTACACAAAATATCCAACATGCCAAAAGAGCCCATGTAACATTCTACTCGTTCTCGAGCTTGAAGGAGGCCGTACCAATATTTGAAGACCGGGCGATGTCGAGAAACAGGGACATTGTCACATCTCGTCCGATCAACATAAAGCAGCTATAACATTACAAAATATATACAATTATTACAAAACAACATTGATAAATTAATAATAAGGAAAAACATGGAACAAGACATGAACTCACGCTTAGAAATGTTGCTGGACCAGCATAAGGATTCTTATTAGGGAAATCTTTATTCCAGTTGTCTTTGCTGGACTCCAAGGCTGTTAAAAGGAAGCCACACCAATCAAATGATCGTAGATCAGAATTCTTTGGAAGACGCTTCAACAAATCCAACTTGATATATCCATTGCTGTCAGATTCAACCATCGTGCTGACAAACAACATCAAGATGTTGATCTTGAACATCTCACCAATCTCATAATCGTTATTGAACTTTGAAGCAATATGTGTAGGCCTCACTTTTTTTCCTATATCCCATTGTCTAAGCCATTCATTCTCTAAATCATCATTTGAACTTTGGTCAAGGTCATATATGTTGGTTGAACCCATGGGAAGTCCAAAAACATCATGGACAGCTTGCCTGTCACATTTTATATCACCTTTACTTGTTCTAATAACCATCTCCTTGCTATCAAAATTGTCAACAACATAGTACACGAGTTTTCCTAGGAGTGACTCGATACTGAAACCTAAAAGACAACCAAAACCGATATCTTCTACAAACTGACGCTGATTAGGATTCAACGAAGTCATAACAGCAGACAGTTGAGCCGGTGATGTCCGTAATCTGATGTTACGGATGACATCCTTCCTTATCATCCCCAGCTTTAACATCGTTTTTCTGATTATCAGAGATTTCAAAAGGCTTACACTCTTGCGATATCTTAGGTTCCTTCAGTCTTTTAAGATGTGGTTTATGACTTGTTTCATCTAAACAAAATAATAACCAAAACAAACTAATTACTAAACATATTCCAAAGACTTATTATACAACAAGCAAATTCAACAGGCAACAAAAGAAACACAAATTACGCAACCAACTGTTGAAATTAACAAAAAACACAGTGTGTTTGGATAAAAAACAAAGAGATTCAACAAAAAACATATTGCAAAATCTTATGATACAACAATCAAACCTTAAACAGGTAACAACACACATACAGGCTATGCAAAGAACCCTAAGTATTGTTAAAAAACAACATAATATTACACTTAATGCTTGGATAATACAAAAACACAGTGTGTTTGGCTGAAAACACAAAGTAATTCAACGAAAATGCAGAAAAATAACATAAAAAAAATTAGATCTAAATTAAGAAAATAAAAAGTAAAATAGTAAGAGATTATACCTGATTCAGCAGAAGATTTGATAGAGATAACCTCCGGTTTAACTTTAATCGATCTTTTTTTATGAGGCATGGAAGTTTGCGATACTATTACCATTTTTAAACGTGAAAAAACGCGGCGGAACGAGATTAGAATCGATTAAACTCGATTATTCGCGAATTCGGAATGATAATACACGGCGGCCGGAGAAAAAAGGGCGGCCGGAGAAGAAATTGAGGGCGGAAAAAGAGGAAGAGCGAGAGAGAATTAGGGTGAAAGTAGGTTGAGATCGAGATTAGAATCGATTAAACTTGATTAATCGCGAATTCGGAATGATACTACAAGGCGGCCGGAAAAAACGGCGGGCGGAGAATATATTGAGGGCGGAGAAAGAGGGAGATCGAGAGAGAAATTAGGGTGAAGAAATTTAGATCTGCAAGAATGAGTAACAGTGAATGTGCTTGGGGTTTTGTTCAAGTGGTAAAAAGACGGATATACCCCTCCGTGTTTAAAATTGTATGTAAGGATCAACTTTTAATCTGGGCCGTAGATCTTGTGTTGATGGATGACCAAGATCTGTTTTCTGGTTTTCATAAAAAATTAAGTTTGCAAATGATCTTTTCACTATAAAATATACATTATAATGGGTATGCTGGTCAAATATGAATTATCTACTACTATACCATATCAGGTGAATCTATGATAGATTAATGTGTGTGACCTTTTATATCTTCATTATTCAAAACTGAAAAATGGTTCGTTGCTTTTTAGTGGACGTCATAATATGTAAAATATATATGAAACTACTAAATCAAATGAAGAATATTGACTACAAATAAAAGACCACTATTGCAGTCAGCGTTTGAATCAGTCAACCTATAGCTGTTGACTATACTTGAAAGAAATCTTTTTGTCAATTCGAAGAATAGGAAGAAAAGAAAAACATAACATGATACTAATATGATTTTTGTGATCGTGGTAACAATAATTCTGATGCTCTCAAAATTTAGTAAATATGATTTTTGTGATCGTGGTAGCAATAACTATAATGCTCTTAAAATATAACTAGCACGGTACCCGCGTAATGCGGCGATGATCATGGCAGCGACGGTGTGGTGGTGGGGTGACTGTTGGTAGTAGATACAACGTCAAGTGTTGTAGATAGTTGATGTAAAAGTAATTGATGTAAAGGGTTAGTGAAGATTTTTTAAAAGCTAAAGGGCTCATAATGTAACTTAATTATTAAAGACATTTTAGACAATTCACTCTTTCAACAAGAGAGTTATTTTTCTATAATATAGTATAGATAGATAATGTTGGAATCCCCAACGTAACCGTATTTCTATACTTTTATTACTTTAACTATAAATAATAATTCATCTTATTCCAATTCAAAAAAGTAGGCATCTCAATGTCAACTTCAATTTGTTAATATTTTTTATTTTAGTCTTACATTCAAATTGGATTAGTATTCGATGTATATTGGGTCCTGCTACGCCACGAAATGATTCTAAAGACTTCCGACTCTAAAAGGTACACTTATTGTTCCTTTTAATTAAAAAAAAATCGTTTTTTTTGTTTATGTTAAATTGATATCAAATCTATCAATGTCTAACCACATCAAATAGAATCCCTCAACATATATATAGGCTTTCCTACCAAAATCAAAAGTAAATCTAGTAATTTGAAAAATCAATGCATGTTACATTGATTTTTTGCTATTTTATTAAGAAAAATGATAAATCCTCCTAATCAAATAGCCTAATAATCCTCCTAATACATTAAGAAGGTGACATGTGGTATCCACTAATTCTCTTTCCTAATCTTGTCCCATGATTTTCCACATGTCATTATCTCATAGTTAGGAGGACTAGTAGGCTATTTGGTTAGAAGTATTAATCATTTCCCTTTTAATAAACTACAAGTAATAGGTTACCTATCATTGTACATTTATTTTGGAAAAGTCTTAAACTAAGGTCCAAAAAGATAAATACACAGTTATTCTAGGGACGACTCTTGTAACTTACAAATTGGTGAATGTGTTATAATAACACATTTCTCACCACTCCAATGAGATCTGAATCTCTCAGGTCAGCCGCCATGATTTCTAAACCCTACATCGGCAACTATTGGTAAGACTTCACATCTTTTTCAGATTTTATATAGCAGTTAATAATTAGATTTCTTAATCGTGTTTTGTATTTATGTTTTTGTATTAACTGTGAATTAATATCTATCTAATATATATATAGTGGATGAATTGTGTGTTTAATCTGTATAATAATTCCCTAAGTTATAGGTTTAGTTGTTAGATATTGTTTACTGTATGTCTACTAAGTTTTTGGATTAGATTGGATTGCATAAATTGAGTATTATAGTTGTTTCATCCAGCATTATATTGTCTGTGAGATTGATGTATTGGAATGAATATACAAGGTTGTGCTTATATAGCTTTTGACACTTTATTGACGGCCCAAACAAGATATTGAGCTGATGTTATTATTTTGTATGCCAATTGCAGACAAATGAATGGTGAATTTGTCAGCGGTCATACGAGCAATGTGAAAATACTAAGTATGACCGTTGTGAATTGGCCAGGCGTGATGATAGTCATGGCAAAGGAGAGCGTCGGCGTCATTGGTGATGTTGCTTCTGCATTTAGACATTGTGAAAGGGCCACGAGTTATGACGAATGAGATCTTTTACCAACATGAGGTTGAAGGAATAATTTGAAAAGCCAAAAGATTTTGGATGTTTTAATTCTCGTCCAACATGATGTTTGAGCTTTTTATATCACGGTGCAAAAGTCATGTTTTGAAAGATTTGTGCAAGTAATCAACAAGTAGTGCCAATGCATATGTTAAGACGTCGAATCCATGTGAAATGGGCACATGCTAATATATGAGTTTTGTATTCATTTCACGTGCATTCGATGTCTCAATATATGCATAAGCACTAGTTTGTACAATTTTTGGGAAGGTGTGGACGGCTTTGTTTCATGTGCAATATCAAGGCATATCTTGAGACGTTGTTTCCATGTGAGATTGGTGTTACTACAAGGTTAGTTGCTTCACCAATTTCACATGGATTCATGTCTCAAAATATGCATTGGTATTGCACATGGGACAACCCTTTTAGTTCTTCGCAAACATGATCTTTTACACCGTGGTTTGAAGAGCTCCAACATTTTGTTGGATTAGAATTGAGAAGTGTTGGATTAGAATTGAGAAGCCTGGATTGTTAGGTTTTTCAATCCTATAAGTTCTAAACTAAGAATTGCATTCTTGTACAACTTAATTCTTTTTCAGTGAGGTTTTAAGCTATAACACTACCCATTTTTCTTTATAGTTGAGCACTTTGTAGAAGTTTTGATCATTATGTTTAATTGTTTCAATATTTTTTATGCAAAATACTAGTTTAAATTTAGGGTATGTTTGGCAAAAGTAGCTGGAGCTAGAGGCTGGGGCTGAAACTAGATGCGGGGGCTGAAACTTGTGGATGGGGCTGTAAAATTGAAGCTTTCAATTATATAAAACTGTTTGGCAAACAAGCTGTAAGATGTAGCTAAAAATGTAAAATTACATTAAAGGACATAGAACTCGATTTCAATAGAAGACATAAAAAATAAACAAAACTAATGAAACTATTAACCGATAATTTTACAATAACATGCATAATTTTCTTAAAAAACATCTACATTCGCATCTGATTATCATAAATCCTAGCATCATCAATCTCTCTAAGTATTAGCAGAAAGCTAATATACCATACTGATATTGGGTATGTTCAATCATCGCTAAATTAGAGGGACTAAATATGCAGCTGACATACCAAAAAACGTACAACATTTAAAACCAAAAACTAGCTATATTTTCATTTGGGAAAAGTATCTGTGTGTATGTAACTTGTGTCCAGCTACTATTGTATGAAAGAAACTTTAGTCGGGTTCATTGTATGCAAGTAACCTGTTAAAACTGAACGAATCGTGTAAGAAATCAACGTGGCACCACCAGGCATCTGATACATGGCCCAATGAGAGACCTCCACATCAGCTTGTTTACACGATTCATTCAGTTTTAACAAGTTACTTACATACAATGAACCCGACTAAAGTTTCTTTCATACAATAGTAGCTGGTCACAAGTTACATACACACACATATACTTTTCCCTTTTCATAATGATGGAATAACATGTTAAAGTATATGCAAAACCAACAGTAATAACATGAAGAAATATGAGATCAATAATCGCCACCTAAGATAGATTAAATTGGAAAAATAAGGTTATATAATCATGAAGAAAAAAACCCACCAACTGTGATATATATATGAAGAGAATAGGTGAACGTGATTTATGTTAGGGTAGATGTGTAATTTTATTAACAAGAGTATGGGGCTTTTTTTTTTCCTTCATCTAGCTTTTTTTTTTTTTTTTTTTTTTTTTTTTTTTTTTTTTTTTTTTTTTTTTTTTTTTTTTTTTTTTTTTTTTTTTTTTTTTTTTTTTTTTTTTTTTTTTTTTTTTTTTTTTTTTTTTTTTTTTTTTTTTTTTTTTTTTTTTTTTTTTTTTTTTTTTTTTTTTTTTTTTTTTTTTTTTTTTTTTTTTTTTTTTTTTTTTTTTTTTTTTTTTTTTTTTTTTTTTTTTTTTTTTTTTTTTTTTTTTTTTTTTTTTTTTTTTTTTTTTTTTTTTTTTTTTTTTTTTTTTTTTTTTTTTTTTTTTTTTTTTTTTTTTTTTTTTTTTTTTTTTTTTTTTTTTTTTTTTTTTTTTTTTTTTTTTTTTTTTTTTTTTTTTTTTTTTTTTTTTTTTTTTTTTTTTTTTTTTTTTTTTTTTTTTTTTTTTTTTTTTTTTTTTTTTTTTTTTTTTTTTTTTTTTTTTTTTTTTTTTTTTTTTTTTTTTTTTTTTTTTTTTTTTTTTTTTTTTTTTTTTTTTTTTTTTTTTTTTTTTTTTTTTTTTTTTTTTTTTTTTTTTTTTTTTTTTTTTTTTTTTTTTTTTTTTTTTTTTTTTTTTTTTTTTTTTTTTTTTTTTTTTTTTTTTTTTTTTTTTTTTTTTTTTTTTTTTTTTTTTTTTTTTTTTTTTTTTTTTTTTTTTTTTTTTTTTTTTTTTTTTTTTTTTTTTTTTTTTTTTTTTTTTTTTTTTTTTTTTTTTTTTTTTTTTTTTTTTTTTTTTTTTTTTTTTTTTTTTTTTTTTTTTTTTTTTTTTTTTTTTTTTTTTTTTTTTTTTTTTTTTTTTTTTTTTTTTTTTTTTTTTTTTTTTTTTTTTTTTTTTTTTTTTTTTTTTTTTTTTTTTTTTAATTTACTTAAGCAAGTTGACTTTTTCCTTATATTTAGTTAAACAAATAACAAAGACTACCGATATGTCTCAAATTCAAACCTCCATACAAATAAATGTTTTACGATGAATAAAGAAAGGAAATCATCCAAAACAGTCACAAGATACCTTTACTAGAGCACTTATCCGAGTGAAACTGACTCTAAAGGGTGAGGTTTGAATGGGTTAGCACAGGGGAATCAAGATAAAAGTGGTTTTCAATATATATATATATTTTTTTTTTTTGAAAGGTGAATTTCGTTGGAAACTTCGTGTCGCGATTCGACAGCGGGAGGTCTAGCATACGTTGTCTTAACCGGGTCCGCGCTAGAGAGCTCCCTCGAAGTAGAAATGCCTATTTCAAATACCTGATGGGGGAAAACCCCCTACTAATCCGCCTGAAGGCACGACGATTAATAGGGGTAAACCCTGCCTCCTCAGACTTGAACCTGGGTATACCCAAGTCAAGCCCTCATAAAGGGACTTAATTCCTATGTCCTCCCAAGGCTTGAACACAAGACCTCATGCAAGGGGATGACCTTTCAACCATTGAGCTAAAGCTCAAGGACCAATATATTTTTTATTGATGATTAATACTTGCATTATACAGTTATGCACTATATAATAAAACTTGTATATTTGTTGTAGATGTCTAATTTTTGTTGTATGAATATCACCATCCATATGAAAACACATCTATTTATACTATCTATATCAGATTAAGATTCTCTAAAGGTGATCCAACTTTACCTATAAAGTTGGATCAACTTTAACCATTTGATTAAATCTCATGGCCAAGATTTAAACATCACATTTGAATATTAAAGTTGATCCAACTTTACCTATAAATTTGGATCAACTTTAACCATTGATTAAATCTCATGGCCAAGATTTAAACATCACATTTGAATATTAAAGTTGATCCAACTTTACCTATAAATTTGAATCCAACTTTAGAGGATCATAATCCATCTATATTTATATCTATTCAATACTTAGTTTTATATTATAAAGCAATTAGTCTTTGTTTAACATTTTAAGTTTCAACATTTCATCAAAACCAAATTACATCAATAACCTACGCCACCGCCACCACCACCAATCTCCACAGCTGCTGCTACCGTCGCTCGCCGCCACCACCCGCACCGCCACCACCGCCGCCGCTATTACATCACCACCACCACCGCAACACTCGGATACCGTTCCATATAAAAAGAAAAATGATGCGAAATGTTTAAAATTGAATTTGATTCTAAACGGACATATATATATATATATATATATATATATATATATATATATATATATATATATATATATATATATATATATATATATATATATATATATATATATATATATATATATATATATATATATATATATATATATATATATATATATATATATATATATATATATATATATATATATATATATATATATATATATATATATATATATATATATATATATATATATATATATATATATATATATATATATATATATATATATATATATATATATATATATATATATATATATATATATATATATATATATATATATATATATATATATATATATATATATATATATATATATATATATATATATATATATATATATATATATATATATATATATATATATATATATATATATATATATATATATATATATATATATATATATATATATATATATATATATATATATATATATATATATATATATATATATATATATATATATATATATATATATATATATATATATATATATATATATATATATATATATATATATATATATATATATATATATATATATATATATATATATATATATATATATATATATATATATATATATATATATATATATATATATATATATATATATATATATATATATATATATATATATATATATATATATATATATATATATATATATATATATATATATATATATATATATATATATATATATATATATATATATATATATATATATATATATATATATATATATATATATATATATATATATATATATATATATATATATATATATATATATATATATATATATATATATATATATATATATATATATATATATATATATATATATATATATATATATATATATATATATATATATATATATATATATATATATATATATATATATATATATATATATATATATATATATATATATATATATATATATATATATATATATATATATATATATATATATATATATATATATATATATATATATATATATATATATATATATATATATATATATATATATATATATATATATATATATATATATATATATATATATATATATATATATATATATATATATATATATATATATATATATATATATATATATATATATATATATATATATATATATATATATATATATATATATATATATATATATATATATATATATATATATATATATATATATATATATATATATATATATATATATATATATATATATATATATATATATATATATATATATATATATATATATATATATATATATATATATATATATATATATATATATATATATATATAGTTTATATATATACATATATATATAATATACATATATACATATACAGATATACATATATATATATATATATATATATATATATATATATATATATAAACATTTACATAAAAGTTTGATAACAGAACACATTTCAGATATATTTTGAAGTTATTATTACAAAACTAAAGCTCAGTAAGAGCTTGAGCTGGATATAATAGCGCGAGTTCGGTCTGTTTCTTTATTTCGAGCTTGTTTTCATGATCGAACTCAATAAAAGCTCGACTTAAAACGTTCAAGATTGAAATGAGCTCAAGTAGCTTGATAAAAGTTTGAATCTTTTTACAGTTCATGATATGATATAATGTTAAGATTTTATGCAATGATCAGCGTCCTTAATACGTGTATGATTTTTATGATTATGTTGTCAAGTTTATTGATTTCGTGCTCTTTCTTGAGACCCGTTATAGCAACTCACTATTTCCCAAGTTAAATCTCCACTTTGAAAAAAAGGCACAATTTTTATTAATTTATAACCATAAAATTAATCGCTAGTTTATGGAAAAGTGTATTAAGGATATAATTTTAAAGTCAATATATTAATTTGGGACAATCCATAATAGAAATGTGGATATATAATTGAAGACGAAGCAAGCATATTGTTTATATTTTAAATGAGTAAAGTTTCTTCAGTTGCAGGTAGATGGTTTGATAATTTTGCTAGTCGGGGGAATGGATGGTCAAGTTCCTAGCAACAAGGATCGTTCAAGAACGTACTTTACTCCAACAATGGAGCGCTACTTTGTAGATCTTATGTTGGAACATATGCAAAAGGGCAATAGGGATGGGCATACATTTAACAAACAAGCCTGGAATGATATGCTTGCCGTCTTTAATGCAAAATTTGGATCACCATACGATAAGGATGTGCTGAAAGGTCATTACGCAACTTTGTGGAAGAAATATAATGATGTCAAGAGTATTCTTGGCGAAGGTGGATTTTCTTGGGATGAAGCCTGGAGTATGGTGGTTGCAGATAAAAATATTTGGGATTCTTATCTTAAGGTGCAGAACTATATTTTCATATTATTAACAAAACATTTTAGCAGTAGTTTTATATCATATTCTTACTATGGTGGATGTCTAGGCTCATCCGGATGCATGGCGATACAAGACAAAAGAAGTGCAGAACTTCAGTGATCTATGTTTGATATACGGGCATACAACTGCGGATGGTCGATATAGTCGTTCAAGTCATGATGTGGATATTGATAATGAAGTCAATGGAGTGAGTGTAGGTGTGTTTTTACTTTTTATCTTCAAGATTTGGTAATTTATTTGTAAAATATTTTAGAGGGGGCAATTTTAACTCATTGGCTTAGGAATGGGTCGAGTCAGGCTGTATATTATCCCTAACTAGTCAAATGGGTCAACTGGAACTAAATGGGACATGGGAGTTCCATTCAGGTAAATATGTCAAATGGGTCGAATGTTCCTCAAAGTGCATTTTGATGCATAAACCTTTTGAACCATTTTATCAGAGAAGTAATGTTGTTATAGATGTAATATTGCTTTTCTAACTGAATTTGGTACGATACTTGTGCATAAAAGCTTTCTTACAGTTTTTGTTATCGATCCAATTCGACCTCTTTTGATCATAGTGACAAAGGCAAGCTTTAAATATTTCTACTGTTTAGGTGATAGGCTTGGCAGTCCAACTCCTCCCAACACTGAGCGTTTAACAACAGAATGGACATTAGCCATGGATCAGTTTTTCATCGAGTTGCTATTAGGTCAGCTAGAAAAAGGCAATAAACTTGATGATTACAATTCAACTACCAGAGCAGTATGGGCTGAGATGCTCAATTTATTTAATAAAAAGTTCGGTCCCCATCATACGAAAAGGGTCTTAAGACATCGTTATAAGAAATTGTTCAAGTGTTATATCGATATAATGAGTTTGCTCAAACGAGATGATTTTTCTTGGGATGCAAAGGAGCAAAAGGTAGTTGGTAAAGATGATGCTTGGGATGCTTACCTAAGGGTATTTCTTTGATGATTTGGAGTTTTGTATTATCACTTCCCCCCTTTATTTTTATATGTAATGTGTTCTGGTCATCCATAATTGCAGGCACACCCGCATGCACGTTTTTACAGAGAGAAGTCCATGCCAAATTATAAAGACTTAGAATCGATATTTGGAACTATCATTGAGGGATCTGGAATTAGTGACTTGGATATGAACCTTGATGAGGATCTAGCAGGACCAAAGACTGGTTTGTTTTTTTGTGCAACTTCAGTTTATTTTGATTCTTGTATCAGTTTCTGTCAATTAATATCCGCATCCGCAAGGAGCAAAATGGTGGCTTATGATGTGTAGTGAATGTAGTATATAAAATCGTAGTTAATTGGCATCTCCAGAGTAACCATACATGATACATCACTAAAATTATATGGTCTCATACTTCTATCCAACATTATGTAGGTAGTGAACGCTCCAGAACTCATTGGACGCTGCCAATGGATAGTTATTTGATTCACTTAATGCTGGACCAGGTTCATAGAGTAAACAGAATCGGACAGTCATTTGTCACTCAAGCTTGGATTGACATGGTTGCGTCGTTCAATGCCAAATTTAGCTCCAACTATGACAGAGACATCGTGAAGAATCGATACAAACACTTTTTTTTTTTTTTTTTTTTTTTTTTTTTTTTTTTTTTTTTTTTTTTTTTTTTTTTTTTTTTTTTTTTTTTTTTTTTTTTTTTTTTTTTTTTTTTTTTTTTTTTTTTTTTTTTTTTTTTTTTTTTTTTTTTTTTTTTTTTTTTTTTTTTTTTTTTTTTTTTTTTTTTTTTTTTTTTTTTTTTTTTTTTTTTTTTTTTTTTTTTTTTTTTTTTTTTTTTTTTTTTTTTTTTTTTTTTTTTTTTTTTTTTTTTTTTTTTTTTTTTTTTTTTTTTTTTTTTTTTTTTTTTTTTTTTTTTTTTTTTTTTTTTTTTTTTTTTTTTTTTTTTTTTTTTTTTTTTTTTTTTTTTTTTTTTTTTTTTTTTTTTTTTTTTTTTTTTTTTTTTTTTTTTTTTTTTTTTTTTTTTTTTTTTTTTTTTTTTTTTTTTTTTTTTTTTTTTTTTTTTTTTTTTTTTTTTTTTTTTTTTTTTTTTTTTTTTTTTTTTTTTTTTTTTTTTTTTTTTTTTTTTTTTTTTTTTTTTTTTTTTTTTTTTTTTTTTTTTTTTTTTTTTTTTTTTTTTTTTTTTTTTTTTTTTTTTTTTTTTTTTTTTTTTTTTTTTTTTTTTTTTTTTTTTTTTTTTTTTTTTTTTTTTTTTTTTTTTTTTTTTTTTTTTTTTTTTTTTTTTTTTTTTTTTTTTTTTTTTTTTTTTTTTTTTTTTTTTTTTTTTTTTTTTTTTTTTTTTTTTTTTTTTTTTTTTTTTTTTTTTTTTTTTTTTTTTTTTTTTTTTTTTTTTTTTTTTTTTTTTTTTTTTTTTTTTTTTTTTTTTTTTTTTTTTTTTTTTTTTTTTTTTTTTTTTTTTTTTTTTTTTTTTTTTTTTTTTTTTTTTTTTTTTTTTTTTTTTTTTTTTTTTTTTTTTTTTTTTTTTTTTTTTTTTTTTTTTTTTTTTTTTTTTTTTTTTTTTTTTTTTTTTTTTTTTTTTTTTTTTTTTTTTTTTTTTTTTTTTTTTTTTTTTTTTTTTTTTTTTTTTTTTTTTTTTTTTTTTTTTTTTTTTTTTTTTTTTTTTTTTTTTTTTTTTTTTTTTTTTTTTTTTTTTTTTTTTTTTTTTTTTTTTTTTTTTTTTTTTTTTTTTTTTTTTTTTTTTTTTTTTTTTTTTTTTTTTTTTTTTTTTTTTTTTTTTTTTTTTTTTTTTTTTTTTTTTTTTTTTTTTTTTTTTTTTTTTTTTTTTTTTTTTTTTTTTTTTTTTTTTTTTTTTTTTTTTTTTTTTTTTTTTTTTTTTTTTTTTTTTTTTTTTTTTTTTTTTTTTTTTTTTTTTTTTTTTTTTTTTTTTTTTTTTTTTTTTTTTTTTTTTTTTTTTTTTTTTTTTTTTTTTTTTTTTTTTTTTTTTTTTTTTTTTTTTTTTTTTTTTTTTTTTTTTTTTTTTTTTTTTTTTTTTTTTTTTTTTTTTTTTTTTTTTTTTTTTTTTTTTTTTTTTTTTTTTTTTTTTTTTTTTTTTTTTTTTTTTTTTTTTTTTTTTTTTTTTTTTTTTTTTTTTTTTTTTTTTTTTTTTTTTTTTTTTTTTTTTTTTTTTTTTTTTTTTTTGGTTGTGTTTTTTTTTTCTAATTTTCTTAGATTCTTCTTTATGTTGTAGGTGAAGGTAACAACAGTTGGTTATCTTCAGAAGCAAAAGAAAAGAGCAATTGGACACCTCAAATGGATGAATGCTTTATTCAATTACTGCTGGAGCAGCACAGAGGGAATAAGTTTGTTCATAGTTTTGACGACCCGATTTGGCCAGTGATTACATCATCATTTAATGAGAGATGTAAATTACACTATGACGATCAGGCTCTCCAAGATCGATACTCATTCTTCATGAAACAGTTTAGTGATGTTGAATATCTTCTTAATCAAAATGGTTTTAGCTGGAATGACACTCACCAGATGGTTGTAGCTAATGAGGAGGCATGGGATGCTTATTGCAAGGTGTTATAAATTTTCATTTAAGTTATCAATACTAGCTTTATAATGCATGTTCAACTGCGTATTTAGCTAATATGTGATATGAACAGGAACACGCTTTTACAACTTACAAGGGTGTAGTCTTGAGGCACCATAAAGATTTGTCTTCGATTTTTGGAGGCTTCTGTTCTGAGAAGTTAGTAACAAAAACAGTTATGCCAATGGGTATAGAGACGGTTACGAATTCTCAAATCCCACCTAAAGAAACTGAGGGACTTAACAAGAGAAAGCGGGTAAAAAAGTCGCCATTAGCTTTACGACGTAGGGGCAGAGTGCAAAGAAACCAAAGTGATTATATCAAAGAAGCTTTCGCAAATATGACAAGTTTGGTTTCCAAGTTGCTAACTGCCAAGATTGACAACAACGTTATTGCAATAGGTAAAGCAATTGATGCACTTAAAGCTATACCGGACATAGATGATGATCTTTTGTTAGACGCCTGTGATATCCTTGAAGATGAGGAAAAAGCGAAGACTTTTTTGGCATTGGACGCTTCACTACGGAAGAAGTGGTTGCTGAGGAACCTCGGACGCTAATAGTGGTACGTTCATATATGAGAACCGTCTTGCTTTAGTAGTTTTCAGGAATAATTTTGATGTTAAACCTTGCCAACTGGAACAGTTTCCAGCTTTTGATGTTACTTTTTTTTTGGCAGATGGAAGAGTTGGGCCATTTCAATATTCTTGTGTGGAGGACCTGGAGGACATATAAAGGTGAATTTTCATTGGCCAGTGTTGAAAGGGACTGGATTGTAGTTTGCACTTTGCACAAACTCTTTGGGGCTTCTATGGCAATGGTACACAAGATCATTGGTTTATACCTGAAAGTGGGGTTTTGTCTATATAACTTTTTTTATGTAGTTCACTTTAAAATTTTGATTAAAAGGAAGGTGTTTCATAGTAACCATCCAATAGGATATCGGGGCCTTAATATTACCATGAGACTCGTTGTTTTGTCTTCAAAGGATTGTGAAGGTAATCCAATCCACTGACAACCTCGTTGTATATCTTAAGGCCTTAGTTTCATGTGATACTTGTGGATACAATGATTTGCACTTTACAAGTATCACATGTGCATTAATGACTAAAGATATCCATCGGTGTTGTCAATGGATTGGCTTACCTTGACAATCCTTGGAAGACAAAACATGGAGTCTTGTATCATGAGTTGGTGACATTAAGAGCTCCAACATCCTATTGGATGAGAAGTGGGAAGATAGGGATGTGATTTAAGATGTGGTTAGAAATGCCTATTTGTAAACCTGGATTTGCTCATCATTTTAGTCAAAGAATGCCAAATGATTATTTCCCATGAATCATCAAAATATATTAAATCTTGTAGTTTATGATTAAATCTATCATTGTTTATTATTTCATAAATCTATGATTGCCATTGCCATACCACACAATCTAATGAACCAACATTGTGTTTTTCCACTTCGTACTTGCTGCTAGCACATTATGCAAGTAAAAGACTGATCAGCGGTGTTTCGTATTGGATTTTTATTTAACCTTACAGTGACCAATCAACCAGACGAGTTTGATCATATGTACATTATATTGTAAAAATATTTTGGATGCGTATGGACTATGGATGATATGAAATCTGCCTTACTAAGAAAATGCTAAATGAAGTAGTTTTGATCGTTGATTATTCCATATAATGAAATTTTTTAATAAGTCATTGCATTGTGTGTCTGATAATTGAAAGCAAGAAAGTCTTTCATTTATTAGAATTGCAGTTTGCAAATATGAATCACAAATACTGCAAAAATTATTTAGAGCCAAGGAATTTTAGTTGGATCCTAAAAAGTATATATGTGCACTGGAAGCCAGGGACCAAGAGTAAGCAAAACTCACCTAGTATCAAGAGGAAAATATTTATTTAAAAGATACAAGATCTTACAAGTTACAATCAATCACCAGTTTTGATGTGCGAAGATGTTCCTTTTGGTTCAAAATCCAGCAGTTTCAGCTGTGTTCAGCATGTCAAGTTGACAATTTAAACAAGTGCCATTGATTGAATCGCGTCTTAAAGAATTCTGTCCTTGTTAACAACTCTAGCATGCATTTATGCATATGCGTACATGTAATTAATGTTTTAGTTTTCGTATGGTTAGTCTAACGTATACTGGATAAACTCCGATTGGGTAGTCTAGTGATAGGTGGAGGCTTGAGTTCCTTCGATATGAGGTCTCTAGTTTAAAATTGCATAGGTTACAAAAGCCCATTCGTATCGATATGAGTTCCTTCGTATGGTTACAAAAAATTGATTTCTACATAAATCCCTGGTGTTTGTCAGGGGACGTTTGGTTAATTAATGTAAAATCACTATGTGTATTATTAGTTTGTTTATGATTTGTTTATGATGTGAAAGGAGAACCGTGTTGACCTTCTAAATTGATTTAGAGTATTTCTATTTTCTCTAGGTTGATACCAATTTCCAAACCGTAGCCTTATAAACTAAATAGTTTCAATAGTGACCTATATTCTGGTTTTTATAAGTCAAATACACCCGTAATAAGGTTTATTTTTTTGGCTTCTTATTACATTGTCTTTGTTAAACACTCTTTCCCTTTGTCACTATATAAACAAACACTCAATCTTATATCAAAAATATATGACTAAAGCTAAATGAAAACACGCGACAAAATTAAACGTGAATATGAAGAAAGAAAAATAGTAGATTCTACGTGTCAATAATTAAATTGATTAAACATGTTTAAGCATGTAACATCATAAATGCATACACAAGAAAAAACCAAACTTCTTTCTTTTTCTCTTATATTTTCACTAGAATGAAAACCCGTGCGATGCACGGCCGGGCCTTTTTGTTTGTTTCGTGTTTTTGTTGTAGCTTATCGGGTTTATACCCAGGCTTACGAACCATTTTAGCTTCGAATGTATAACCAAATGTTTACCCTTATTTCTGTATACAAACTGAACTACGGGGAATACGTAAATGGTAACCATCTAAAAATTCCTAAGCATTGCTTTTTAAAGGACCAGAAAGCACTATGTTGATAGATTTATAATATACTCATACGTTTTGGTTTTAAGACTCATTCTACGAAGAAGGAATAAGTTAGCAGTAAGGACTCCTGGATTCTAACCATCACGGCAATTAAGAGTTTAGAAATTAAAAAATAACACTGTTTGATTTCGCATTACATGTAGAACATTAATAATGGGCAGATTTATGATAGAATATCATCGTTCAAAACCATAATAAAAGGTAAACAAAATTGAATGATGGTTATATTAATCATAGACAATTGCTTCATTTGTTTCCTCCAATCGTCTGGTCCATATTAAATCACAATAATTGGGTTGAATTCGGATTCTCCTTCTTCACTGGGTTCCAATTTTCGTGCCTTGAATTTTCGGGGCCTCAAAAGGTATTCTCTTTTTATAGGATGCCGTTCAGTGTCATTATCCAGTGTCTGATCATATGAAGAATTGGTTTGTTGTGTCTCATCATTATTATCTTCATCTGTCTCATGTTCTGGTTGTTGGACCTCATCGATATTGATATCCTTGACTTCGTCTATTTCATTCTCTGTTGTTTGTTCCATATCGTTTTCTGTTTCATGTCCTGCATGTTGGTTAATGTGTTTGATAACTACAAATATGCACAAAAGGTCATTAAATGTAACAGTTCAACTTCTAGGATCAAATGTGAAGTTCAAGGTTCATCTGTTTTAGCTATTTTGTTTAATAGCGTATTAACGTGTGTAAGAATGTTTGTTTTTTTGTTTTTTTTAGGCGCTGATACACCCGAGGTCTTCAATGAAACCAGATACATATATTGGTTCATAGAGTAGTCTTAATATGTCTAGCCTTAACGAAAGAGTTGAGCATATGGATGACCACCACATACATCATTCCATCCGTCAATATTTATTAGACTAGTGTTGTTTTTCACTATACAGCTTGCTAATGATGATATACTAAATGACCAATCCATTTGTGAATGCTAATGATTACTATCATTTGATTCATTATAATGTATTAACTATCATAATAATATACATAAACCGAAGTTGCATTGGTATATCATAGGAACACATACGCACTTACATTACCCTAATAAAGGAAGCGCTACAGAATCAAGTTTCATTCAAATTTAGTATCTTTCTCAATATAGTTGTAGACATAAATGCATAGTTATAGAACCCTAGATATAGATTATGTATTATGTATAGTCGTACCTTGGTCACTTGACTATGGCTCTTTAAGTTTTATTGATAGGGTAATGTCCTTTTTGTTTTGTTTCATGAAAAGGATGCTTATCGGTATGTTGTCTTCTTCGTCTTCGGATTCTTCAGTATGCAGGGTCTGTCGATTTTAAGTGTGACAAACCTAAATTAGTTGAATTCTTTCATTGAAAATGCATTGACTTTCGTAATAATTATTCATATAAATGAAAATTTCATTGGTTTATAATAGATTGCATAAACAATTCTTATCTGTTATCACCTATCTGAAAACATTTATTAAGGTCATCTAATATTACAATTAATGAGGGATTTATACATATGTAATCGATACGAATGTAATATGAACTGGTTTTATATATTGGTACCTTTTCCCTTTTCGTTGGAATTCTTGTGCTGTAATGTCAACCTTGTATTGTTTGTCATTGATTGTTTCAAAATGGATTTTCTGCGACTCAATGGGACATTATTTTCTTCATCTTCTGATGTTGTATGATGTAAGACAGGTTCCTTCCCATGCATAACATCTGTTGATTTGTAATGGTTAAAAACAAAAGAACTTTGTAAACCTCCCTAAAAGTGATTTTTTTTAACAATTTGGCATGCAACATTATAGTTGATCATATGGAAAATATATGTACTTCAAAAATGATGAATTTTATTAATATTTTGACTGTTTTTGTATGATATTACCTTTTTTTGGGGTGTGTTCTTTGATTTTGATTGTAATCGTTGTATATTTGCTTGCAAAGACCGCTCGCTTAGTCCACCTTTTTTTACTTAGATTCTCGCCATTTTTTCTGCTTGCTG
>CM067174.1:102432887-102489013 GCA_034093135.1 Erigeron breviscapus | reverse complement strand
CACATTTTGCTTGTCTTGTGTAATCGTGTTGTGAGACGATATTGTGTTGCTTAGAGGCTCGCTGTAAGTCACGCCTAGCCTCTGTTCTTATATTGTGATTATTGTTGTTGGTTCTTTATGAATCATTACTACGAACTCACCAACCTTGTGTTGACTATGCTTAGTACACTTTTCAGGTAACCAGGTTCTCCCAGGGCGTGGAGTTTAGAGGTTTTACTTGCTGTTGAACCCGGACTTGGACTGTATGGATCAAGGATTCATTGGCCTTCTGATTGCATTATACTTAGGATCGTTTGCCATCCTTGGATGTGGTTTTGTTAACTTGATGACTATTTGCTCCTGTTGTATTATGATATCTATTTTGCATGGTAATGGATTCACCGAATTCTTAATTGCATTTAGTTGGTTCTATTGTAATCCCACCTGGTGCTATGTGATTTCCGTGATATTCCGAGCCTCGGCTTGGGGTGTTACGCAAAATATCCAACATGCCAAAAGAGCCCATGTAACATTCTACTCGTTCTCGAGCTTGAAGGAGGCCGTACCAATATTTGAAGACCGGGCGATGTCGAGAAACAGGGACATTGTCACATCTCGTCCGATCAACATAAAGCAGCTATAACATTAAAAATATATACAATTATTACAAAACAACATTGATAAATTATTAATAAGGAAAACCATGGAACAAGACATGAACTCACACTTAGAAATGTTGCTGGACCAGCATAAGGATTCTTATTAGGGAAATCTTTATTCCAGTTGTCTTTGCTGGACTCCAAGGCTGTTAAAAGGAAGCCACACCAATCAAATGATCGTAGATCAGAATTCTTTGGAAGACGCTTCAACAAATCCAACTTGATATATCCATTGCTGTCAGATTCAACCATCGTGCTGACAAACAACATCAAGATGTTGATCTTGAACATCTCACCAATCTCATAATCGTTATTGAACTTTGAAGCAATATGTGTAGGCCTCACTTTTTTTCCTATATCCCATTGTCTAAGCCATTCATTCTCTAAATCATCATTTGAACTTTGGTCAAGGTCATATATGTTGGTTGAACCCATGGGAAGTCCAAAAACATCATGGACAGCTTGCCTGTCACATTTTATATCACCTTTACTTGTTCTAATAACCATCTCCTTGCTATCAAAATTGTCAACAACATAGTACACGAGTTTTCCTAGGAGTGACTCGATACTGAAACCTAAAAGACAACCAAAACCGATATCTTCTACAAACTGACGCTGATTAGGATTCAACGAAGTCATAACAGCAGACAGTTGAGCCGGTGATGTCAGTAATCTGATGTTACGGATGACATCCTCCTTATCATCCCCAGCTTTAACATCGTTTTTCTGATTATCAGAGATTTCAAAAGGCTTACACTCTTGCGATATCTTAGGTTCCTTCAGTCTTTTAAGATGTGGTTTATGACTTGTTTCATCTAAACAAAATAATAACCAAAACAAACTAATTACTAAACATATTCCAAAGACTTATTATACAACAAGCAAATTCAACAGGCAACAAAAGAAACACAAATTACGCAACCAACTGTTGAAATTAACAAAAAACACAGTGTGTTTGGATAAAAAACAAAGAGATTCAACAAAAAACATAATGCAAAATCTTATGATACAACAATCAAACCTTAAAACAGGTAACAACACACATACAGGCTATGCAAAGAACCCTAAGTATTGTTAAAAAACAACATAATATTACACTTAATGCTTGGAGAATACAAAAACACAGTGTGTTTGGCTGAAAACACAAAGTAATTCAACGAAAATGCAGAAAAATAACATAAAAAAAATTAGATCTAAATTAAGAAAATAAAAAGTAAAATAGTAAGAGATTATACCTGATTCAGCAGAAGATTTGATAGAGATAACCTCCGGTTTAACTTTAATCGATCTTTTTTTATGAGGCATGGAAGTTTGCGATACTATTACCATTTTTAAACGTGAAAAAACGCGGCGGAACGAGATTAGAATCGATTAAACTCGATTATTCGCGAATTCGGAATGATAATACACGGCGGCCGGAGAAAAAAGGGCGGCCGGAGAAGAAATTGAGGGCGGAAAAAGAGGAAGAGCGAGAGAGAATTAGGGTGAAAGTAGGTTGAGATCGAGATTAGAATCGATTAAACTTGATTAATCGCGAATTCGGAATGATACTACAAGGCGGCCGGAAAAAAGGCGGCGGAGAAAATTGAGGGCAGAGAAAGAGGGAGATCGAGAGAGAAATTAGGGTGAAAGAAATTTAGATCTGCAAGAATGAGTAACAGTGAATGTGCTTGGGGTTTTGTTCAAGTGGTAAAAAGACGGATATACCCCTCCGTGTTTAAAATTGTATGTAAGGATCAACTTTTAATCTGGGCCGTAGATGGTTGATGGATGGCCAAGATCTGTTTTCTGGTTTTCATAAAAAATTAAGTTTGCAAATGATCTTTTCACTACAAAATATACATTATAATGGGTATGCTGGTCAAATATGAATTATCTACTACTATACCATATCAGGTGAATCTATGATAGATTAATGTGTGTGACCTTTTATATCTTCATTATTCAAAACTGAAAAATGGTTCGTTGCTTTTTAGTGGACGTCATAATATGTAAAATATATATGAAACTACTAAATCAAATGAAGAATATTGACTACAAATAAAAGACCACTATTGCAGTCAGCGTTTGAATCAGTCAACCTATAGCTGTTGACTATACTTGAATCTTTTTGTCAATTCGAAGAATAGGAAGAAAAGAAAAACATAACATGATACTAATATGATTTTTGTGATCGTGGTAACAATAATTCTGATGCTCTCAAAATTTAGTAAATATGATTTTTGTGATCGTGGTAGCAATAACTATAATGCTCTTAAAATATAACTAGCACGGTACCCGCGTAATGCGGCGATGATCATGGCAGCGACGGTGTGGTGGTGGGGTGACTGTTGGTAGTAGATACAACGTCAAGTGTTGTAGATAGTTGATGTAAAAGTAATTGATGTAAAGGGTTAGTGAAGATTTTTTAAAAGCTAAAGGGCTCATAATGTAACTTAATTATTAAAGACATTTTAGACAATTCACTCTTTCAACAAGAGAGTTATTTTTCTATAATATAGTATAGATAGATAATGTTGGAATCCCCAACGTAACCGTATTTCTATACTTTTATTACTTTAACTATAAATAATAATTCATCTTATTCCAATTCAAAAAAGTAGGCATCTCAATGTCAACTTCAATTTGTTAATATTTTTTATTTTAGTCTTACATTCAAATTGGATTAGTATTCGATGTATATTGGGTCCTGCTACGCCACGAAATGATTCTAAAGACTTCCGACTCTAAAAGGTACACTTATTGTTCCTTTTAATTAAAAAAAAATCGTTTTTTTTGTTTATGTTAAATTGATATCAAATCTATCAATGTCTAACCACATCAAATAGAATCCCTCAACATATATATAGGCTTTCCTACCAAAATCAAAAGTAAATCTAGTAATTTGAAAAATCAATGCATGTTACATTGATTTTTTGCTATTTTAATAAGAAAAATGATAAATCCTCCTAATCAAATAGCCTAATAATCCTCCTAATACATTAAGAAGGTGACATGTGGTATCCACTAATTCTCTTTCCTAATCTTGTCCCATGATTTTCCACATGTCATTATCTCATAGTTAGGAGGACTAGTAGGCTATTTGGTTAGAAGTATTAATCATTTCCCTTTTAATAAACTACAAGTAATAGGTTACCTATCATTGTACATTTATTTTGGAAAAGTCTTAAACTAAGGTCCAAAAAGATAAATACACAGTTATTCTAGGGACGACTCTTGTAACTTACAAATTGGTGAATGTGTTATAATAACACATTTCTCACCACTCCAATGAGATCTGAATCTCTCAGGTCAGCCGCCATGATTTCTAAACCCTACATCGGCAACTATTGGTAAGACTTCACATCTTTTTCAGATTTTATATAGCAGTTAATAATTAGATTTCTTAATCGTGTTTTGTATTTATGTTTTTGTATTAACTGTGAATTAATATCTATCTAATATATATATAGTGGATGAATTGTGTGTTTAATCTGTATAATAATTCCCTAAGTTATAGGTTTAGTTGTTAGATATTGTTTACTGTATGTCTACTAAGTTTTTGGATTAGATTGGATTGCATAAATTGAGTATTATAGTTGTTTCATCCAGCATTATATTGTCTGTGAGATTGATGTATTGGAATGAATATACAAGGTTGTGCTTATATAGCTTTTGACACTTTATTGACGGCCCAAACAAGATATTGAGCTGATGTTATTATTTTGTATGCCAATTGCAGACAAATGAATGGTGAATTTGTCAGCGGTCATACGAGCAATGTGAAAATACTAAGTATGACCGTTGTGAATTGGCCAGGCGTGATGATAGTCATGGCAAAGGAGAGCGTCGGCGTCATTGGTGATGTTGCTTCTGCATTTAGACATTGTGAAAGGGCCACGAGTTATGACGAATGAGATCTTTTACCAACATGAGGTTGAAGGAATAATTTGAAAAGCCAAAAGATTTTGGATGTTTTAATTCTCGTCCAACATGATGTTTGAGCTTTTTATATCACGGTGCAAAAGTCATGTTTTGAAAGATTTGTGCAAGTAATCAACAAGTAGTGCCAATGCATATGTTAAGACGTCGAATCCATGTGAAATGGGCACATGCTAATATATGAGTTTTGTATTCATTTCACGTGCATTCGATGTCTCAATATATGCATAAGCACTAGTTTGTACAATTTTTGGGAAGGTGTGGACGGCTTTGTTTCATGTGCAATATCAAGGCATATCTTGAGACGTTGTTTCCATGTGAGATTGGTGTTACTACAAGGTTAGTTGCTTCACCAATTTCACATGGATTCATGTCTCAAAATATGCATTGGTATTGCACATGGGACAACCCTTTTAGTTCTTCGCAAACATGATCTTTTACACCGTGGTTTGAAGAGCTCCAACATTTTGTTGGATTAGAATTGAGAAGTGTTGGATTAGAATTGAGAAGCCTGGATTGTTAGGTTTTTCAATCCTATAAGTTCTAAACTAAGAATTGCATTCTTGTACAACTTAATTCTTTTTCAGTGAGGTTTTAAGCTATAACACTACCCATTTTTCTTTATAGTTGAGCACTTTGTAGAAGTTTTGATCATTATGTTTAATTGTTTCAATATTTTTTATGCAAAATACTAGTTTAAATTTAGGGTATGTTTGGCAAAAGTAGCTGGAGCTAGAGGCTGGGGCTGAAACTGTGGATGGGGCTGTAAAATTGAAGCTTTCAATTATATAAAACTGTTTGGCAAACAAGCTGTAAGATGTAGCTAAAAATGTAAAATTACATTAAAGGACATAGAACTCGATTTCAATAGAAGACATAAAAAATAAACAAAACTAATGAAACTATTAACCGATAATTTTACAATAACATGCATAATTTTCTTAAAAAACATCTACATTCGCATCTGATTATCATAAATCCTAGCATCATCAATCTCTCTAAGTATTAGCAGAAAGCTAATATACCATACTGATATTGGGTATGTTCAATCATCGCTAAATTAGAGGGACTAAATATGCAGCTGACATACCAAAAAACGTACAACATTTAAAACCAAAAACTAGCTATATTTTCATTTGGGAAAAGTATCTGTGTGTATGTAACTTGTGTCCAGCTACTATTGTATGAAAGAAACTTTAGTCGGGTTCATTGTATGCAAGCAACCTGTTAAAACTGAACGAATCGTGTAAGAAATCAACGTGGCACCACCAGGCATCTGATACATGGCTCAATGAGAGACCTCCACATCAGCTTGTTTACACGATTCATTCAGTTTTAACAAGTTACTTACATACAATGAACCCGACTAAAGTTTCTTTCATACAATAGTAGCTGGTCACAAGTTACATACACACACATATACTTTTCCCTTTTCATAATGATGGAATAACATGTTAAAGTATATGCAAAACCAACAGTAATAACATGAAGAAATATGAGATCAATAATCGCCACCTAAGATAGATTAAATTGGAAAAATAAGGTTATATAATCATGAAGAAAAAAACCCACCAACTGTGATATATATATGAAGAGAATAGGTGAACGTGATTTATGTTAGGGTAGATGTGTAATTTCATTAACAAGAGTATGGGGCTTTTTTTTAAACGTTCCTTCATCTAGCTTTTAATTAGAAGCCCATAAGAGCTTTTATTTTGAAAATAATAGCCCTAAGCTTCATCTAAACAAGTCTATTAAAACTTTTTTTTAAAAGCCTCAAGCCCCAACCCCTAAAAAGCCCCATCCAAACACACCCTAAATTTAGTGATATGGTTTTGCTTTCCTAATCAAACGACATAGATTAATAGGGTTATGTTTTAATTAATCATGTAATCGATTATGTTAGACTGTGTTAGACTTGATCTATTGTAATATTATATCAAACGAATTTATATTGAATCTTCATTTTAATTATCTTAAATTCTACCCATCACAAGTCACAACTAGGTATCAACCAAGTTATGCCGTTGCATAGACATTTAGAAAGATCAATTATATTCAGCTATGTTATGTTAATGATCAATGTTTTGTTTCCAATCTTCTCTAGTGATGTGGATGGATATACATAACAATTGCAACAAGAAGGCCATACCACAATTCACTTAAAAGTCTCCTAATTATAGAAGTGGTTGATCATCATGTCAAATGCTTAAAGATGATGCATTAATACAGTCTACTTACATTTTTGGACTAGAACAATTTGGCAAAGTAAATGTTTCCCAAAGGCAACAATTTTCATATGGTACAAATCCGCACATATTGATATATAAATTCAACATGCGTAGCTTTCATTCCACTATGAATACACCGCGGTCACAACTCCTGACCCGATTATTATATGCTTCAAGTCTTCAAGATGTGTAAAATACAAAAAGAAAGCGGACACCGAATGATATTCCTACGCCACAACCCCAAACTCATCAACGCCGAGCGGGGTAGTAACACCAACAATGATGCACCGTTTTTTTTTTAATTTACTTAAGCAAGTTGACTTTTTCCTTATATTTAGTTAAACAAATAACAAAGACTACCGATATGTCTCAAATTCAAACCTCCATACAAATAAATGTTTTACGATGAATAAAGAAAGGAAATCATCCAAAACAGTCACAAGATACCTTTACTAGAGCACTTATCCGAGTGAAACTGACTCTAAAGGGTGAGGTTTGAATGGGTTAGCACAGGGGAATCAAGATAAAAGTGGTTTTCAATATATATATATATTTATTTTTTTTTTAAATTTACTTAAGCAAGTTGACTTTTTCCTTATATTTAGTTAAACAAATAACAAAGACTACCGATATGTCTCAAATTCAAACCTCCATACAAATAAATGTTTTACGATGAATAAAGAAAGGAAATCATCCAAAACAGTCACAAGATACCTTTACTAGAGCACTTATCCGAGTGAAACTGACTCTAAAGGGTGAGGTTTGAATGGGTTAGCACAGGGGAATCAAGATAAAAGTGGTTTTCAATATATATATATATATATATATATATATATCAAAGGTAAATATCAAAATAATAAATAATAAAATAGGTGAAAAATAACAAATTAAAACATATATATATATATATATATATATATATATATATATATATATATATATATATATATATATATATATATATATATATATATATATATATATATATATATATATATATATATATATATATATATATATATATATATATATATATATATATATATATATATATATATATATATATATAAAATATATATAAAAACATACATAATATATACATATATATCTAGATAATACAAAAACACAGTGTGTTTGGATGAAAAAACAAAGAGATTCAACAAAAACATATTGCAAAATCTTATGATACAACAATCAAACCTTCAACAGGCACATACAGGCTATGCAAAGAACCATAAGTATTGTTAAAAACAACATAATGTTACACTTAATGCTTGGATAATACAAAAACACAGTGTGTTTGGCTGAAAACACAAAGAGATTCAACGAAAATGCAGAAAAATAACCTAAAAAAATTAGATCTAAATTAAGAAAATAAAAAGTAAAATAGTAAGAGATTATACCTGATTCAGCAGAAGATTTGATAGAGATAACCTCCGGTTTAACTTTAATCGATCTTTTTTTATCAGGCATGGAAGTTTGCGATACTATTACCATTTTTAAACGTGAAAAAACGCGGCGGAACGAGATTAGAATCGATTAAACTCGATTATTCGCGAATTCGGAATGATAATACACGGCGGCCGGAGAAAAAAGGGCGGCCGGAGAAGAAATTGAGGGCGGAAAAAGAGGAAGAGCGAGAGAGAATTAGGGTGAAAGTGGTTGAGATCGAGATTAGAATCGATTAAACTCGATTAATCGCGAATTCGGAATGATAATACAGGCCGGCCGGAGAAAAAAGGGCGGTCAGAGAAGAAATTTGAGCGGAGAAAGAGGGAGAGCGAGAGAGAATTAGGGTTGGATGATTTTTTGGATCTGAAGAATGAGAAAGCGTAATGTGTTTGGGGGTTTTGTTCACGTGGTAAAAAGACGGATATACCCCTCCGTGTTTAAAATTGTATGTAGGATCAACTTTTAATATGGGCCGTAGATGTAGATTGATGGATGACCAATATCTGTTTTCTGGTTTTCATAAAAAATTAAGTTTGCAAATGATCTTTTCACTATAAAATATACATTATAATGGGTATGCTGGTCAAATATGAATTATCTACTACTATACCATATCAGGTGAATCTATGATAGATTAATGTGTGTGACCTTTTATATCTTCATTATTCAAAACTGAAAAATGGTTCGTTGCTTTTTAGTGGACGTCATAATATGTAAAATATATATGAAACTACTAAATCAAATGAAGAATATTGACTACAAATAAAAGACCACTATTGCAGTCAGCGTTTGAATCAGTCAACCTATAGCTGTTGACTATACTTGAAAGAAATCTTTTTGTCAATTCGAAGAATAGGAAGAAAAGAAAAACATAACATGATACTAATATGATTTTTGTGATCGTGGTAACAATAATTCTGATGCTCTCAAAATTTAGTAAATATGATTTTTGTGATCGTGGTAGCAATAACTATAATGCTCTTAAAATATAACTAGCACGGTACCCGCGTAATGCGGCGATGATCATGGCAGCGACGGTGTGGTGGTGGGGTGACTGTTGGTAGTAGATACAACGTCAAGTGTTGTAGATAGTTGATGTAAAAGTAATTGATGTAAAGGGTTAGTGAAGATTTTTTAAAAGCTAAAGGGCTCATAATGTAACTTAATTATTAAAGACATTTTAGACAATTCACTCTTTCAACAAGAGAGTTATTTTTCTATAATATAGTATAGATAGATAATGTTGGAATCCCCAACGTAACCGTATTTCTATACTTTTATTACTTTAACTATAAATAATAATTCATCTTATTCCAATTCAAAAAAGTAGGCATCTCAATGTCAATTCAATACTATATTATAAAGCAAATAGCCTTGTTTAAATTTTAAGTTTCAACATTTCATCAAAACCAAATTACATCAATAACCTACACTACTCGCCATCGCCACCACCACCAATCTCCCACCGTGCAAACCATTAAATGACTCACCAGCTCGCTTATTTGTGACGTGTCCGGCTCGCCCACTAAATATTCGCGAGCCAACCTTGGTGATTATGTTGCTATAATACACCGCCACCCTGGCCACCCGAAACACGGCCGCCGCTATTAACAAAGATTCTCACCACCGCCGCCGCTATTACATCACCACCACCACCGCAACACTCGGATACCGTTCCATATAAAAAGAAAAATGATGCGAAATGTTTAAAATTGAATTTGATTCTAAACGGACATTGACCGGACCAGAGGGTAGCCAAACAAAACTTTATTCGAGACTAGGGTTACACTACACTTTTGCTAATCACTTCCCTTCATTACATTCCAGATCTATTCTATTCCATTCTTTTCAACCAACACCATCAATCTGTAAGCACTCACTTCCATCGATATAATAACTTCTCTGTTATATTTACCATTTTGTTTATTTTTATTCCTTTTTTCTCAGATCGAATTTTGTAAGCTTTTCTATTGAATTGTTAAATATTCCTTCGTGTTTTTTTTTTTACTGTTTACAAGATTAGGGAGGGTTTGTATCAATTTGCTAGAGTAATTTCTAACTTTACTGCTTGAGCTACACAAATTTGTAATGCTTTTAGGTTAGGTCTGAAAAGCATAAACATTTACATAAAAGTTTGATAACAGAACACATTTCAGATATATTTTGAAGTTATTATTACAAAACTAAAGCTCAGTAGAGCTTGAGCTGGATATAATAGCGCGAGTTCGGTCTGTTTCTTTATTTCGAGCTTGTTTTCATGATCGAACTCAATAAAAGCTCGACTTAAAACGTTCAAGATTGAAATGAGCTCAAGTAGCTTGATAAAAGTTTGAATCTTTTTACAGTTCATGATATGATATAATGTTAAGATTTTATGCAATGATCAGCGTCCTTAATACGTGTATGATTTTTATGATTATGTTGTCAAGTTTATTGATTTCGTGCTCTTTCTTGAGACCCGTTATAGCAACTCACTATTTCCCAAGTTAAATCTCCACTTTGAAAAAAAGGCACAATTTTTATTAATTTATAACCATAAAATTAATCGCTAGTTTATGGAAAAGTGTATTAAGGATATAATTTTAAAGTCAATATATTAATTTGGGACAATCCATAATAGAAATGTGGATATATAATTGAAGACGAAGCAAGCATATTGTTTATATTTTAAATGAGTAAAGTTTCTTCAGTTGCAGGTAGATGGTTTGATAATTTTGCTAGTCGGGGGAATGGATGGTCAAGTTCCTAGCAACAAGGATCGTTCAAGAACGTACTTTTCGTTCACACAAATGGAAGGGCGCTACTGTGTGTCAGATCTTTGTGGAAAACATGATGCAAAAGGCAACGGGATGGGACATACATTTAACAAACAAGCCTGGAATGATATGCTTGCCGTCTTTAATGCAAAATTTGGATCACCATACGATAAGGATGTGCTGAAAGGTCATTACGCAACTTTGTGGAAGAAATATAATGATGTCAAGAGTATTCTTGGCGAAGGTGGATTTTCTTGGGATGAAGCCTGGAGTATTGGTATATATATATATATATATATATATATATATATATATATATATATATATATATATATATATATATATATATATATATATATATATATATATATATATATATATATATATATATATATATATATATATATATATATATATATATATATATATATATATATATATATATATATATATATATATATATATATATATATATATATATATATATATATATATATATATATATATATATATATATATATATATATATATATATATATATATATATATATATATATATATATATATATATATATATATATATATATATATATATATATATATATATATATATATATATATATATATATATATATATATATATATATATATATATATATATATATATATATATATATATATATATATATATATATATATATATATATATATATATATATATATATATATATATATATATATATATATATATATATATATATATATATATATATATATATATATATATATATATATATATATATATATATATATATATATATATATATATATATATATATATATATATATATATATATATATATATATATATATATATATATATATATATATATATATATATATATATATATATATATATATATATATATATATATATATATATATATATATATATATATATATATATATATATATATATATATATATATATATATATATATATATATATATATATATATATATATATATATATATATATATATATATATATATATATATATATATATATATATATATATATATATATATATATATATATATATATATATATATATATATATATATATATATATATATATATATATATATATATATATATATATATATATATATATATATATATATATATATATATATATATATATATATATATATATATATATATATATATATATATATATATATATATATATATATATATATATATATATATATATATATATATATATATATATATATATATATATATATATATATATATATATATATATATATATATATATATATATATATATATATATATATATATATATATATATATATATATATATATATATATATATATATATATATATATATATATATATATATATATATATATATATATACAAAAGACGCATTAAATGATTATCTTTCCCAAAATTCTCCTCCTCCCAAAAAAGACAAAGCCAACTTTTCTCAACATTTCTCAGTAAGAGCTTGAGCTGGATATAATAGCGCGAGTTCGGTCTGTTTCTTTATTTCGAGCTTGTTTTCATGATCGAACTCAATAAAAGCTCGACTTAAAACGTTCAAGATTGAAATGAGCTCAAGTAGCTTGATAAAAGTTTGAATCTTTTTACAGTTCATGATATGATATAATGTTAAGATTTTATGCAATGATCAGCGTCCTTAATACGTGTATGATTTTTATGATTATGTTGTCAAGTTTATTGATTTCGTGCTCTTTCTTGAGACCCGTTATAGCAACTCACTATTTCCCAAGTTAAATCTCCACTTTGAAAAAAAGGCACAATTTTTATTAATTTATAACCATAAAATTAATCGCTAGTTTATGGAAAAGTGTATTAAGGATATAATTTTAAAGTCAATATATTAATTTGGGACAATCCATAATAGAAATGTGGATATATAATTGAAGACGAAGCAAGCATATTGTTTATATTTTAAATGAGTAAAGTTTCTTCAGTTGCAGGTAGATGGTTTGATAATTTTGCTAGTCGGGAGAATGGATGGTCAAGTTCCTAGCAACAAGGATCGTTCAAGAACGTACTTTACTCCAACAATGGAGCGCTACTTTGTAGATCTTATGTTGGAACATATGCAAAAGGGCAATAGGGATGGGCATACATTTAACAAACAAGCCTGGAATGATATGCTTGCCGTCTTTAATGCAAAATTTGGATCACCATACGATAAGGATGTGCTGAAAGGTCATTACGCAACTTTGTGGAAGAAATATAATGATGTCAAGAGTATTCTTGGCGAAGGTGGATTTTCTTGGGATGAAGCCTGGAGTATGGTGGTTGCAGATAAAAATATTTGGGATTCTTATCTTAAGGTGCAGAACTATATTTTCATATTATTAACAAAACATTTTAGCAGTAGTTTTATATCATATTCTTACTATGGTGGATGTCTAGGCTCATCCGGATGCATGGCGATACAAGACAAAAGAAGTGCAGAACTTCAGTGATCTATGTTTGATATACGGGCATACAACTGCGGATGGTCGATATAGTCGTTCAAGTCATGATGTGGATATTGATAATGAAGTCAATGGAGTGAGTGTAGGTGTGTTTTTACTTTTTATCTTCAAGATTTGGTAATTTATTTGTAAAATATTTTAGAGGGGGCAATTTTAACTCATTGGCTTAGGAATGGGTCGAGTCAGGCTGTATATTATCCCTAACTAGTCAAATGGGTCAACTGGAACTAAATGGGACATGGGAGTTCCATTCAGGTAAATATGTCAAATGGGTCGAATGTTCCTCAAAGTGCATTTTGATGCATAAACCTTTTGAACCATTTTATCAGAGAAGTAATGTTGTTATAGATGTAATATTGCTTTTCTAACTGAATTTGGTACGATACTTGTGCATAAAAGCTTTCTTACAGTTTTTGTTATCGATCCAATTCGACCTCTTTTGATCATAGTGACAAAGGCAAGCTTTAAATATTTCTACTGTTTAGGTGATAGGCTTGGCAGTCCAACTCCTCCCAACACTGAGCGTTTAACAACAGAATGGACATTAGCCATGGATCAGTTTTTCATCGAGTTGCTATTAGGTCAGCTAGAAAAAGGCAATAAACTTGATGATTACAATTCAACTACCAGAGCAGTATGGGCTGAGATGCTCAATTTATTTAATAAAAAGTTCGGTCCCCATCATACGAAAAGGGTCTTAAGACATCGTTATAAGAAATTGTTCAAGTGTTATATCGATATAATGAGTTTGCTCAAACGAGATGATTTTTCTTGGGATGCAAAGGAGCAAAAGGTAGTTGGTAAAGATGATGCTTGGGATGCTTACCTAAGGGTATTTCTTTGATGATTTGGAGTTTTGTATTATCACTTCCCCCCTTTATTTTTATATGTAATGTGTTCTGGTCATCCATAATTGCAGGCACACCCGCATGCACGTTTTTACAGAGAGAAGTCCATGCCAAATTATAAAGACTTAGAATCGATATTTGGAACTATCATTGAGGGATCTGGAATTAGTGACTTGGATATGAACCTTGATGAGGATCTAGCAGGACCAAAGACTGGTGTGTTTTTTTGTGCAACTTCAGTTTATTTTGATTCTTGTATCAGTTTCTGTCAATTAATATCCGCATCCGCAAGGAGCAAAATGGTGGCTTATGATGTGTAGTGAATGTAGTATATAAAATCGTAGTTAATTGGCATCTCCAGAGTAACCATACATGATACATCAATAGAATTATATGGTCTCATACTTCTATCCAACATTATGTAGGTAGTGAACGCTCCAGAACTCATTGGACGCTGCCAATGGATAGTTATTTGATTCACTTAATGCTGGACCAGGTTCATAGAGTAAACAGAATCGGACAGTCATTTGTCACTCAAGCTTGGATTGACATGGTTGCGTCGTTCAATGCCAAATTTAGCTCCAACTATGACAGAGACATCGTGAAGAATCGATACAAACACTTCAAGAGGCTGTACAATGATATCAATACCCTTTTAGGAGAGACTGGCTTTTCATGGGACAATGCACGAGAAATGGTGGTAGCCGAAGATCACATTTGGGATGCTTACATAAAGGTGGATATTTTATCTTGCTTTTTTATTGCCTTTTACTGTTGTGGAGTTTTCTTCCCTCTTTCATGTAGAATGTATGCAGGCACATCGTGATGCAAGATGTTACAGAGCTAAAGCTGTGCCTAATTACCATAAACTGTGTACTGTTTTTGGTCAAAGTACTTCTGAGGGTCGATATCGTCATCTGGCACATAAAGCTTCCGTCCCAAGCATAGGTATGTATATTTGCTCTGAATTTTATGATAGTTTCTGTTCTTATAAAGAGATATTATTTCATTTCGGAGGTCGAAATTGTATTATTTTTTTCAAGTTAAAGAATTTAGACTTATGTTAGAAGTATATTGTTTTTTACAATACTAGGTAGGTGTCTTAAGTCTTAATTGCAATTCATATACCCTTGTCCCTGATGGCCTGATGGCACTTGAACAGTTGACAGCTTGATGATTTGGTACTAAATGTCCTGTTTTTTTTTCTAATTTTCTTAGATTCTTCTTTATGTTGTAGGTGAAGGTAACAACAGTTGGTTATCTTCAGAAGCAAAAGAAAAGAGCAATTGGACACCTCAAATGGATGAATGCTTTATTCAATTACTGCTGGAGCAGCACAGAGGGAATAAGTTTGTTCATAGTTTTGACGACCCGATTTGGCCAGTGATTACATCATCATTTAATGAGAGATGTAAATTACACTATGACGATCAGGCTCTCCAAGATCGATACTCATTCTTCATGAAACAGTTTAGTGATGTTGAATATCTTCTTAATCAAAATGGTTTTAGCTGGAATGACACTCACCAGATGGTTGTAGCTAATGAGGAGGCATGGGATGCTTATTGCAAGGTGTTATAAATTTTCATTTAAGTTATCAATACTAGCTTTATAATGCATGTTCAACTGCGTATTTAGCTAATATGTGATATGAACAGGAACACGCTTTTACAACTTACAAGGGTGTAGTCTTGAGGCACCATAAAGATTTGTCTTCGATTTTTGGAGGCTTCTGTTCTGAGAAGTTAGTAACAAAAACAGTTATGCCAATGGGTATAGAGACGGTTACGAATTCTCAAATCCCACCTAAAGAAACTGAGGGACTTAACAAGAGAAAGCGGGTAAAAAAGTCGCCATTAGCTTTACGAAGTAGGGGCAGAGTGCAAAGAAACCAAAGTGATTATATCAAAGAAGCTTTCGCAAATATGACAAGTTTGGTTTCCAAGTTGCTAACTGCCAAGATTGACAACAACGTTATTGCAATAGGTAAAGCAATTGATGCACTTAAAGCTATACCGGACATAGATGATGATCTTTTGTTAGACGCCTGTGATATCCTTGAAGATGAGGAAAAAGCGAAGACCTTTTTGGCATTGGATGCTTCATTACGGAAGAAGTGGTTGCTGAGGAACCTCGGACGCTAATAGTGGTACGTTCATATATGGGAACCATCTTGCTTTAATAGTTTTCAGGAATAATTTTGATGTTAAACCTTGCCAACTGGAACAGTTTCCAGCTTTTGATGTTACTTTTTTTTTGGCAGATGGAAGAGTTGGGCCATTTCAATATTCTTGTGTGGAGGACCTGGAGGACATATAAAGGTGAATTTTCATTGGCCAGTGTTGGAAGGGACTGGATTGTAGTTTGCACTTTGCACAAACTCTTTGGGGCTTCTATGGCAATGGTACACAAGATCATTGGTTTATACCTGAAAGTGGGGTTTTGTCTATATAACTTTTTTTATGTAGTTCACTTTAAAATTTTGATTAAAAGGAAGGTGTTTCATAGTAACCATCCAATAGGATATCGGGGCCTTAATATTACCATGAGACTCGTTGTTTTGTCTTCAAAGGATTGTGAAGGTAATCCAATCCACTGACAACCTCGTTGTATATCTTAAGGCCTTAGTTTCATGTGATACTTGTGGATACAATGATTTGCACTTTACAAGTATCACATGTGCATTAATGACTAAAGATATCCATCGGTGTTGTCAATGGATTGGCTTACCTTGACAATCCTTGGAAGACAAAACATGGAGTCTTGTATCATGAGTTGGTGACATTAAGAGCTCCAACATCCTATTGGATGAGAAGTGGGAAGATAGGGATGTGATTTAAGATGTGGTTAGAAATGCCTATTTGTAAACCTGGATTTGCTCATCATTTTAGTCAAAGAATGCCAAATGATTATTTCCCATGAATCATCAAAATATATTAAATCTTGTAGTTTATGATTAAATCTATCATTGTTTATTATTTCATAAATCTATGATTGCCATTGCCATACCACACAATCTAATGAACCAACATTGTGTTTTTCCACTTCGTACTTGCTGCTAGCACATTATGCAAGTAAAAGACTGATCAGCGGTGTTTCGTATTGGATTTTTATTTAACCTTACAGTGACCAATCAACCAGACGAGTTTGATCATATGTACATTATATTGTAAAAATATTTTGGATGCGTATGGACTATGGATGATATGAAATCTGCCTTACTAAGAAAATGCTAAATGAAGTAGTTTTGATCGTTGATTATTCCATATAATGAAATTTTTTAATAAGTCATTGCATTGTGTGTCTGATAATTGAAAGCAAGAAAGTCTTTCATTTATTAGAATTGCAGTTTGCAAATATGAATCACAAATACTGCAAAAATTATTTAGAGCCAAGGAATTTTAGTTGGATCCTAGAAAGTATATATGTGCACTCGAAGCCAGGGACCAAGAGTAAGCAAAACTCACCTAGTATCAAGAGGAAAATATTTATTTAAAAGATACAAGATCTTACAAGTTACAATCAATCACCAGTTTTGATGTGCGAAGATGTTCCTTTTGGTTCAAAATCCAGCAGTTTCAGCATGTCAAGTTGACAATTTAAACAAGTGCCATTGATTGAATCGCGTCTTAAAGAATTCTGTCCTTGTTAACAACTCTAGCATGCATTTATGCATATGCGTACATGTAATTAATGTTTTAGTTTTCGTATGGTTAGTCTAACGTATACTGGATAAACTCCGATTGGGTAGTCTAGTGATAGGTGGAGGCTTGAGTTCCTTCGATATGAGGTCTCTAGTTTAAAATTGCATAGGTTACAAAAGCCCATTCGTATCGATATGAGTTCCTTCGTATGGTTACAAAAAATTGATTTCTACATAAATCCCTGGTGTTTGTCAGGGGACGTTTGGTTAATTAATGTAAAATCACTATGTGTATTATTAGTTTGTTTATGATGTGAAAGGAGTGTTGGAATTAATTATGATTCGTATTGATAACATAATGAAAACATGATAATAATAATAATGTGTACCTGATCCAGAGGACCTGTAAGAGCAATAATGTTTGCCATTGATTGCGGGTTCCCAGAACGAGATGATTGATTAAAGATGGGTATGAGTATGGAGAGAAAACACACACAAAGAGGGTGCAAGATTAGGGTTAGAATTCTTGTACATGGCTCTCTATTTATAGAGAGAACATTTACAACTTTAGCCCCTTGGTGTTTAGTATGTGCAATATAAGTCCCCGTAGTTCCAATCACCTAATGGGAAACCCTATAGTATGTCTATAATAGCAAATACGCCCATCGTATATTTACCAGACATAGGGATTTCAGTTATCGTCAATTATCATATCACGAATGATAAACGATCAGTGACGGTCACATTTAACGTGGTTCCAACATTCTCCCACTTGACCAAGCGATCATTTATCTATGAGTACTCAATAAGTCCGGCCGGGATAATACTCATTTTGTTTTAAACTGAAATCATAGTCAATAAGTACAGTCGTAGAGAAGAACATCAACTCAGGACCCCCACTAGTCAAACTATGACTCAAATTTAAAACTAATTAGCAATGATCAATTGACTAAGACAAATTTTGTTATATAATGTCTATACACTGTTATGAGCTCAAAGTGTAAATAATAGACAAACAAAATCTGAATATGGAGGAAAATTTTTATTAAGATAATAATAATGACCAATAAGTACAACATGCTATTATAATAGGTCATTTAATAAGCCTCATCTTCGACACGTGTCCTACGAAGATTTTAGGAGGAAGACCTTCGGTCATTGGATCCACTAGCATATTATGTGTACTTATGTACTCAATACAAAGAACATTTTCCTCAATCCGTTCGCTTACAAACAGATACTTTGTATCGAGATACAGCTCAGTGTCAGTTGAACTGTTACTGTTCAAGAAAGTTACGACACTTGAGTTATCACAGTAAAGCTTCAATGGTCTGGTAATAGAGTTGACGATTTTGAGTCTACTGACCAGGTTCTTTAACAACATCCCATGACAAGTGTCATTGTAAACAACAATGTATTCAGCCATCATGGTGGACGTTGCAGCCAGTTCTGTTTATGACTCCGTCAAGCGAATAGGTCCGCCAGCTAATCATATAAATTTAGAAGTAGATTTCATATCGGAATCAGAATATCCTACTACTTCTAAGTTGTCACTTCTTCTATAAGTTAATGTGTAGTCTTTGGTCCTTTGCAGATATCGTAGAACCTTTAGCCGGCAATGTAAGCGATATCTGGACGAGTACAGACCTGAGCGTAAATAATGCTCCCGACTACTTATGATTAAGGTATCATAATCATTTGCTCCTTTTTTAATCTCAATGCTGGAACTTTGGAAATAATCACATACGTGTCCTTTTATTACTAGAGCTATAGTGGGTGTGTAGTGCTGCATGTTATAGCGTTCTAAGATGTGTTCAATATAAGCCTTTTGAGAAAGACCCAGAACATCATTACGCATGTCCCGATGTATTTCGATACCTATGACATAAGAGGCATCACCGAGATCTTTCATGTCGAAATTATGCGAAAGTATACGCTTCAACTCATGCAACATATCCAAGTTGTTACTTGTAAGTAGAATGACATCCACATACAAAACAAGGATTGTAAATTTACTCCCACTGATCTTGAGATAGGTGCATTGATCCACTTGATTCTTTAGGAAGTCTTGTCCTTTTATGACTTCATCAAACTTAAGGTACCATTTTAGTGATGCTTGCTTCAACCCATATATGGTTTTTTTTTTCCGACTTGCATACCATGTGCTCTTTTCCTTCTGGAATGAATCCTTCAGGTTGCCGCATGTATACGTCTTATTGCAAGTTTCCATTCAGGAAAGTTGTCTTGACATCCATATGATGTAACTCTAAATCATAATGAGCTACGAATGTCATGACGATCCTTAAGGAATCTTTATGACAGACAAGAGAAAAGGTCTCTTGATAATCGATTACTTCCTTTTGAGTAAAGCCCTTCGCAACCAGTTTGGCCTTATAGCGTTCAACGTTTCCATTCGGGTCTAATTTGGTTTTGAAGATCCATTTACAACCTACAGGTTTGGATTCTTCAGTAAATTCAACCAAGTCCCAAACGTCATTATGCTACATGGAATTAAGCTATTAAATCATGACTTCATTCCACTAAGTGGCCTGATCGCTATTAATGGCTTCTTAATAAGAGGTAGGATCAGTAAGCTTTCCAACGTCCTCAACTTCAGTTAAATAAGTTATGAAATCATCAAAGTTATGGCCTTGCGTGACCTAGATGATCTCCTGAGTTGATTTTCAGGTTCAGTAAGGAAGATGCTTTAGCATTATTAGTAAAATGGTTTATCATTAGTAGTATCCTTATTAGGAGGATTAGGATTTTAATTAGGAGAAGGTGGATCAGTGTTATTAGGAGCAGCGTTGGGTACAAGAAGAATTATCGGAGGAATAATAATAACCGACGAGTGGTTCCCCCCACTTCTTGTACTTATTGCAAATCTTAAGTTATGATTTGTCGTGCTCCCACTGATCTCTTAGCTCTCGACAAACGTGACATGATGCGTGTCAATAATGCTAGTAGTGTAGGAAAGACAGTAAAACTAATAACCGATAAAGAAACATGTAAGGGATTTAGGATCCAGTTTCTTTTAGTTAGGGTTATAGAGTTATGCTTTGGCAAGACAACCTCATACATTCATATATTTTAGACTCAGTTTCCTTTCTGTCCAGGAGTCTTAGGGACAGGTTCTGATGGAACACTTATTGAGTATATGAACGGCTGTGTGTAAGGCCTCGGTCCAAAGGTATGTAGGTAAGTTAGTGTTGACAAGCATACTTGTCACCATGTCCATTAAGGTTCTATTTCTCCTTTTGTCAACATAAATATTATTAAGGAGAACCAGTCATGGTGTATTGGTTAGTTATGTCATGTTCCTTTCAAAAGTTATGGAAAGGACCAAGAGCTTCACCAATATCAGTATGTCAACCATAATACTCACCTCCTCTATCTGATCTCACAACTTTTATTTTTTTACGATCAAGTTGGTTTAAAACCAAAGTTTTAAGATCAATAAAAGTCACTAAGGGTTCAGATCAGATATAAGTGCATATAACACGAATAATCGTTAATAAATGTAATAATTGATGTATGTCCTAAGATGGATGCAGGATAGGGGCCACTAATATCAGAGTGAATTATTTCCAACAAGTTGGAACTTCTAGTGGCTCCGTTCTTAATTCCTTAAGCCATTTCGCCTTTGAAGCATTAAATACATGTTTCAAAATCACTAAACTCAAGAGAATGTTATGTTCCATCCATTATGAGTCGTATTATGCGAACTCGTGAGATGTGGCTAAGATGTTTATGCCACAACATGGAAGAGTTCTCTAATTATTTAGGTGATTTTGTCTTTGTTTTAGTTATGTCATCAATATTAGGAGACAACAAAGACTGTGAGAAATTATCATCTAGTTCTAACTTATACATCAATCCATCCAAGAAACATGAGTAATGACAATCTCATCGCAACCATGAATTATTACATAACCTTCAAGGTCTTAGACTAGAAAAATAGATACAAGGTTCCGAGAAATTCTCGATACACATAAGGTATCTACTAGTCTAACACACTTTCCAGTATTTATATGTAAATTATAAGTTTCCATGGCTTCGACATCTAAGAGATCACCCCTTTTAACTCTAAGCTTTCTTTGGTTCTTTTGACAGCTTCTGGATTGTTTATAATCATTGTATTGAGTTGGTCACATGAACCATAGAACCAGAGTCACTTACACATGTATTAATAAGTACATCAAACGTAAGAGAATCAAATATTACATAAGGTAAGTTACCTTTCTTAGCTAGCTACTCCTTGATTTTAGGACAATCTGGGCACAATCAGAATTTGCAGTTAGGATTGCTTGTCAAGGACTTAAAGCTAGAGGCAGCAGCACCATGATTATCCTTTTGAACTTTAATTGCAGTCTTATTACTGTTATTATCCTTCTCTTAATGGAATTAGCAGTGGTAGTAAAGTGAACAGCTTTAGGTTGGCCCAACTTAAGGCGACCATTTTCTTGCACACACATTGCGATTAGTTCACTCATCGACCATTTATCCTTCATAGCGCTATATTTAATTTTGAAGGTGTCGAAACGAGCAAGCAATGAGATCATTATAAAATGCACAAGAAAATTGTCAGAGACTTCCATTTTAGGACTCTTAAGCTTATGAGCCATGTCAGTCATCTTCATTATGTGTTCACGAACACTGCTATTTCCTATGTATCTAAGCTACTTGCGTGCGCCTTAGACGTTTACTTGAAGTAATAGCTCCTCAGATACTAAGATCAATAGAGTTCTTGACCATCATTAGTGACAAGTGATTCGCCCTATCCCACTTTCTTAAAATTCGCTTTCAGAGTTGCGAAAGAGTTAGCAGTAATAGGAGTGGGTTCATTATGGTGAATGACATAGTCAAGGTCTATCATCTCCAGAGTTAGAGGTAACTAATCCTTTCATAAAGCAAAGTTTGCATCAATAAGTGGCTTAATGCCTAAGTTAGGTACTACAGTGGAAATAAGGAGGATATTAATTTATAATACAAGCAATAGAAGATTATAATAGTAATGCCTAAAATAAGTAGGCCTAATAGTAATGAAGTTATAGTGACATGATTAGCTATCTAAGGCAGACTAAGTAATGTCTCTTAATAGTAATGGAACTAAAGTAATGCCTAAAATAAGTAGGCCTAATAGTAATGTTCCTTAGAGTAATGAGACTATGACCATTATTATAGTAATGAAGCTAGTGATAGGTAAGCCTATTGTAAACACCAAAACAATAAGCTAAAGTAAGGCTCTACTTAGTTGTTACATCACCTTTGGGCAGAAGTAACTGATACCTAAGTTAATATGAGCATTAGGTCATGCAACACAACGCTTATCTTTTGACCTTTGGGCACAAAATTAAGAATCGTGTATATTATGCATGCAAATAGCCCTTTTGACACACAAAGCATATTAAATCACCTTTGGGCAGAAGTAACTGATACCTAAGTTAATATGAGCATTAGGTCATGCAACACAACGCTTATCTTTTGACCTTTGGGCACAAATAATGAGACCATGTATTTTAGTGCGAAGCCCCTAACGGGGTCTGGGGCAACGCCCCTGGGAGCGGAATCCAAGGGGCATAAATTTTGCCATAAATTTAAGGTAAAATCGTATTCGACAATTTAGGAGAACTCAATAGGTAAGTCGAATTCAACAATTAAGAAGAACTCGAGAAATAAGTTGAATTCAACAAGTTACGATTAAACTCAATAAATCGAACTCGACATGTAAGGTCGAACTCAACATTTTTATGGTTGATCTCAACATGGTCGAATTCAACCTTTGATGGTCGAAACGATCATGAAACATGTTATGTGTTTTTTAAGGTCGAACTCAACAAGAATAAGATTGAAATCAAAGACTAAGGAGAATTCAACTTTAAAATAAGGTTGAACTCAACTTAGAATAATATTGAAATCAAAGATTGAAGTCGAATCCAACCAAGAAAACATGTCTCTACTTATTAATGTAAGGTAATTATAATCAAACTCAAAAGGATTAGATGAGTTTTTTTTTTTATAAGATTATGGAGAACATGTTCATGAAATTATTTGTTCCATAATATTTATTTCCGAAAAAATAAATTATTTCCGAAAAAAATAATTATGTAACATAGAATTTTGTTCCAAATATATTTCCGAAAAAATAATTATTTCCGAAAAAATAATTATTTCCGAAAAAATAATTATTTCCGAAAAAATATTATTTCCGAAAAAATAATTATTTCCGAAAAAATAATTATTTCCGAAAAAATAATTATTTCCGAAAAAATATTATTTCCGAAAAAATAATTATTTCCGAAAAAATAATTATTTCCGAAAAAATATTATTTCCGAAAAAATAATTATTTCCGAAAAAATATTATTTCCGAAAAAATAATTATTTCCGAAAAAATAATTATTTCCGAAAAAATATTATTTCCGAAAAAATAATTATTTCCGAAAAAATAATTATTTCCGAAAAAATATTATTTCCGAAAAAATAATTATTTCCGAAAAAATATTATTTCCGAAAAAATATTATTTCCGAAAAAATAATTATTTCCGAAAAAATAATTATTTCCGAAAAAATAATTATTTCCGAAAAAATAATTATTTCCGAAAAAATAATTATTTCCGAAAAAATAATTATTTCCGAAAAAATAATTATTTCCGAAAAAATAATTATTTCCGAAAAAATATTATTTCCGAAAAAATAATTATTTCCGAAAAAATAATTATTTCCGAAAAAATATTATTTCCGAAAAAATAATTATTTCCGAAAAAATAATTATTTCCGAAAAAATAATTATTTCCGAAAAAATAATTATTTCCGAAAAAATATTATTTCCGAAAAAATAATTATTTCCGAAAAAATAATTATTTCCGAAAAAATAATTATTTCCGAAAAAATAATTATTTCCGAAAAAATAATTATTTCCGAAAAAATAATTATTTCCGAAAAAATAATTATTTCCGAAAAAATAATTATTTCCGAAAAAATAATTATTTCCGAAAAAATATTATTTCCGAAAAAATAATTATTTCCGAAAAAATAATTATTTCCGAAAAAATAATTATTTCCGAAAAAATAATTATTTCCGAAAAAATATTATTTCCGAAAAAATAATTATTTCCGAAAAAATAATTATTTCCGAAAAAATAATTATTTCCGAAAAAATAATTATTTCCGAAAAAATAATTATTTCCGAAAAAATAATTATTTCCGAAAAAATAATTATTTCCGAAAAAATAATTATTTCCGAAAAAATAATTATTTCCGAAAAAATAATTATTTCCGAAAAAATATTATTTCCGAAAAAATAATTATTTCCGAAAAAATAATTATTTCCGAAAAAATAATTATTTCCGAAAAAATAATTATTTCCGAAAAAATAATTATTTCCGAAAAAATATTATTTCCGAAAAAATAATTATTTCCGAAAAAATAATTATTTCCGAAAAAATATTATTTCCGAAAAAATAATTATTTCCGAAAAAATAATTATTTCCGAAAAAATAATTATTTCCGAAAAAATAATTATTTCCGAAAAAATAATTATGTTCCGAAAAAATATTATGTTCCGAAATATTATTTCCGAAAAAATAATTATTTCCGAAAAAATAATTATTAAAAAACCCTATAGTATGTCTATAATAGCAAATACGCCCATCGTATATTTACCAGACATAGGGATTTCAGTTATCGTCAATTATCATATCACGAATGATAAACGATCAGTGACGGTCACATTTAACGTGGTTCCAACAAGGAGAACCGTGTTGACCTTCTAAATTGATTTAGAGTATTTCTATTTTCTCTAGGTTGATACCAATTTCCAAACCGTAGCCTTATAAACTAAATAGTTTCAATAGTGACCTATATTCTGGTTTTTATAAGTCAAATACACCCGTAATAAGGTTTATTTTTTTGGCTTCTTATTACATTGTCTTTGTTAAACACTCTTTCCCTTTGTCACTATATAAACAAACACTCAATCTTATATCAAAAATATATGACTAAAGCTAAATGAAAACACGCGACAAAATTAAACGTGAATATGAAGAAAGAAAAATAGTAGATTCTACGTGTCAATAATTAAATTGATTAAACATGTTTAAGCATGTAACATCATAAATGCATACACAAGAAAAAACCAAACTTCTTTCTTTTTCTCTTATATTTTCACTAGAATGAAAACCCGTGCGATGCACGGCCGGGCCTTTTTGTTTGTTTCGTGTTTTTGTTGTAGCTTATCGGGTTTATACCGAGGCTTACGAACCATTTTAGCTTCGAATGTATAACCAAATGTTTACCCTTATTTCTGTATACAAACTGAACTACGGGGAATACGTAAATGGTAACCATCTAAAAATTCCTAAGCATTGCTTTTTAAAGGACCAGAAAGCACTATGTTGATAGATTTATAATATACTCATACGTTTTGGTTTTAAGACTCATTCTACGAAGAAGGAATAAGTTAGCAGTAAGGACTCCTGGATTCTAACCATCACGGCAATTAAGAGTTTAGAAATTAAAAAATAACACTGTTTGATTTCGCATTACATGTAGAACATTAATAATGGGCAGATTTATGATAGAATATCATCGTTCAAAACCATAATAAAAGGTAAACAAAATTGAATGATGGTTATATTAATCATAGACAATTGCTTCATTTGTTTCCTCCAATCGTCTGGTCCATATTAAATCACAATAATTGGGTTGAATTCGGATTCTCCTTCTTCACTGGGTTCCAATTTTCGTGCCTTGAATTTTCGGGGCCTCAAAAGGTATTCTCTTTTTATAGGATGCCGTTCAGTGTCATTATCCAGTGTCTGATCATATGAAGAATTGGTTTGTTGTGTCTCATCATTATTATCTTCATCTGTCTCATGTTCTGGTTGTTGGACCTCATCGATATTGATATCCTTGACTTCGTCTATTTCATTCTCTGTTGTTTGTTCCATATCGTTTTCTGTTTCATGTCCTGCATGTTGGTTAATGTGTTTGATAACTACAAATATGCACAAAAGGTCATTAAATGTAACAGTTCAACTTCTAGGATCAAATGTGAAGTTCAAGGTTCATCTGTTTTAGCTATTTTGTTTAATAGCGTATTAACGTGTGTAAGAATGTTTGTTTTTTTGTTTTTTTTAGGCGCTGATACACCCGAGGTCTTCAATGAAACCAGATACATATATTGGTTCATAGAGTAGTCTTAATATGTCTAGCCTTAACGAAAGAGTTGAGCATATGGATGACCACCACATACATCATTCCATCCGTCAATATTTATTAGACTAGTGTTGTTTTTCACTATACAGCTTGCTAATGATGATATACTAAATGACCAATCCATTTGTGAATGCTAATGATTACTATCATTTGATTCATTATAATGTATTAACTATCATAATAATATACATAAACCGAAGTTGCATTGGTATATCATAGGAACACATACGCACTTACATTACCCTAATAAAGGAAGCGCTACAGAATCAAGTTTCATTCAAATTTAGTATCTTTCTCAATATAGTTGTAGACATAAATGCATAGTTATAGAACCCTAGATATAGATTATGTATTATGTATAGTCGTACCTTGGTCACTTGACTATGGCTCTTTAAGTTTTATTGATAGGGTAATGTCCTTTTTGTTTTGTTTCATGAAAAGGATGCTTATCGGTATGTTGTCTTCTTCGTCTTCGGATTCTTCAGTATGCAGGGTCTGTCGATTTTAAGTGTGACAAACCTAAATTAGTTGAATTCTTTCATTGAAAATGCATTGACTTTCGTAATAATTATTCATATAAATGAAAATTTCATTGGTTTATAATAGATTGCATAAACAATTCTTATCTGTTATCACCTATCTGAAAACATTTATTAAGGTCATCTAATATTACAATTAATGAGGGATTTATACATATGTAATCGATACGAATGTAATATGAACTGGTTTTATATATTGGTACCTTTTCCCTTTTCGTTGGAATTCTTGTGCTGTAATGTCAACCTTGTATTGTTTGTCATTGATTGTTTCAAAATGGATTTTCTGCGACTCAATGGGACATTATTTTCTTCATCTTCTGATGTTGTATGATGTAAGACAGGTTCCTTCCCATGCATAACATCTGTTGATTTGTAATGGTTAAAAACAAAAGAACTTTGTAAACCTCCCTAAAAGTGATTTTTTTTAACAATTTGGCATGCAACATTATAGTTGATCATATGGAAAATATATGTACTTCAAAAATGATGAATTTTATTAATATTTTGACTGTTTTTGTATGATATTACCTTTTTTTGGGGTGTGTTCTTTGATTTTGATTGTAATCGTTGTATATTTGCTTGCAAAGACCGCTCGCTTAGTCCACCTTTTTTTACTTGGATTCTCGCCATTTTTTCTGCTTGCTGGATTCATGTGGGATGATGAAGATGCCATAATTTTAGTATCAACGATTAGAATGTAGAATGGATTGATGTTTTATGCGTTAAAAAAATAGCCCTAATTTGATAATTGATTGATATTTTTTCTGATTTGGAAAAAATGGTGAAGTGAGCAGGCGTGTGATTGTAACTGGTGTCTATACATGTGCCGTATATATATCTTAATTAATATTAGATATATGTATATATATATATATATATATAAATATATATAATAAATATATAATTAATATTAGAGTTAATTACATTTTTTGTCCCTGTGGTTTGCCCCACTTTCACAGACCGTCCCTGAGTATCCGAAATTACACGTTTCGTCCCTAAGTATGGAACTCCGTTAACATATATGGTCCACAACCAAAACGTCCGTTAAGTAGCTGGTCACGTGAGAGGCACACCATGGGCAACTTCGTCTTTTCCCTTGTGACACACCCTTTAATACCCCAACCACACAAAAAATAATCCAAAAAAAAAAACGTTATATGGATTCTCCCTCTCTCTCTCTTCTTTATCTCTCCTCCATCTCCATCATCTGCTTTGTTCATCATCTACATCTACACTCTACAGTAAAAAAAGTAGGGCTTCGTATATAAGTGATAAATCATTATGGTTAATTGTTCATGTGGTTGTATAGCTATCATTCGGACCTCCTGGACCGATCGTAATCCAGGCAGAAGGTTTTATGCTTGTCCAAAAAGAGGATCGAATTGCAGGTTTATTGGTTGGTATGACCCAGTTATGTGTCCACGTTCGATTGAAATTATTCCTGGTCTTCTAAGGTCTAAGAATGGACTTGAGCATCTACTTAAAAAGAAGAATGATGAAAACAAGAAGTTAAAGATGTATCTATTTTTTTCATGTATTGTTATTGTAGTTGTTTTTTTGTTTTTCTAATTTAGAATAATGTGGTTTAGTGTAATCTGTATTTTGTGTAATGTAAGTTATTTTGTGCGTTGTAAGTTTTCCGGTAATGAATGAAGAAAAAGGTTTCTGGTAATGAATGAAGAAAAAGGTTTCTGGTAATGAATGAAGAATTTTTTTTCTGGAATTGAAAAAGTTTTCTGGTAATGTAAGTTATATTTTGTGCCTTGTAATGTTGCTTAAGTTGGTAATTAAATACATACACCATCTATTTTAATTCAGAAGCAAATAACTAGAAATACATACAAAATAAATAACCAGAGAGTGGATTAAACACATACAAAAACCATCCAAAATCATACATAACTTAAACAAAGTCATACATCATAACATCTAAGCCATCCAAAAGTCATACAAAAGATCAGAAAAGTCATAAGTTAAACACATTGGTAGTCTTCACTTCTTCACAGTCTTCTTGGTAGTCTTCTTGGCAGTCTTCTTTGAAGTTTGTATCCCCTTTTCAGCTGCAATTTGTTTCCTTGTGAACCTGACTGGTGACTGAGGCATTACTGTTATAACACGATTTCTATCACCGAATTCACGTCACCAATGGCGGTTTTGGTGAGTGTGTGTTCTTGGTGTTTGTGTGTGTTTTGAGAGAGAAAGTGTGTGTGTGTTAATTGATGGTGTAAGGTTATCAAAGTTATCAAGGTTATCAAGGTTATGATCCCTAAGGTATGAGAGGGGTATTTATAGGCTACCTATACAATTATGCTAATTATCACAATTAGCCCCTCAACCTTAGTGATCATTTACCTATGACTTAAAAACAAGAAAGTCCTCTAATCTAAATTACAATTTATCACTATTTTTGGATTTCTAACATTCTCCCCCTTAGTGATATATTGTAATCAATGAAGTACGTGTTATCTTGTCTTGTAGGAATGAATTTGATGAGCCCGGTGGTGAAGACAATTGGTGTGTTGAAACAAGTCTTCAAAGCTTTCTCTTTTGTCTTTGGAGAACTTGATTCTTGGTCTTGGACTTCTTGAAGTTAAATCATGTGATGATTCTCAATGTTCTTTTTGAACAGAGAATAATGAGTGCGTGTGTGTCTTGAATCTTCGAGAATTGTTGAATCATGAATCAGAGTTGTCTTTTGAAATGCGGAAGGTATGAATCTTGGTTTTGATTTATCAATCTTCTTGAAATAAAGTTTCATGAATAGGTACTCTCCCCCTTGATGTATGCATTGAAGTTTCTTGATAAAATGTTGTTGTATGAATTGAAGATCTTTGAATGAAGTGTGTTTGATGAAGACTCTTTTGAAGCTTTACTTCTTTGACTTGAATCTGTCCTAAAGAAGTGAAGGATGATCAAATTAATGACCAATCAAGATAGCTCTAGACACAACGTGATCAAATGAAGTCGGGGACTGGAGCAGAATGTCGCCCTTTTTCAATATCAACATCTTCCAAATGAAGAGTCAATAGAAATGTGAAAATCTCCGTGATAAATGAAACAAGTATTTGTTAAGAAACACTTGAGTGGTTAGGTAAAGATGTGCATCGCTTCACTGGGTCCATGAAGACTTCTTCAATATCGAGATATCAACAGATGACATCCGATAGAAACGTGTTTTACCCGGATATTTGAGAATTTAGGGAAGGGTATCATTTCTTTTAACCCTTTTCTCACAACATATCACCTTAACCTCTCACTTTTCGACTTTACTCCCTCCATCCTATTTGCACGAAAACAACATCACTCAAAATACCCTCACTATCTAATGAAAGAAGTGAATACTCCGGGGTTAGAACTTATCGGCGATGATGAAGTTCATGGAGTAAATTTTGAGAAAAAAAACTTAATCGCTCATGTGCAAACTAATCACCGAACTCCTTTTGATTGAAAATCATTGGAAAAACATCAAATGTGTGAATGAAAATATTTGAAACACATTTGAAGTTTTGGAAGTTTTTGAAATCACAAACTCCTCCTTAATCTATGTAAGAATAGATCAAAATGTTTTCCATAGAAAGGTGGAGCAAAAATTGTTTTTGTGAGATCAAAATGAGTAAAATCTTTGTTGTGATATTTTCGGAAAATTTGAGAGTCTATTGTGAACAAGATTTTTATTTGAGAAACACAAAGTTTTGCTTCAACAACAATGTTGATAGTAAGACAGCTAGGGAGTACACAAAGGCGTTCAATCCGTCGCATCTTACACCAACAAATTGGAGGCAATTAAGACATTTAAGCAAATGTTAACCCAATCAATTGTTCAAGATGAGACAACAAGGGAGTACACAAAGGCGTTCGATCCTTCGTTTCTCATTTCAACAATTGAGAGTTTGAAAATTTTATTTGAAAAACTTAACTGCTATTACACATACATATTCATATAAGAACAATTGGAAGTACACAAAGGCGTTCGATTCCTTGTTATCTTATATCAATCTATATGTATAATAACAAGATCTTAGAATGTATAACCACTCTAAAATAAATATATCATTTAAGAACGGGTTGCATACATAGTATATGCAAGCCACTTGAAATAAATGTCTTTTTGTTTAATTTTGAAAATTTGCAATTTTGTATTTGATTTTCTCTTTTAAAATTTTGTATTTTGTTTTTCTGGAATGTGTCAAGAATTCTTTCAAAGGAAAATGAATTAAGGTTCAAGATTTAACATACCAAGCTTGGAGATAAGAAAGTTAAATCTCTTTTCATCCAATGGTTTTGTGAACAAATCAGCAAGTTGAAAGTCAGTACCCACAAAGTAGAGCTCGATGTCACCTTTCTCAATATGATCTTTGAAAAAATGATATCTAACATCAATATGCTTTGATCGAGAGTGGTTTACTGAGTTGACTGCAATGGCAATGGCACTCTGAGAATCACAATAGATAGGGATATGATCATATTTCAGACCATAATCAGTTAGTTGTGTCTTCATCCATAAAACTTGAGCACAACAACTAGCCGCAGCCACATATTCAGCTTCAGCCGTTGATAGTGACACACAATTATGTTTCTTGGAAGACCAACTCACAATTTTATCACCTAAAAATTGTAAAGTACCGGAAGTGCTCTTGCGATCAAGTTTACAACCAGCATGATCTGCATCTGAATATGCAGTTAGATTGAATCCAGTATCCCTTGGATACCAGAGACCTAAATTGGGTGTACCCTTCAGATAACGAAAGATTCGTTTCACAGCTTGATAATGTAAATCAGTTGGAGCAGCTTGATACCTAGCACACATACATGTTGCAAACATTATATCTGGGCGAGATGCTGTTAGATACAACAACGAACCAATCATACTTCGATATCTCTTTTGGTCAAATGGTTTCCCATTTTTATCAGCATTTATGTTTGTTCGAGCAGCCATTGGGGTAGAAATTGAAGAACATGAAGTCATATCAAACTTTTTCAATATGTCATTTATGTATTTACCTTGTGATATAAAAATACCAGTTGGTAATTGTTTGATTTGAAGACCCAAAAAGTAATTCATTTCCCCAATCATGCTCATTTCAAAATGATTAACCATAAGAGATGAAAAGTTTTCGGCAAAATGTTTGACTGGTCGACCCAAAGATAATGTCATCAACATATATTTGAATAAGTAGAACATGCTTACCTTGTTTGCGAATGAACAAGGTAGGGTCAATTGTGCCTTTGGTAAAGCCACCTCTTAGTAAGAAAGTAGTTAAAGAATCATACCATGCTCGGGGTGCTTGCTTAAGACCGTAGAGAGCCTTGTCTAACCTGTAGACATGGTTTGGTCTTTGAGGATCAACAAAACCTTCTGTTTGATCAACGTAAACTTCTTCTTTGAGGTCACCATTCAAGAAAGCAGTCTTCACATCCATTTGAAACACAGTAAAGTTTCGGAATGCGGCATAAGCTAAGAATATTCGAATGGCCTCCATTCTTGCAACTGGAGCAAAAGTTTCGTCGAAGTCAACACCAGGTTGTTGGCAATAACCCTTTGCAACAAGTCGAGCTTTATTCCTTACTACCACTCCATTCTCATCCTTTTTGTTTTTGAATATCCACTTTGTTCCGATTGGATCATCTTTTCTAGGATTTGGAACTAATCTCCATACCTTCAGTCTTTCAAATTGTGCGAGTTCATCTTGCATTGCCTTAACCCACTCTGGATCACGGAGAGCTTCAGATACTGTTTTGGGTTCGATATTGCTAAGAGAAAGTGCAACAAGACACTCATTTACTGAAGTACGAGTAGTTACTCCTGCTTGTGGATCTCCAATTATTTGTTCAGTAGGATGGTATTTCTGCATACGTGTCCACTTGTGAGCATGAGGAAGAGGATCTTGTTGTTGAAGATCAACATCACCATCATTAAAACTTGAGTTTTGTTGAGAGATGGAATCATAACTTGATACAACTCTTTCCTCATAAGCTGGATGATCAAAGTCAAGTGGTACATACACATTTGGAGTGTTCAAAGGATTTGTTGTCTGAGTAAATCGAGAAGGTTGTTCTTGAACATTCACTTGAGAAGCATTATCAGGAGAGGATGGTGGAGAAGAATCATTAGAAGAGGATCCTTGTTCTGAAGAACTTGATGATGATTCATGAATGTTGTCAGGAACTGGATCGTTGTTATGAAGAGGTTTATTGTTTTGAATTGGTTCAACGATGACTTGAGGTTCTTGATCATGAATCGGTTTTGAATTATAGAATTCTTCAAAAAGAATATCTAATTCATCACTTGTTGGAGTTGGAAACTTCTTGAATTTAGAAGCTAAGGTAGAATTCCTTGTAGAATTACTTGAAGCACTTGGATCATTACTTGTTGGTAGCAAACTTTCTTGCTCAAAAATCATGCCTGACATCTCATCAAACCAAACATTCATTGTTTCTTGAATTGTGTTTGTTCGACGATTATAGATTCGGTAGGCAATTGATGTTTTGGAATAACCAACAAAATATCCTTCATCACCTTTCTTCTCGAACTTTCCAAGATTCTCCCGATCATTCAAAGTGTAACAAACACACCCAAATATATGAAAGTAGTTGATGTTGGGTTTGCGTTTGTTAACAACCTCATAAGGAGTCTTTTCGAAACGCTGATTGATAATGGACCGATTCTGAGTGTGACAAGCAGTGTCAACAGCTTCAGCCCACATATTGGATGGCAATTTGGAATAAGCAAGCATTGTCCTTGCTGCTTCCACTAGCGATCGATTTCTCCTTTCAACAACACCATTTTGTTGTGGGGTGCGAACTGCTGAGAATTGATGAGTAATACCTTTGGATTTGCAGAATTCATCAAAACAGCATTCTTGAACTCAGTACCGTTATCCGAACGGATGTAACGAACTGGAAGTTGAAGATTTACTTGAGTAGTAGTGATGAAATCTATCAACATCTGAGTTGTTTCATCTTTAGATGCAAGAAACTTGACCCAAGTATATCTTGAACATCATCAACAAACACATTTGAATAAAAGGTACGAACATTCACATGAGAATTAAAAGTAACATGTCTACAAGCATCAACATCAACCACACAATTACGGGAATTAAAATTGTTTACAAGCTCACAAGGTCTAGCCTTGGCATATTCAACATTTTTTAACAAAGAAGAATTGTTTTGATTAACAGGAACACCCTTCCTCCTATTAACAACCTTTCTCCTCCTTCTTTTCTTCTTTTTCTCAACATCCTTTTGATTACTAGTGATCTTAGGTACTAATGTATTAGCAACCCATTTAGCACCACTAGTTATGCTCTTTCCACCTGTTGAATTGAAACTAAGAAGATTAGAACGAGGGGTTTTAAACACTTTCATCTTTTTGGAATATTTTGGAGGTGAGGAAACTTCTTGCTTCTTTGGTTTATCATGAGAAAACCATCCATATCTATCCCTATATCTAGTTGTACCATTTGATGCATCCTTAGTTAGCGAAACTGAGCTAGACTTAGACACCTTAGGTATAGAGCTAGATTGAGAAGCATTAGGATAGTCTTTCGGAAGTTTCACTTTGGTGTACTTTGTCCTGAGTGGGGTCTCAGCTTGTTCCTTTTTGACATGTTTCACTGGGGTAGAAACAAAGGTTTCTAACTTAATGGTCTTTGGTTCAGTCTTGACGAGTTTGGTCTTAACTCGTTTCTTTGAGTAATATGAAGTTGGAGCTTTGGACAATGGTTTTTGAGATTCCACTTTTGTTTCAACTTTGATTTTGGTAGATTCAATCTTTTTCTCAGTTTCTGAATTAAAAACATATTCTCCCTCCATGAATTTATCAAAATCATCTTTTGTGAAATCTTTTGAAAAAGAAAATTTCAATGGAGATTGATTGGTTTCAAATTCATTTGAAAGTTTTGAAAAATCAGGAATCTTGGTGTCCAACTTCACATCATGGATAGTCTCGGTAATTAGGTCAACTTGAACTGACACATTTTTGGTCTCACAAGAAAATTGAATAGAAGTATCAACACCTATACTATCACTAGGCTTAGGGTGAACAACTAACTCATCAACAGTGTTGCATGTGAAAAACCTATAGAAGTACCATATCAAAACTAAACTATGTGCAAGTTCTTCATCAGATAAATCAGATTGCACATAATCATCAGCTATAAATGTAGCAGTATTTTGACAAGTACATTCAAAAGAATCAGTCAAGGTCTGAGTAGAGGTATTGGTAGATGAATCACAAGTAGTTTGAGTAGAAACATTCACATGAGAATTAAAAGTAACATGTCTACAAGCATCAACATCAACCACACAATTACGGGAATTAAAATTGTTTACAAGCTCACAAGGTCTAGCCTTGGCATATTCAACATTTTTTAACAAAGAAGAATTGTTTTGATTAACAGGAACACCCTTCCTCCTATTAACAACCTTTCTCCTCCTTCTTTTCTTCTTTTTCTCAACATCCTTTTGATTACTAGTGATCTTAGGTACTAATGTATTAGCAACCCATTTAGCACCACTAGTTATGCTCTTTCCACCTGTTGAATTGAAACTAAGAAGATTAGAACGAGGGGTTTTAAACACTTTCATCTTTTTGGAATATTTTGGAGGTGAGGAAACTTCTTGCTTCTTTGGTTTATCATGAGAAAACCATCCATATCTATCCCTATATCTAGTTGTACCATTTGATGCATCCTTAGTTAGCGAAACTGAGCTAGACTTAGACACCTTAGGTATAGAGCTAGATTGAGAAGCATTAGGATAGTCTTTCGGAAGTTTCACTTTGGTGTACTTTGTCCTGAGTGGGGTCTCAGCTTGTTCCTTTTTGACATGTTTCACTGGGGTAGAAACAAAGGTTTCTAACTTAATGGTCTTTGGTTCAGTCTTGACGAGTTTGGTCTTAACTCGTTTCTTTGAGTAATATGAAGTTGGAGCTTTGGACAATGGTTTTTGAGATTCCACTTTTGTTTCAACTTTGATTTTGGTAGATTCAATCTTTTTCTCAGTTTCTGAATTAAAAACATATTCTCCCTCCATGAATTTATCAAAATCATCTTTTGTGAAATCTTTTGAAAAAGAAAATTTCAATGGAGATTGATTGGTTTCAAATTCATTTGAAAGTTTTGAAAAATCAGGAATCTTGGTGTCCAACTTCACATCATGGATAGTCTCGGTAATTAGGTCAACTTGAACTGACACATTTTTGGTCTCACAAGAAAATTGAATAGAAGTATCAACACCTATACTATCACTAGGCTTAGGGTGAACAACTAACTCATCAACAGTGTTGCATGTGAAAAACCTATAGAAGTACCATATCAAAACTAAACTGTGTGCAAGTTCTTCATCAGATAAATCAGATTGCACATAATCATCAGCTATAAATGTAGCAGTATTTTGACAAGTACATTCAAAAGAATCAGTCAAGGTCTGAGTAGAGGTATTGGTAGATGAATCACAAGTAGTTTGAGTAGAATGGTCTACTAAAGCACTTAGGTCAGTTTGAGTAGAAACATTCTCACAAACTTTCTTAGTATCAACAACAATACATTTATCCTCTGAATTCGGACTTTGAGACTTGAGGTGATTAATAACTTTTTGTTGAGATTCCACCTTTTGTTGTAAACCTTCTACTTGTTTTTCCAAAAATGTGGTTGGAAAATACATTTTAGTTGGTTTAGGTGGAGTGCCGACAGATTCTTGGTTTTGAAAATTTGATTCAATTTCTTCCAATTTGAAAATTGAAGATTCTTTAGTTTTGTATGAATCATTTATTGCATCATAATTAACCAAAAATTCATGTTTTGGTATTCTCTCAACTTCATCAGTCTCAAATTCGTCATCCAATGGACGAATAAATTGTTGTATCATACCAAGTCGTAGAAATTTTTCATCATACAAGGGTTCAATTTCCTCTTTGGCTTTTTGTAATGGTGTGATATTCTCAAATCCCAACCCGAGAAGAAGATCCGTTTTGTCAATTTTTGACTTGTTGAAATAGGCAGTGAAATCCAAGAGAGGATTTTGTTCAACTTTATATAACTTTTCTTGATAGAAAAGTATATTCTTTTTAAATTCCTCAACTTGTTTTTCAAGATTCTCAATCTCAATGCCTTTTAGAAAACAATTATGATTTAAATCAGAAATCTTCCTTTCGAATTCAACATTGTTTGGTTTAGCTTCTTGGAGCTTTTTATTAAGAATATCAACATCCATTTGTCTAGCATTTGCCCGAAGCCATTCATTGGTCTTTTGAATTTCAAGATCTTGATTGGCCTTTTCAAGATCATGAATGGTCTTTTCAAGATTGTGACATTTTTGTAATAACTTAGAATCAGGAGAGACATTCAACTCACATTCTTTAACCAACATTTCATCTTTGTATGCTTGAAAATCTTGTTTAATAGCATCATGTTCAAAAGTAATTTTGAATGTTCTTCAAGAAGTTTTGAAAATTCACTTTTAGAAAATGAAATACTATTTTTCAACTTTTTGTTTTTGTTGGCTAAAGATTTGATATGAGTTGTCAAATTTGACAAAGCTAATCTACATGACTCTTTATCATTAATCAAAGAAAAAGTAGAGTCGAGAGTTACCTCATCATCTGGGTATTCATCATCAGTGCTTTCTGCTTCAAAAACTTTGTCCTTGTTCAACCTTGCCATAAAGCAAACATTAGCAGAGAGATCTTGATCTTCATCATCTGAGAGTAATAGCCATTTGTCCTCTTCAACGAGCAATGCATGTCCTGCTTCAACTTGTTTGGCTAACAGCATCTTATGCTTGTAATACTCATAATTCCGCTTTCGAGGTTGTTTGCAATCAACAGCAAAATGTCCAGGAATACCACAATTGTAGCACTTTTTGTCTGATGCCTTACCCTTCTCAACAACTTGTTTCTCATAAGCTTCCTTCTTTTCACCATGTTTTGATCCACTAGCTTCACCTTGCTCATTACTCTTAGGATGATAATGTTCCTTCTTGGGAAATGCACTTGTAGAAGCAGTGCGGAGATTGTTGTTTGTTGGCCTCGCTTTGTAAAATTTTCTCTTGAAATGCTCTGTTACCGCGGCAAGAGCTTGATATAGTTCATCTGAAACACCATCTCTTGTAGCCATTAGATCATCTCCCTCCTCATCAGATGAAGAAACAACTACCATTTGCCTCTTAAGAGCTTCAGAAATCTTTTTCTCAACAATCAATGCCAAAGGATCAACAGATACAACTTCTGGCATTTTGCTTGATGAAGCTTTGTTTAGGACTTGGTTTTCATTGAGTTTGAAAGATTCATAAAGAGTATGAATGGTGAACTTGGTCAGATTATGATGTTGCTTGATCTGTGTTCCAAAATCTTCCCATTCTGGACCAAGAGCTTTGATGAATTTGATATTTAACTCAATCTCTGTTTTCTTGACATTGTTCTTCCTCAGTTCATTTATGACATTGCAGAATCTGTAGTAGACAGCCTCAAGAGTTTCATTTGGCAATTTTGTGAAGTTGTCAAACTCAGTCAAAATATTGGTCAATCTTATCGTTGAAGTCACGTCAGCTCCTTCCATCTGTCTAGCCACCTCATCCCATATTTCCTTGGCTGTATCATAAGAATCAACAGAGCCATAGATTTCATCCGGTAGAGCTTTGTATAAGCATGACCTAGCTCTGTTATCTGCAGCTGTTCGATCTTTTTGTTCAGCATTCAAAAGATCATGAGTTAGAATTGCATCAGTAGTGGGATGGCGATGAACGGCAAGTCCATTAAGGATGGAATCTTTCATCATATGACCATTTGTTTGACTTTCCACATAGTCCATAAATCTTTTCTTCCATAGTCCATAAGAACTACGGTAGAGAACTGGAGGTCTTGTATCTGAACCTAATGCCAATGCTTCACGAGAACCCATTTGAAATTGATTTGATTTGAAAAAATTGAATTGAATTAAGAGTTGAAGAAAACAGGAAGTGAAACTGAAATTTGGTGAAATTTGGCTAAGTAAGAAATGAAACTGAAATTGAAGTTTGTTTTTGGATTGAATTAAAGAAAATGAAATGAATGGAAAAAGATTGTTTTTGTTTGGAAAGTGAAACGATCTTGGTGAAAATCGTTTTAGGGGACAGTATTCAAAGGAACTGGGACGATCTTGACAAGATCGTCCTATGTTCACAAGGCTGGGACGATCTTGGTGAGGATCGTCCTAAGTTCAGTAGGCTGGGACGATCTTGGTGAGGATCGTCCTAGCTTTCTTTCTCAAAACTTTCAAGTATAAACTACTTTCCAAGTATTTGAATTGACCAAACCAATCCTTACGGATTAATTAGCCACAAACAAACACTTTACCACACACCACTTGTCAGAACGATCTTGTGAGGATCGTCCAACAAGCCACAAAGCACTTAGAATGAAAAATTTTGAAGTTCAAAGACTAAGACGATCTTGCTGAGATCGTCATCGTCCTAGCCAAAATCGTCCTGAGATCATCTTCTTCATCAGCAAAACAGTTTTATACAAAAACTCCATTAACGACTTCATAAAGCTTCAATAACTTTCGAATTACTAGGAGTTAGAACATGAAATCACTTGCAAACTGTTTGTTTTCACCTTAGTAACACACCGATTAACAAAATTCAACACAAACACAACAGATTCGAATCCCAAATTTCACGCTAAAATGCAAAAATTCAAACTCGAGATTTAGATCGAATTGGAACTTGAAACTTGACAGGATTATGTTTTTAACTACCACGAATCTATTGATGAACAAATAAATGTGATTTTATGTGATTTGAGAGATGAATTTTCAGTAGATGAAAAAGACGAACAAAAAATGTAAATATTTTTGATTTTTTTAATGAATTTGTGACTGAATTCAATTATGGATCGATATCAGAATGATGTTTTTCTCTGATACCACATGTTATAACACGATTTCTATCACCAAATTCACGTCACCAATGGCGGTTTTGGTGAGTGTGTGTTCTTGGTGTTTGTGTGTGTTTTGAGAGAGAAAGTGTGTGTGCGTTAATTGATGGTGTAAGGTTATCAAAGTTATCAAGGTTATCAAGGTTATCAAGGTTATGATCCCTAAGGTATGAGAGGGGTATTTATAGGCTACCTATACAATTATGCTAATTATCACAATTAGCCCCTCAACCTTAGTGATCATTTACCTATGACTTAAAAACAAGAAAGTCCTCTAATCTAAATTACAATTTATCACTATTTTTGGATTTCTAACAATTACTCTTTCCATTGGTTGAGATTGAGCTTGTGGCTGATTGGTTTGAGACTGGACTGGGGTGTGAGTTGGTGGTTGTGAGTAGGTTTGAGGTTGGGGCTGGACATTGGATTGAGTTGGTTGTGGTTGGGGTTGGGTTTGAGGTTGGGACTGGACATTGGATTGAGTTGGTTGTGGTTGGGGTTGGGTTTGAGGTTGGGGCTGGACATTGGATTGAGTTGGTTGTGGTTGGGGTTGGGTTTGAGGTTGGGGCTGGGACTTGGATTGAGTTGGTTGTGGTTGGGGTTGGGTTTGAGGTTGGGGCTGGACATTGGATTGAGTTGGTTGTGGTTGGGGTTGGGTTTGAGGTTGGGGCTGGACATTGGATTGAGTTGGTTGTGGTTGGGGTTGGGTTTGAGGTTGGGGCTGGACATTGGATTGAGTTGGTTGTGGTTGGGGTTGGGTTTGAGGTTGGGCTGGACATTGGATTGAGTTGGTTGTGGTTGGGGTTGGGTTTGAGGTTGGGGCTGGACATTGGATTGAGTTGGTTGTGGTTGGGGTTGGGTTTGAGGTTGGGCTGGACATTGGATTGAGTTGGTTGTGGTTGGGTTGGGTTTGAGGTTGGGGCTGGACATTGGATTGAGTTGGTTGTGGTTGGGGTTGGGTTTGAGGTTGGGGCTGGACATTGGATTGAGTTGGTTGTGGTTGGGGTTGGGTTTGAGGTTGGGGCTGGACATTGGATTGAGTTGGTTGTGGTTGGGGTTGGGTTTGAGGTTGGGGCTGGACATTGGATTGAGTTGGTTGTGGTTGGGGTTGGGTTTGAGGTTGGGGCTGGACATTGGATTGAGTTGGTTGTGGTTGGGGTTGGGTTTGAGGTTGGGGCTGGACATTGGATTGAGTTGGTTGTGGTTGGGGTTGGGTTTGAGGTTGGGCTGGACATTGGATTGAGTTGGTTGTGGTTGGGGTTGGGTTTGAGGTTGGGGCTGGACATTGGATTGAGTTGGTTGTGGTTGGGGTTGGGTTTGAGGTTGGGCTGGACATTGGATTGAGTTGGTTGTGGTTGGGTTGGGTTTGAGGTTGGGGCTGGACATTGGATTGAGTTGGTTGTGGTTGGGGTTGGGTTTGAGGTTGGGGCTGGACATTGGATTGAGTTGGTTGTGGTTGGGGTTGGGTTTGAGGTTGGGGCTGGACATTGGATTGAGTTGGTTGTGGTTGTGATTAGGTTTGAGGTTGGGGCTGGACATTGGATTGAGTTGGTTGTGGTTGGGGTTGGGTTTGAGGTTGGGACTGGGACTGGGTTGGAGTTGCATTTGGTTGTGCTTGGGACTGGTTTTGTGATGCAGGCTGACTTGTTCCCATTCCTTGAGTCACTTGTTCACCTCCTTGTGCCCTCCTTCTTTTGCTACCTTACCATACTCAGGGACGGTCTGTGAAAGTTGGTACAAACCACAGGGACGAAAAATGTAATTAACTCTAATTAAAAACATATACATATATATAGAGTTAATTACATTTTTCGTCCCTGTGGTTTGTACCAACTTTCACAGACCGTCCCTGAGTATCCGAAATTACACGTTTCGTCCCTAAGTATGGAACTCCGTTAACATATATGGTCCACAACCAAAACGTCCGTTAAGTAGCTGGTCACGTGAGAGGCACACCATGGGCAACTTCGTCTTTTCCCTTGTGACACACCCTGACAGCGTCTTTAATCAACTTTCCATCATCAATCACGTCCTTACTTTTCACCTACCACTCTCTCTCTTCTTTATCTCTCTAAACCTTTCCCTCCATAACCAAAACCTTGGAAGATCTTACATTAATTCATCAGATCTCATGGTAAACTGATAAAGAAAAACAAAATGGTTCTAGCAGAGTGGCGGATTCGTTAATTTAAGGATATAACAGATGGAGTTGATTACACACCTGTGTATGGTAAGTGTTTCAAATATTGTAAGTTTGAAAATTTACAAAAACTATTTGTTATGTTTTAAAAATTCTGAAAATATAAAAAAAGTATTAAAACCCATGTTCTTATGAAATTATTTTTAGATGATAAACCTAAAACCCTGTGTATGGTAAGGTAGCAAAAGAAGGAGGGCACAAGGAGGTGAACAAGTGACTCAAGGAATGGGAACAAGTCAGCCTGCATCACAAAACCAGTCCCAAGCACAACCAAATGCAACTCCAACCCAGTCCCAGTCCCAACCTCAAACCCAACCCCAACCACAACCAACTCAATCCAATGTCCAGCCCCAACCTCAAACCTACTCACAACCACCAACTCACACCCCAGTCCAGTCTCAAACCAATCAGCCACAAGCTCAATCTCAACCAATGGAAAGAGTAATGCCTCAGTCACCAGTCAGGTTCACAAGGAAACAAATTGCAGCTGAAAAGGGGATACAAACTTCAAAGAAGACTGCCAAGAAGACTACCAAGAAGACTGTGAAGAAGTGAAGACTACCAATGTGTTTAACTTATGACTTTTCTGATCTTTTGTATGACTTTTGGATGGCTTAGATGTTATGATGTATGACTTTGTTTAAGTTATGTATGATTTTGGATGGTTTTTGTATGTGTTTAATCCACTCTCTGGTTATTTATTTTGTATGTATTTCTAGTTATTTGCTTCTGAATTAAAATAGATGGTGTATGTATTTAATTACCAACTTAAGCAACATTACAAGGCACAAAATATAACTTACATTACCAGAAAACTTTTTCAATTCCAGAAAAAAAATTCTTCATTCATTACCAGAAACCTTTTTCTTCATTCATTACCGGAAAACTTACAACGCACAAAATAACTTACATTACACAAAATACAGATTACACTAAACCACATTATTCTAAATTAGAAAAACAAAAAAACAACTACAATAACAATACATGAAAAAAATAGATACATCTTTAACTTCTTGTTTTCATCATTCTTTTTTTTAAGTAGATGCTCAAGTCCATTCTTAGACCTTAGAAGACCAGGAATAATTTCAATCGAACGTGGACACATAACTGGGTCATACCAACCAATAAACCTGCAATTCGATCCTCTTTTTGGACAAGCATAAAACCTTCTGCCTGGATTACGATCGGTCCAGGAGGTCCGAATGATAGCTATACAACCACATGAACAATTAACCATAATGATTTATCACTTATATACGAAGCCCTACTTTTTTTACTGTAGAGTGTAGATGTAGATGATGAACAAAGCAGATGATGGAGATGGAGGAGAGATAAAGAAGAGAGAGATAGATGGAAGAGAGAGAGAGGGAGAATCCATATAACGTTTTTTTTTTTGGATTATTTTTTGTGTGGTTGGGGTATTAAAGGGTGTGTCACAAGGGAAAAGACAAAGTTGCCCATGGTGTGCCTCTCACATGACCAGCTACTTAACGGACGTTTTGGTTGTGGACCATATATGTTAACGGAGTTCCATACTTAGGGACGAAACGTGTAATTTCGGATACTCAGGGACGGTCTGTGAAAGTGGGGCAAACCACAGGGACGAAAAATGTAATTAACTCTTTTAATTAATATGAATTACTATTAAATTAAACCAATGAATGTATTGGGCCGCTTGATGGAAACGTCTTATTTTTTAGACCAAAATTTTTAACCCATATTGGGTTTATTGAAATGGGCTAAATGTAAATGATGTTTTGTATAAAATGTTACATACTTATAATTTTGTATGTTTTTTATTTGTAGGTAAAGGAAAAGGATTAATAACGATAGTTTATTTAGGAATTAATTTTTATTAATCAATGGAATTATTGTTATATTTTATATGGTATAGTTTTTCTTATATAAAATAAATATAATATTAACAATAATAATAAGAATATATATAGAACACTGCAAACCTGACATCCAATGTCATTTTTTACGGATTTTTGGTTCAAAAACTCTCACGGTGTATTGATAAGGTGGTAATGATTCTGTTTATTCATTAATTAGAAATAAGATTATCAATAAACTAATTAGAAATAAGTTTTTTTTTCATTCATTATCATAAGATTATTACAAAAGAATGTTTATGTAGATATCAATAAACTAATTGTATTTTATTAAGTTATAAGTATATGGTGTACATTTTTTAAAATGTAAAGATAGGAATTATTTGTAACATGTTCAATGTTTTTTATATTGATTATTTTTGTGATGTGAATTGATTGTTGTATCGCTTTACAGATAGAATAGATCGAGTGATGAAATGTGAGACACACAATTCCGTAACTTGATATAATGCAGGTTCTATTTTGTACCTTTTGTTATATTTTTATGGGCTTTTAGCTTGGAAAGTACCTCAACTTGTCACTTTTTACTTTATTGGGGTCCCAACAAAAAAGTGTCCTATCTTGGGGAAAAAAACCGGCTAAACCAACTATGTTGGGATTTTACCGGCTAAGTAATATTTGTATCCGGTTTTTATATTTTTTAATAGTCCACGTGTATTTATACTTCCACCTGTAATATTTAAATAAATAAATATATCCACGTCATAAATATACATATACAAATATAAATACGTATCCCCCCCACTCAACCCCACTCTTTCTCTCTCTCTCTCTTCACCGTCTTCTTCCCCCTTTTCTTTCAAAAAAAACCCTAGAAATCCTCCATGTCATATTCTGCAAGTTTTCATCCAAGACGTAACAATCGAAGTGTTGCACTGCGCGAAGGAGAGTCACTATGTTATTGTGGCTATCGAATAAACCCTAGAACTTCATGGACGAGGAAAAACCCTGGAAGACGATTTCTATCTTGCCCAATAGTTGTAAGTATACAATAAAGATTCGATTTTTCGTGTTTATGTTGTAAGTGTTGTTTATTGCTTATTACCAGGATACTACAAGGAAGTGTAGGTTGTATCAATTTTTGGATGAAGAACTACTTAGTTACTATTACAAAGATCTACTTTATGATATTCACCATGATTTGGAAGCTTATAAAGTCAAATCCGAATCTGATCAGACTTATGAAGAAGGATTGAAGGCGAAAGAGGATTTGAAATTGGCAACTGGAAAACTGCAAGTGTATGAGAGGGTGTGTGTAGGCTTGTTTTTGGTTGTCATTATTTTGTGTGTGATATTAGGTATTGTGGTGTATCAATGAAATTGTGTTGTATTTCCAGTACTCTTTTGTAACTCCAGAATGTTGTAACACCTTTATCAATGAAATTAGCATATTCAAGTTTTTATACTACAAGTTATTAGTTCATGCAATATACACATACTTTGATTTGAAGAGACAATATACACAAACACATTTACAGAAACAAAAGACATAATATTAGTTCAGCCAGTTTATGCATGTTTATCCAAGCAAACATATGTTACACAAAATAGCTACTGGACCACATGTTTCTGCCAGACATTACAAGTTCAGTACATGCATACATACATGGTAATTGTTTTCATGACAAAAGATAAATCCACCCACACATTACAAACACATTAGGGCATAAATATTGGATCTTCTGGAGTGGCTCCTTGTCCTCCAATTTTCATTCCAAGCCTCTTCAGAACAACTCTTTGACTTGGGACCCTTCTTTTCACCTCAACTAACCTTGCACTCCTCCTTTCTGGGGTAGCAGTTGTCTTCTTTTTTGGTGTTCTTTCTGGGGTAGCAGTTGTCTTCCTTGTTGATGTTCCTTCTGGGGTAGCAGTTGTCTTCCTTTTTTGGTGTTCTTTCTGGCAGTAGCAGTTGTCTTCCCTTTTGGTGATTTGATTCTGACAGGTTCTTCCCCAATTGGCTCTTGATCCCTTTGAGTTGTCTCTTGATTATCATTTGTCAAAGCCTGTTTCTGCTTCCACAACTCTGTAGCACTTGGGATAGGCACATCTTTTGGCCAAATTGGGACAGGGATCCCATCACCACCACCTATGAATTGTTCTCCAGTTTTGGGGTCAACACATATGCCTGCCCCCCACCAACTAGGGTGTTTCCTTGGACCTATATAATATGTAATATGTTTGCATTATGGGATGTTCTAAATTATAATCCTATATTCTATAGTTTAATGAGTAAATAGGGATATTGTAAATACCTTTGACACCTAGGAATTTAGGATTCCTGAACCCCACACTAGAAACACCAATGGCCACTCCAGATTTTGTTGCTGCACTACAAGATCCTATCACAAAATTGTCATCATCAACCTTCTTTTTTGGACTAAGGACTTTGTCCACATAAACAGCTTTTTTGGTCCACCTATGCTGCTCATTTGTCCCTGTCTCACCCACTTTTTGCTTTTTCTTCAATTGAGAATCAGGAGGTCCACCTTGAGAATCTGTTGGTCCACCCTGATGAGTTGTTGCTCCAGCATGTTGAGATTGAGATGGTCCAGCATGTTCAGATTGATATGGTCCAGCATGTTGTGATTGAGATGGTCCATCATGTTGAGATTCTCTTGGTCCACCTTGAGATTGTGGTTGGCTACTTTGACCCACATTCTTGGGTGGTCTTCCCATTTTCTTTTTCTGTTTAGGGGGCCTTTCCACTGGATCATTTTTACATCCCTTTTTGTTATGACCAGGTTGTAGACATCTCTGGCATGTCATTGTAACACCATGCTTGGTCACCCTTGTCCTACTACCCTTCTGACTCACATGCTGCTCATGTTGTGCCCTTATTCTCTTCTTCTTGGGTCTACCAGGTATGACCCTATGTTTGGGAGGTAGAGAGTTGTTATATGGAGTAGGTTTCCAAGTTGTAATTCCACCAACTGCATGCATGTGATACCCATATGTTTCTTGGTACAATGTTTTCTTAAACCATATAGGAACATAATCCTCTACATTCTTTGCCAGTTTAAATATGACAGACACTGCATGAGGGCATGGCAATCCAGTACGTGGAGACCCCTGAATCTACGTGGATCGGAAGGATGATAAAACTATGCAATTGATATAAATGGAAATGAGCTTAATTCAAGGTTTAATGGAGGATTTAGGTTAGTGTGTGAAAAATGTGTTTGTGTGTGAATGGGAGGTTGAAGATGATAGGGAGGAGAGAGAAAGTAAATTAGAGAGAAGTAAGTGTGGGATTAATGTGAAGGCTCCTTTACAAATGATTAAGGAAGGGGTATTTATACCTATCATCTAATTAACACTAATACCCTTATATAACTAGAAATATTACAATTTAACACCATTTATATTTCTAACAATCTCCCCCTTGGTGTTGAATTGTAAATGTTGCATCGTCTTCGGTCTTTAAATAACATGATGAGCCCATTTGTTGAAAATCTTCAATGTTGATTGGACTTTGAAGCTTTCTCATTGTCTTCAATGTCTTGTATCAACCTTGACTTTGAATCTTCTCAACAAACAAATATATTGACGATGACTTATTAAATCTTGATCTTCTCTTGCAACTTTGAATACTTTGGAAGCATCTTTGAAATCTTTGTAGCTTTTGAGCTATCACAACTTGAACTTTTGAATGTTGATTTCAACTTGATGTTGCTTTGAGAAGTAACTTGAACTTTGAGTAGCATGCGGAAGCTTGATTTAACTTTGAATTCTTTTGGATGCGGAAGCTTGGTTTTCTTTAAATTCTCTTGGCATTGCGGAAGCTTGATTTAACTTTGAATTCTTTTGGCTTTGCGGAAGCTTGGTTTTTGAATGCAGAAAATTTGATTTGACTTTAAAACTTCAATTCTTGGTCTAACTTGTCTCTGAATCAATAAACATCTTGGAACACTTGATTCTTTGATCAATTAACTTTTGCTCCCCCTCAATCAAACAACTATCTCGGAGCAAATTATTCAATAACAAATCTTTAATCTCTTGCTCCCCCTCGAACAAACAATCATTTCGGAGCATATTTAACATTTCATGAGATTACTCTTGCTCCCCCTCAAATGAACAATCTCTTCAATTAAAGAACAAACTTAACTATCCAACTTAATTTTCTTTGTAGCATCAACAAACGACAATCTCTATTCAATCTCAAACTTTTCATTTCTTCTCAAACATTATTCAATCTCAAACTCTTGTGATCATCAACCACTGGTCAATTATCCAATAAATCTTTCAATTATCGACCATGTACATCATATTGAATATACTCGATCTCGAATCAATCTTTCTTTAACTTTCTCAAAACAATCTTCCAACTTAGCACAATAATTATTCACTCTCTTCACCTAAACTAACGATCCTTTGAACAACCAAACACTATGAATTATCCTCAATCAATATCTATCAACCAAATTCTATCTATCAATCATTTAATCATTTCTCCCCCTTATGATGAATATGTGAAACGGTTTCATCATACAATAATGATAGATAGCATAAACGGTAGATACCAACAAACAACAAGCAAGCAAAGTAACCCAACCCAATTCCCAATTCCCAATGAACCTATTGGTGAACTAGAATGTAAGGTTGCGTTGTTGGAAAAAGATTTTTATAATGGTGTTTGTGTTCTTTGTGTTTGTGTGAAGAGAAATGAAAACCGGATAAAAATGATCCGTTAACACAACCAAAAATCAAAATGATTAATGGTGTGGCCTAAAAATACGATTACTATCTTTAGGACTTCCCATTATCATCGAGAAATGCACAAAGCTTATCTCTAAATGGTTCGGTCTATGGCTTTTCAACCGATAGATTGCTTTAAAGAATGTAATTCATGGTCAGTGTCACAAGGCGTTCAATAACCATGTCTTACTATCCTCAAAGACTTTTGGGAAAATAACTCCGAGGTCACATAGACTTCTCGTTTACTCAACAAATTCATAAAATGAAAATGTGAGACCTACGTTCAACGTTGGAAAAGATGTTAGCATTGGTAGGATTTTCATTCGATCATCGTGGAATATCAATAATATGATATCACTACGAATGTTCCGGCAATATCACAAAGATATGCGATGTCACAAAGACATATAAAGACTCTATGTGTCCTAGGCAAATGAAAGATATATCAAATACGCTCTAGACTCAATAGTGATCAACTGAAGTCGGGGACCGGAGCAGAGTGTCTCCCTTTTTCAATATCAACATCTTCCAAAAGAAGAGTCAATAGAAATGTGAAAATCTCCGTGAGAATAAAACAAGTATTTGTTAAGAAACACTTGAGTGGTTAGGTAAAGATGTGCATTGCTTCACTGGGTCCATGAAGTCTTTTTCAATATCGAGAAATCAACATATGAAATCCGATAGAAACGTGTTGACCCGGCGTTTAGAGAATTTTGGGAGGGCTTTCATTTCTTTTAGCCCTTTCTCACATCATCTTTTCACCGTAACCTCTCACTTTTCGACTACTCCCTCATGGCCTATTTGCACAAACAACATCACCACGCTCATAAACCCTCACAATCTAAATTGAGAATTTAAACTCCGGGGTTAGATCTCATCGGCGATGACAAGATCATGGAGTATTTATGAGTGGCCTAAACTCTCATGTGCAAATCTAACACCGAACTTCTATGAATTTGATCAAAAATGGTTTGAAAATCTTCCAAAGTGTTTTAAAATGGAAAATGAGTTTAAACACTTGAAAGTTTTGGTTTTATAAACAAACTCCCCCTAAATATATGCATGATATAAACAAAGGTTTTGCATATAAAGGGTGAGTAAAAGGTTTAAAAGTTGCTCACAAACATTAAAAATGAGACAACAAAGGCAGTACACAAAGGCGTTCGATGCCTTGCATCTCATCCAAAACATTGTGAGAAACTCAAAGACAAAGTTAATAAACAAAATGATGAGAAGAGAAAATCTTTTTGGATTTTTTTCAAAATAAGAAAATGAAAATCTTTTTGGATTTTTCTAAAAAGAATGAAATTACGAAAACGGTTTTAGCACGGGTTATACACTGATGTGTGCATAAGCCACTATTCATCAAATCACTTGGAAATCACTTTTGGAACCCATTTGAGATTGGGTCCAATGGTTTTTGAATTCTTGAATGTCCAAATGTAAGTCTCATCGATTTGATGAATAGAGGTTGCATTCCACGGAGAACTAAAACCCGGTGGTTTAGTTGAAAAGAGTTTTCGTGGAACCAACGGTGAAAAATCATTTGATTTCTTTGAAAAGCTTCCAATCTTGGTAGATTGAGTTGAAGAATGATTTTTCGAAGCAAAATCATTCACTTTTTGCACAACTGTTTTCACAGGTTTTGGTGCAAGATCAAAAAGTTCCGAAAATGAATATTTGAATGATTTTGACTCAACTGACTTATCTTTTGAAATCGGTTTCCATTTAGATTTAGTCAATTGAGATTTTGCTTGAAAAATGTGTTCAGAATTATCCTCGAATGATAGAAAAGAGACAAAAGTAGTTGTTTCATCCACAAAAATAGGTTTCTTAGAGTACTTCTTACCCTTTTGCAAGGAGTAATTGGTAAACTGAGACACCTTTCTTCCAAAAGGTTTAGAAAATTTACCCGTGTAAACCTTCTTTGGAACATCAGGATCAGTCGGAATAGAAGTTTCAACAGTCTCAACCTTATCACAATCAGTCTGCACATAAGAGTTCACAAAAATATGACAATTAGTTTGAGTACAATCAGTCTTAGTTGAGTTCTCAACGATCTTAACAACATCACATTCACTTGTTACAGAAGAATCCACAACTTCACATACAGGACAACCAGGTTCAGTGCAACCTTCAACAACTTCTTTAGGAAGGTCAAGAGAGACAGAACAATGAGTTTGATGCTGAAAAGATTTGGTTTGTGTTTGCAATTCAATCTCAAGGTCGGAAATTTTCTTTGTCAAAGATGCTTCGTTTGACTGAAGTTGCAAACACTTGTCTTCAAGACACTTGATTTGAGCACAAAACTTTGTTCTTCCTTCTTCAACTTTGCTCTCAAAAATGGTGGACTTGTTTCGCAACTCATGGTTAAGCTCAGAAATTTTGTTGCAAAACAAGTTCTTTTGATTGATTGTCCAAAACAATTTTATTGAGCTTTTTGGAAGAATTGTCCAACTCATTTGTGAATTTGAAAAACTTGGATTGCAAATGATCATTTTCTTTTTGAAGACTTTCCATGTTGGACAAAATAAGATCATTTGCAGATTTGAGTTCTTTGTTCTCTGACATGAGTTGGTCAATTTCAAGTTGAAGATTTTTGTTTTGTTCCATGAGTTTTTGACTCGTGTCATACATGTATCGTTTTTCTTGAAAACGAATGACAGCACATGGAACATGTTTGTTGTTGAAAGTCTTGGGATGTAAATTACATGTACAACGACAATTTTTATGATCCCAAATTTCATCCCCTGTGGGTTCTTGAATGAACATAGTCATCAGTTTATCTGGCACATTGAACTTTATTGACTCAAAATTTTCTGAAGTCTGGTACGAAGAAATAATCGATTTCAAGTCTTTAATGTCAGACACAAAACACACACGCTCCTCACAAAGAGCTTTGAATCTCTTGGACACATCCTCAAATTCTTGATACACTCGAACAACACAAGCATGATTATTTCCTTGAAAACATGAACACTTTTGACTATTATGAAAACCATATGAACCCATGTTTGGTTCAAATTTGATCGTTTTGGTTGACATTTTGACAAAAAAAACTTGATGACAATTTAATAAACGAACAACTCAAGACAAGAACACAAAAATTTAACCCAACAATTAAAAAATGTAAGCCCAACTAACAATAGCCCAAAAAATAAAACATGGAAGTCCAACAATCAAAAACTAGTCCAAAATGAATTAAAAGTTCAGCCCAAGATTTAAGAAAACTAAAATTAGCCCACAAACAAATTTTAAGTCCAAAATGAATTAAAAGTTAGCGCAAAAAAAATGTAATACAAAAATTCTAGATTTATGTAAATTTAATTTAAAAAAATTGGAGGCTGGCTATGTACCTCGTGACATGCAACAACAAAAAGAAACTCGCCAGCTCAACTAATAACCTTCAATTCAAAATAACCTTCAATTCAATATATTTGTACCTATGGAAACTAGTCACGTGAATGCAAACTAATATTCAATTCATGCAATTTGAATTAAAGTAAAAGCAGCCACGCGTGTTGAACTCCTGGCACACGTTAACACGTTCACGTGAACACACCAACTTCAATACACGCTTTCTTTTTCTTTTTCAACCCGTGAACTCATTTTACAGCTCATTCAAACTTACACTCTGTTAAACTCAATAAAAGAAAAGAAAGAAACACTTAAAAAAAACTTTATTCTTTGTTTCTCTCGCTCTGTTTCAAAAACAAACAGCTTTCTTTCAATCAAGAAACTCTCACTAGATGAATACCTTCTTTCACAGAAGTAAACACTTTAAGAGATTAAACACACAAAAGACTCAAACAAATACAACAACCACACAGCCAAGTTTCAACACTTGAAGATCGAAAGTGCTATTTGCCTTGGATGCAGAGCTCAGTGCTCTGCAAATGGAGTGTTCAAAAAAATTCTCAAAATCACACCGTGAACAAACCCTAACCAAGAAATCTTGAATACAACACTCGCCGGAAAACTGGAAATCTCGCCGGAAAATTCAACCTCGACGAATCGAAAAATTGAAAAGGTGAAAATGTTCAGAATTTGATCACGAGAAAAACCTTATGAATTTCAGCTTGATTTGATCAACAACGAAGAATAATCTGAAGAGAGAAGTTCTGGAGTAATTTTTTATTTTTTTTGAAAGTAATTAATTAATTTAAAAATGTAATGTCGATACAAACAATGTGAAAAGTAAACTGACAATTGACTGTAAAGATACTGAAGCGAACCTTTGACTTATTTTCTATGACAATTCGAACAGAATTACCAAAAATTATGAAATTTTGATCTTCGAATTTGAAAAATAACCAATAATCCGTCATTTTGAACAAGAATCCAATATTAATCAGTCAATAAAATCATAAATTAGCCTTGAAATCCGTGAAAAACAGAATTTTCAGATTAAAATAAAGCTCAAATCTCGAAATTCGAACAAAATCAGTTATAGATATGATCGTGGATCGCTCGGGTTAACCGATTATGCTCTGATACCAATTGATATAAATGGAAATGAGCTTAATTCAAGGTTTAATGGAGGATTTAGGTTAGTGTGTGAAAAATGTGTTTGTGTGTGAATGGGAGGTTGAAGATGATAGGGAGGAGAGAGAAAGTAAATTAGAGAGAAGTAAGTGTGGGATTAATGTGAAGGCTTCTTTACAAATGATTAAGGAAGGGGTATTTATACCTATCATCTAATTAACACTAATACCCCTTATATAACTAGAAATATTACAATTTAACACCATTTATATTTCTAACACATAATCCTCTACATTCTTTGCCAGTTTAAATATGACAGACACTGCATGAGGGCATGGCAATCCAGTTAGCTCCCACAGCCTGCAACTACAAGTCCTCCTTGCTTCATTCTTTTTGAAAGTAATTAATTAATTTAAAAATGTAATGTCGATACAAACAATGTGAAAAGTAAACTGACAATTGACTATGAAGATACTGTAGCGAACCTTTGACTTCTTTTTTTTATTTATGACTATTCGAACAGAATTACCAAAAATTATGAAATTTTGATCTTCGAATTTGAAAAATAACCAATAATCCGTCATTTTGAACAAGAATCCAATATTAATCAGTCAATAAAATCATAAATTAGCCTTGAAATCCGTGAAAAACAGAATTTTCAGATTAAAATAAAGCTCAAATCTCGAAATTCGAACAAAATCAGTTATAGATATGATCGTGGATCGCTCGGGTTAACCGATTATGCTCTGATACCAATTGATATAAATGGAAATGAGCTTAATTCAAGGTTTAATGGAGGATTTAGGTTAGTGTGTGAAAAATGTGTTTGTGTGTGAATGGGAGGTTGAAGATGATAGGGAGGAGAGAGAAAGTAAATTAGAGAGAAGTAAGTGTGGGATTAATGTGAAGGCTTCTTTACAAATGATTAAGGAAGGGGTATTTATACCTATCATCTAATTAACACTAATACCCCTTATATAACTAGAAATATTACAATTTAACACCATTTATATTTCTAACACATAATCCTCTACATTCTTTGCCAGTTTAAATATGACAGACACTGCATGAGGGCATGGCAATCCAGTTAGCTCCCACAGCCTGCAACTACAAGTCCTCCTTGCTTCATTCACTTTGAAGCCTTCATCAGCCTGTCTTACCTCCCATTCATCCATACCACAATGATATGCCTTCCAGTATCTGCATAAGTGATTCCTTATTGTAATATACACTTTTAGTGATTTAATACATAATGTAAATAATAAAAAAGAAATTACCTCTGTTGATCTTTGCACCAATCTAGTCTCTTGATGATTGATGGGCATATATCACTTGTCCATGACTCACACAACCTTCTCAGAGTGTTCATCCTTTCCAATACAATTGTCCTAATAGCTTCTAACATGGTAATTATAGGCTTATGTCTTACCAAAGCTATCACATAATTAAAACACTCAGAAAAACCATTTTCCACAGATTCACAACCCCTGTGTAGTACAAAGAAAGCCCTTGACCATGTTTTTGGGTCTTTCTCAACCAAGTACTGATGTGCAGCAGGATTAGCATCATGTATCTTCTTCATGATTCTCTCAAACAGTTGTGGGTATGAGGCTTTAGATGCTGCCCAGAAAAGCCCTTGCAGATATGCACCAGTGTAATATTTCCTAAAGTTGTCATATATATGTCTTGCACATTGTCTGTGCTCAGCATTTAGCAATACATCCTTAACTGCTTGTATAAGACCCTATAAATAATTACATTACCTAATTAAGACATGTTGCCATATAATTACATAACAAATATGTAGGAAATAACAGAAATTAGATAATAGACTTACTTTGTGTTGATCTGATATGAGAGTTATACCAGTTCCAGCTCCAAGGTCAAGATCTTCAGCCAACAGCTCCAAAAACCAGCTCCAATTGTCTTTATTTTCAACACCAACAACTGCCCATGCTATAGGATATATATGGTTGTTACCATCTCTCCCTATGGCACTCAATAACTCACCTTGATTAGGTTTCTTTAGAAAACACCCATCAAGTGCAATCACCTTTCTACAACCATGCAGCCATCCTTTCTTCAAAGCATCAAAACATATGTACATTCTATCAAAGTAGACCTTTTCATCAGGATCCC
>CM067174.1:102397887-102427887 GCA_034093135.1 Erigeron breviscapus | reverse complement strand
AGAATATTTCTTAATAAAGGATTACATTGAACACCACAATCTGTGTTCAAGAATGTTTCATTTACTTTACTGCTTTACTATTTTAATGATTGTTGCTCTTTACTTACTTAATATATAATCTGAATCTTTGAAACGTTTTGATTAAAAGTTTGTAAAGATCGAGGAAAGTTGTATTCACCCCCCCCCTCTACAACTGTTCTGTGTACAATATACTTTGGTATATTGATACACCTTGGGACGTATCAATTGGTATCAGAGCATGGGTTAAGAATTAACTTGACTATGATCTTTGCTTATTTTCTTTAATAGTAAAGCATTATGTCATCCTATATTGATAATGGTTCTTCAACCAGACCACCCATGTTTGATAAAGATGATTTCAGTGGGTGGAAAGGTCGAATGTCTTTGTTCCTTGAATCCATCGATAACAATATGCCTAACATTCTTTCGGATGGTCCTTATGTTCCTACACAAACTATTGTGGTAGAGGCTGTGGTCAGAGAAGGTCAACGAACCACTCCTGCCACAGTCAAATCAATTGTTAAGGACAAGACAGATTGGGGGGATGAGGATAGGAGGTTGGCTAACTTGGATGTGAAGGCTAGAAATTTCATTGTCCAAGCTGTGCCCAAAGACCTTTACCATTCTATTAAAATGTGTTCTACAACAAAGAAAATGTGGGGTACTTTGACTGTCATGTTTGAGGGTTTCTTTACTTCCATGGAATCCATAATAACTACTTTGACCAGGAGGTATGAGAGATTCTTCTCTTTGAGAAATGAATCCTTGACTGACACTCATACCCGCTTTAATGCTTTAGTTAATGATTTAGCTGCTGTTGGAATAATTAAGAAAAATGAGGTTTTAAAGAGTAAATTTCTTTATTCATTACCACCTAAATGGAACAATTATATTTCTTCTGTTAAATTAAGTTCTGTTTATCATGATCTTGATCTCCCTGGACTTTTTGGTTTACTTCATAACCAAGAATGTTAAGAGGCTGAAAAGTTGATTGCTATGGGTGATTCTTATAGTCAGCCTGCTTCTGCACTTATTGCTTCTATGACTGAACACCCTAGCTCAATAAGTAATGAGATCATTCCTTGTGTTAATGATGATGTTCCTGTGATTTCTAATCCTAACTCTGTTTGTGCTGAATCTGAATGTGATGAATCTGATGGTGATGAACTAGCTAATGAAGTAGCTATGTTGGCTGAAAGGATCAGAAGGAGATCTGTAACACCCAACTTTATAAAATATGGATTTCAAAATTTTTTAAATAAAACAACCATTTAATGCGGAAAGGTCCCTTTTAAAACATAATCATTTCCTAACGGAAATGTCAAACATAGTTTTGGTGTTACTTATTGCATCACAACGACATTTCAAGAAATCCATAAACAACCAAATGACAATAAAGTCTTAATCAACATAATAAGTAAACGTCTAAGTAAATGAGGCAGAACTACAGAGGGGGGGGGGGGGGGGGGGGGGGGGGGGGGGGGGGGGGGGGGGGGGGGGGGGGGGGGGGGGGGGGGGGGGGGGGGGGGGGGGGGGGGGGGGGGGGGGGGGGGGGGGGGGGGGGGGGGGGGGGGGGGGGGGGGGGGGGGGGGGGGGGGGGGGGGGGGGGGGGGGGGGGGGGGGGGGGGGGGGGGGGGGGGGGGGGGGGGGGGGGGGGGGGGGGGGGGGGGGGGGGGGGGGGGGGGGGGGGGGGGGGGGGGGGGGGGGGGGGGGGGGGGGGGGGGGGGGGGGGGGGGGGGGGGGGGGGGGGGGGGGGGGGGGGGGGGGGGGGGGGGGGGGGGGGGGGGGGGGGGGGGGGGGGGGGGGGGGGGGGGGGGGGGGGGGGGGGGGGGGGGGGGGGGGGGGGGGGGGGGGGGGGGGGGGGGGGGGGGGGGGGGGGGGGGGGGGGGGGGGGGGGGGGGGGGGGGGGGGGGGGGGGGGGGGGGGGGGGGGGGGGGGGGGGGGGGGGGGGGGGGGGGGGGGGGGGGGGGGGGGGGGGGGGGGGGGGGGGGGGGGGGGGGGGGGGGGGGGGGGGGGGGGGGGGGGGGGGGGGGGGGGGGGGGGGGGGGGGGGGGGGGGGGGGGGGGGGGGGGGGGGGGGGGGGGGGGGGGGGGGGGGGGGGGGGGGGGGGGGGGGGGGGGGGGGGGGGGGGGGGGGGGGGGGGGGGGGGGGGGGGGGGGGGGGGGGGGGGGGGGGGGGGGGGGGGGGGGGGGGGGGGGGGGGGGGGGGGGGGGGGGGGGGGGGGGGGGGGGGGGGGGGGGGGGGGGGGGGGGGGGGGGGGGGGGGGGGGGGGGGGGGGGGGGGGGGGGGGGGGGGGGGGGGGGGGGGGGGGGGGGGGGGGGGGGGGGGGGGGGGGGGGGGGGGGGGGGGGGGGGGGGGGGGGGGGGGGGGGGGGGGGGGGGGGGGGGGGGGGGGGGGGGGGGGGGGGGGGGGGGGGGGGGGGGGGGGGGGGGGGGGGGGGGGGGGGGGGGGGGGGGGGGGGGGGGGGGGGGGGGGGGGGGGGGGGGGGGGGGGGGGGGGGGGGGGGGGGGGGGGGGGGGGGGGGGGGGGGGGGGGGGGGGGGGGGGGGGGGGGGGGGGGGGGGGGGGGGGGGGGGGGGGGGGGGGGGGGGGGGGGGGGGGGGGGGGGGGGGGGGGGGGGGGGGGGGGGGGGGGGGGGGGGGGGGGGGGGGGGGGGGGGGGGGGGGGGGGGGGGGGGGGGGGGGGGGGGGGGGGGGGGGGGGGGGGGGGGGGGGGGGGGGGGGGGGGGGGGGGGGGGGGGGGGGGGGGGGGGGGGGGGGGGGGGGGGGGGGGGGGGGGGGGGGGGGGGGGGGGGGGGGGGGGGGGGGGGGGGGGGGGGGGGGGGGGGGGGGGGGGGGGGGGGGGGGGGGGGGGGGGGGGGGGGGGGGGGGGGGGGGGGGGGGGGGGGGGGGGGGGGGGGGGGGGGGGGGGGGGGGGGTAGTGACTTATGTCACAAGTAAATCAATCGCGGTTGTGCATAGGCGGTCATTCGACCTTTCAAGGAACCTTGCACCCGACATGATGGGTAATCCTTTCGGGGTCCATCAACGTCGTTAAGGATAGGCATAACCAAATCCAGGAGCAAGCCGTTTAGCAAAGCATGGTGATCGGTCCTAACCACCCGGCAAACTCAAGCAATCGTGACCATGTCGTAAGAGGCATCATGACTACCCCGTCCGACCAACCGTAGCACACCAGCCCCTCCCGGGACTAGCATGGGTTAAGCTTAACACTTTTCAACCGTAAGTTTATACTCGAGTTTATCAACCGTATTTACCTTAAGGATTTATCAACCGTTTCAATCGCATAGTTTTATCAATCATTTCAATCTCATTATTTTAGGGCCCCTATCGTGCAACCGTGAATCATGGCAATCCTACATGAGTCTAGTGTACTACATGTATAGGCCAATCAAACATCAAGCATGCAATCACAATCTCAATCAACCATGCAAATCATAACAATATATCAACCGTAAACAATCGAATCAAACATGTCCATCATCACAAGCTAAAGCATGCATTACATTAATAACTAAAGTTAACTAAGGCATAGCATGCATATAACCAACCATAAGCCCTCCCAAGTTCCCATAACTTAACAAGCGTATGAAAAAGGGCTTTAACCATCATTAATTGAGAAAACTAAGTTCTCGTTGTGTTCCTCGTGTCAAAAGGTAGTTATCTTACCTCAACGGCTTCACAACAACCACAATATGTTTACCAAGCTTGTTATGTATTTCCAACAACCTATAAACGATTAATAATATAATAAGACAAACGAAACGGCTAGGCAAAACATACATGATATCCTAATTAAATGTTACCAAAGAACTGACACTAAAAAGTATCAAGTTTTCAGTCCACTAAATGCCGTAATATTATTATTATTATTGTCTACTATTGATTCAACGTAAAATAACTCATACCAATAAAACAACCTTCTTTATTCATTATTATTATTATTATTATTATTATTATTATTATTATTATTATTATTATTATTATTAATATTATTATTATTATTGTCTACTATTGATTCAACGTAAAATAGCTCATACCAATAAAACAACCTTCCTCTATATATATATACACTGAACTAGCTATCACCAAATATTATGGACTCCACTTGTAAATTGTTTGCCACTTGCATCCGTTATATTGCCATGTAAACTCAATCCATATTATAACCTCAATCCATATTATAACCTCAATCCACCGTAACCAAAGCTTGGAGTGATTTTACTTATGGCTATATATTATATCAATATTGATTTTAAGCAATTCCCTCATGATTGTAATATGTTCACCTATATTAATATCTCGACTAATAGTATGTTACTAAAATCGTAGAGATGAACCTCGACCGTAAATTATTAAAAGACGACTTGCTTGTTATCAACATGTCTATGACACTCAATTATAAGGACTCGATTACTATTAGTGTCCCGTAACCTCTCCTACCTATACAACGAAACAACTCGAAACTCAACTGCATACGGAGACATAATGAATATGACTCTCTGATCTACCATGTTATTGTCTTTACACACTTAAAGTATGTAGGAACACCATTCAACAATACAAATTGATAAACATTCGAATTACAACAGGAAAATACAAGTAAATTAACTAGTAACTAATCAATACAAGATAATAAATGAAACAGAAACATAAACATAAAGAAGAAGGCAAAACATGATGAGGATATGGTTAAACCAAGGTCCCTTAAAACTGATTTCGGGCCACCCTAGTGAACCCGTCAGTTTCCCAGGGTACAACAGCCAAAACAGTATGTACTGCCGGAGTTAACCAACAACTCAGAATTATACCTTCAAGAACAAAATGAAGAGATGAGAGGGAGAGAAAGTGGTCTGGTGAATCCAGATTGAAGTGTTGGTGTTGTTGTTGCTGAACTACCTTATTCCACTAAGTATGATTTATATACATATAAATCAGTTAGTGGAAGTTTAAGTGGGACAGATGTAAGCCTGCATGTTTAATCAACAGGTGTTACACTTGAAACTGAGTCAAGTGTAATGCCAGGTGCAAGGCTTAGCATAAATTAACCCACTGAGCCATAACAACAAAACACTTGAGCCATGTAAGCCATATTGAGCCATAATCGAGCTAGCCAAAAACAAAGGCGGCTCTAAAGCAGCTCGCGGCGATGCGAGCGTGCAAAGTGCGCCACTAAAACGCCACATTACGCCTCATCGCCCACGACCCCGGTCCCGGGCGCGTCGGGTGCTTCGCACCCTCCTTGCCCACTTGGGGTGTAGCCCTTTATAAGGAATTATTATTCCTCCAACACTCCTCCTTATAAACACACTTAATGTTTATACTTCTACCAATGTGGGACAAACTCACATTAGTTAAATACACTTTCAACTCCATTTAAACATATCTATTCACTTTGTATATTTTATGTTAGATTATTTCAACTTATGAAATAATAGTTATAACATAGAATTCCAACAATCCCCCACATGAATAGATATGGTTATCAAAGATAAATTCTGACAGTCGAGTATTGCAGGAGAAGTAGGTTTTACCCTTTGAACTTTCCTTTGTGAGTGCACTTAGTCTCTTAGCAGTTAGTTGAACTTGATGTCTTTGAACTAACTCCTTTTTACGTAGACGTTATTACACATCACACAATACTTTCCCTAGTCTGGTTAACCCCTCACTTTCGTGTCCGTTATGGTCATGGAACACTATCCTGGTTCTGCGAGAGCTCTAGGAATTGCGCCCCACACAATTCCATTCGAAGCGACCACACTTCTCTCTAACATAGGTGATTGCTCACAATCATTAAAAGCTATAAGCTTAACCTCTATGATATCACTAATTTGATATAGGAATGGGCTAGGAAATTTGCAACTCACTTTATTGTGGTGGGTTACTGCAAACTCCCTTGATTGTTTTGGGGTGCTCCCCCACAGTGACCTCCTCTATTCGTACAATTAGGTTGTCCTATTGAACCTAGATCATGGGATCTCCATTTACATCTAGGTTAGGTTTTCCTTCGTATAAATTTACTCAATGGGCTTTAGCCCCATTCCCCTTGACGACTTATAAACTGCCTCACTACTTAAACCTTTAGTTAGCGGATCCGCAATGTTATCCTTTGACCTCACATAGTCAATAGTGATAACCCCTGTTGTGAGCAGTTGTCGTATACTATTATGCCTACGACGAATATGTCTTGACTTGCCATTATAGATTGTATTTTGAGCTCTACCAATAGCCGATTGGCAATCACAATGTATGCAAATAGCTGTCAGAGGCTTTGGCCATCTTGGAACATATTCCAAGAAATGTCGTAGCCATTCTGCTTCTTCTCCAGCTTTATCTAATGCTATAAATTCAGATTCCATCGTGGATCTAGCAATGAGCGTTTGCTTGGACGATTTCCAAGTTATAGCTGCTCCTCCAAGAGTAAATACATATCCACTTGTGGATTTGGAATCTTTTATATCGGATATCCAATTAGCATCACTATATCCTTCCAATACAGCTGGATCTCGGCCAAAATGCAGGCCATAATTCCTTGTATATCTCAAGTATCTTAGTAACCTAGTCATAGCCTTCCAATGCTCCGAACTAGGATTACTAGTATATCTACTTAGCCTACTAACAACATAGGCTAAGTCTGGCCTAGTACTTGTCATGAGATACATTAGGCTGCCAATTACCCTTGAATACTCCAATTGAGCAACACCTTCACCTCTATTCTTCGATAGATGTTGTGTGGTATATATTGGAGATCGAGCGACTCTTGAGTCCTCGGGACTGAATTTCTCAAGGATCTTGTCCACATAGTGAGATTGACTTAACACTAGACCATCATGGGTTCGAGTAATTTTCATTCCAAGAATGACATCTGCTAAACCCATATCCTTCATGTCAAATCTCGCTTTCAACATATCTTTGGTAGATATGATCATACTATCATCACTACCCACAATGAGTATGTCATCGACATATAGACAAAGTATCACATATCCCTTAGATATGTCTTTGACATAAACACATTTGTCACACTCATTGATCTAGAAACCATTGTCGAACATAACTTGATCAAACTTTTGGTGCCATTGCTTTGGAGCTTGTTTTAATCCATACAAACACTTGACAAGTTTACAAACCTTGTCTTCCTGGCCAGGAGCGGAAAAACCCTCAGGTTGTTCAATGTATATTTCTTCATCTAGCTCACCATTGAGAAAAGGCTATTTTTACATCCATTTGATGTATTTCCAAATTTCTCAATGCTGCAATCGCAAGCACCAATCTGATCGAAGTTACTCGAGTTACAGGCGCATATGTATCAAAGTAATCAAGATCTTTCTTTTGTCTATATCCTTTGATTACAAGCCTTGCCTTGTACTTATCAATTGAGCCATCAGTTTTCATCTTTTTCTTGAATATCCAACGATGTTCAAGTGGTTTACAACCAGGTGGAAGATGAACTAGTTCCCAAGTATGATTCTGCAAAATAGAATCAATTTCACTCTTGATGGCTTCTTTCCATTGAGGCGCTTCTTGAGAAGAAACCGCTTCTTTATATGTTTGGGGTTCACCCATAACCATATAAGATACAAAATCAGGCCCAAAAGATTTTTCAATCTTTTGCCTTTTGCTTCTTCGCGGTTCTACTTCTTCATCTTCTGATTGTTCTTGATGTTCATCTGGAACAATCTTATCAACCGGAGTTGATGTAGAAGCTTTTCCTCTGTCCAAACGAGGAAACACATCCTCAAAGAACGATGCATTCCTCGACTCAAGTATGCTGTTTTTGTGTATTTCTGGGTTCTTAGACTCGTGTACTAGAAACCGATATGCACTACTATGTTCAGCAAGATATGAGGATTCACAATCGCTACCATGCTGAGCATATCCAATGAATACACAATCAACAGTTTTTGGTCCTATCTTTTGAACTTTTGGTGGTGGAACCACCACTTTTGCTAAACACCCCCACACTTTCAAGAATTTATAGGATGGTTTTCTATTAAACCATAACTCATAAGGTGTAACATCCTTATTCTTGAAAGGAACTTTGTTCAAAAGGTAGTTCGCCGACAAAATGGCATCTCCCCACATGTCTTGGCCTAAACCCGAGCTTATTAGCATGGCATTCATCATCTCTTTAAGAGTTCGATTCTTTCTTTCAGCAATGCCATTTTGTTATGGGGTATAAGGAGCTGTTTGCTCATGGATAATACCATTTTGAGCACAAATTTCAGCAAAAGGAGAAACATATTCACCTCCTCTATCACTCCTTATTCTTTTAATCTTTTTGTTGAGTTGATTCTCAACCTCATTTTTGTACAAGATAAACTTATTTATTGCTTCATCCTTGCTTTTTAGCAAGTATACATAGCAATATCTTGTACAATCATCAATAAAGGTGATGAAATATTTGTTACCACCACGAGTGGGAATCGTTCTAAAATCACATACATCGGTATGGATTAAATCAAGTGGCTCGGTGTTTCGTTCAATTGATTTAAAAGATTTCGTGGTTTGTTTTGATTCAACACAAGTTGGACATTTATATTTAGATTCAATGGTAAAAATTGGTATATAGTTTAACTTAATTAAACGACGCATTGAATTGAAATTCACATGACCAAGTCGAGCATGCCAAACATTAGAAGACTCAATCAAGTAAGCGGAAGTAGAAGCATTTTCATTCATGTTCTTCATGGCAATTACATTAAGTTTAAGCATACCATTAAGGGCATAACCCTTACCAACATACAAACCACGTTTAGTTAACACAAACTTATCACTTTCAAACACTAAACGAAACCCATTTTTGTTGAGTTGATTCTCAACCTCATTTTTGTACAAGATAAACTTATTTATTGCTTCATCCTTGCTTTTTAGCAAGTATACATAGCAATATCTTGTACAATCATCAATAAAGGTGATGAAATATTTGTTACCACCACGAGTGGGAATCGTTCTAAAATCACATACATCGGTATGGATAAATCAAGTGGCTCGGTGTTTCGTTCAATTGATTTGAAAGATTTCGTGGTTTGTTTTGATTCAACACAAGTTGGACATTTATATTTAGATTCAATGGTAAAAATTGGTATATAGTTTAACTTAATTAAACGACGCATTGAATTGAAATTCACATGACCAAGTCGAGCATGCCAAACATTAGAAGACTCAATCAAGTAAGCGGAAGTAGAAGCATTTTCATTCATGTTCTTCATGGCAATTACATTAAGTTTAAGCATACCATTAAGGGCATAACCCTTACCAACATACAAACCACGTTTAGTTAACACAAACTTATCACTTTCAAACACTAAACGAAACCCATTTTTGTTGAGTAGCCATCCCGACACAAGACTCTTGCGCAATTCGGGAACATACAACACATTAGTCAACTTGAGCTCTCTCCCCGAAGTCCACATGAGGATCACATCGCCTTCACCCTTGATCTCGGCAGTAGCGGCATTTCCCATATACAACTTGTCTTCACCGGATGCTTCTTTCAAAGTATGAAACATAGTCTTATCCGGACACACATGACGGGTTGCACCCGTATCAACCCACCATCCTTTGATTCCATAGGTGGTAAGATTGACCTCTTCCAACTTAGCAGTGAGGTCAGAAATCATAGCAACAAGAGGCATGTCATCATCGACCATGTTTGCCCTTTCCTTCCTTGGATTCTTGCATTGATCAGCTCGGTGACCAGATTCACCGCAATTGTAACACTTTCCTTTGAACATCCCAACCTTCTTTTTCACACCACCATTCTTAGGATTCAAATCCAACCTTTTTCCCTTGTTTCTCTTCTCAGGATGTTTCCCTTTGCCTTTGTAATTACCTTTTCCCTTGGAACTTTGGCCATGCTCAACAAAGTTGGCCTTAGCAAGTCCTTAAATATGACCACCATTTTGAGCAACTCTATTGTCTTCCTCAATTCGAAGACAAACAACAAGTTCTTCAACGGTCATTTGCTTTCGCTTATGCTTAAGGTAATTCTTGAAATCCAACCAACTTGGGGGCAACTTTTCAATTATGGAAGCAACTTGGAATGTTTCACCAAGAACCATTCCTTCTGATAGAATATCACTTATGATGATTTGTAATTCTTCAACTTGAGACACAACAATTTTTGAATCAACCATCTTGAACTCTAGAAATCTTGCCACAATGAACTTCTTAGTTCCGGCATCTTCGGTTTTGTATTTTTTATCCAAAGATTCCCAGAGTTCTTTGGCCGTGGTTATCTTACAATACACATTGTAAAGTGAATCAACAAGGCCATTCAACACATAGTTTCGACAGAGATATTCAGAATGCTTCCAAGCATCAACAGCACTCACTACTTGAACATCAGTGCACCCTTCAGGAATTACAGGGGCTGACTCATTCAAGAATCTCGCAAGATTCACAGTAGTGAGATAGAACAACATCTTTTGTTGCCATCTTTTAAAGTGTGAACCAGAAAATTTCTCTGGTTTTTCAGCATGGTTGGCCACATTTTGGGCAGCTTGGGTACCCACCAAAGGTCCCATGTTTGTAGAGACAGTATGTCCTACAGATTGAGAAACAGAAGTGCCAACAGTGTTGGTGGTGGTAAAGCAGAAGTTCCATTTGTTGAGAAGTTAAATTCAGTAGCCATTTCTGAAATGAAATAGGCAAAGTTTTACTAAAACTTCTATGAACAAAAAATAAACTAAAGAAGTAACTTTACAAAAAAGTAAATTATAACAAAAGTTTTAAGAAAACAGTTTTGTAATTCGAATTAATAGAATGGTGAAGAAGCGAAATCAGTTTTAAGATTGTAGGAACACCATTCAACAATACAACATTTTATTGATAAACATTCGAATTACAACAGGAAAATACAAGTAAATTAACTAGTAACTAATCAATACAAGATAATAAATGAAACATAAACATAAAGAAGAAGGCAAAACATGCTGAGGATATGGTTAAACCAAGGTCCCTTAAAACTGATTTCGGGCCACCCTAGTGAACCCGTCAGTTTCCCAGGGTACAACAGCCAAAACAGTATGTACTGCCGGAGTTAACCAACAACTCAGAATTATACCTTCAAGAACAAAATGAAGAGATGAGAGGGAGAGAAAGTGGTCTGGTGAATCCAGATTGAAGTGTTGGTGTTGTTGTTGCTGAACTACCTTATTCCACTAAGTATGATTTATATACATATAAATCAGTTAGTGGAAGTTTAAGTGGGACAGATGTAAGCCTGCATGTTTAATCAACAGGTGTTACACTTGAAACTGAGTCAAGTGTAATGCCAGGTGCAAGGCTTAGCATAAATTAACCCACTGAGCCATAACAACAAAACACTTGAGCCATGTAAGCCATAATCGAGCTAGCCAAAAACAAAGGCGGCTCTAAAGCAGCTCGCGGCGATGCGAGCGTGCAAAGTGCGCCACTAAAACGCCACATTACGCCTCATCGCCCACGACCCCGGTCCCGGTCTCCGGGCGCGGGCGCGTCGGGTGCTTCGCACCCTCTTTGCCCACTTGGGGTGTAGCCCCTTATAAGGAATTATTATTCCTCCAACACTCCTCCTTATAAACACACTTAATGTTTATACTTCTACCAATGTGGGACAAACTCACATTAGTTAAATACACTTTCAACTCCATTTAAACATATCTATTCACTTTGTATATTTTATGTTAGATTATTTCAACTTATGAATTAATAGTTATAACATAGAATTCCAACAAAGTAATGGACACATATAAATTGTATTCTATCTGAAATCAAATCTAAGGATGAATTTATACCTTCAAGTGAATTTGCCAAGCAAACAACGTGAATATTGTGAACCGCAAACTCCAACGAAAACCTTGATCCCTTTTGCGGCTATATTACTCTAGGGTTTTATTATTATTATTTTTCTAGAACTTGTGCAACGTGAATGTGCTAAATACAAAGTCGGTCATCTAAAGCCCGGAGTAGAACAAGCCCACTAAAACACTTTCATCTAGTCACCCTTTTTACACCTCTATTTGACATAATAAATCCCACACTTGTGATTGTTTTAAATAAGTATTCTTTCCAGGCTTTTCTTTTTATAGCATATAATTCTTGTAGCATTTATAAATATAATGACATACAATCAATTTTTTTAGCACGTTAGTTAACAATCAAATGTGCATGACACACGTTTAGAAGCAATGTAGAATTAAGGTAACTATTAACCATTTACATTTAAATTCGCTTATTGCCTAACAGAAATACACAAAATAACAAACATTAATGGTAAACATTTATCGACACTTTAAATCACACTATATGGGAACACATACCCAACTTTATCTACATAAGATAACACATGTCATTCTACTTAATTGATACACATAATTTACCTCTATACATAAATTATCCACACACTTATTTAGCTATATTAAACCACATATAACTTCTTAACGGACAAAGTCAAAGTTGACTAACGAAAGGTCAAACATATACGATTAAAAGATTTAGGATGTTACAAGATCCTTTAGCAAGTTTAAAGGAAAAGGAAAAGTTGGCCAAGCTGATAAGACCAAGAAGCCATTTGACATGTCCAAAGTCACTTGTTACAAGTGTGGCAAAATTGGACACATGGCTGGAGATTGCAGATCTAAAGAGTCTTCTTAAGCTATGTCATTCAAAGGTGTAAGAAGTGAAAAATACTCAAAGCTCAAGACAAAATACAAAGCCTTAAAAGCACAAGTAGCTGAGCTGATTGAGAAGGTAAACAAAAGTGAGAATAGTCTGGTAGCCAAAGATTGGGCTGAAAGTGCCACTTCATCTGATGATGAGCTATATAAAGATGCCAAGTGTTTCATGGCTAAAGAAGCTACTCAAAAGTTTGCTGAAGATATGGAGAAAATCCAACAGCAATCTGAGTCAGCTCACCAGGCATCTACCAGTCAGACTGCTCCACCTGAGGGCAATCATGACGATAATACCTGGAACTTGGACAGTGGGTGTTCCAAGCATATGACCGGATGTAAGCCTGCATGTTTAATCAACAGGTGTTACACTTGAAACTGAGTCAAGTGTAATGCCAGGTGCAAGGCTTAGCATAAATTAACCCACTGAGCCATAACAACAAAACACTTGAGCCATGTAAGCCATAATCGAGCTAGCCAAAAACAAAGGCGGCTCTAAAGCAGCTCGCGGCGATGCGAGCGTGCAAAGTGCGCCACTAAAACGCCACATTACGCCTCATCGCCCACGACCCCGGTCCCGGTCTCCGGGCGCGGGCGCGTCGGGTGCTTCGCACCCTCTTTGCCCACTTGGGGTGTAGCCCCTTATAAGGAATTATTATTCCTCCAACACTCCTCCTTATAAACACACTTAATGTTTATACTTCTACCAATGTAATGGACACATATAAATTGTATTCTATCTGAAATCAAATCTAAGGATGAATTTATACCTTCAAGTGAATTTGCCAAGCAAACAACGTGAATATTGTGAACCGCAAACTCCAACGAAAACCTTGATCCCTTTTGCGGCTATATTACTCTAGGGTTTTATTATTATTATTTTTCTAGAACTTGTGCAACGTGAATGTGCTAAATACAAAGTCGGTCATCTAAAGCCCGGAGTAGAACAAGCCCACTAAAACACTTTCATCTAGTCACCCTTTTTACACCTCTATTTGACATAATAAATCCCACACTTGTGATTGTTTTAAATAAGTATTCTTTCCAGGCTTTTCTTTTTATAGCATATAATTCTTGTAGCATTTATAAATATAATGACATACAATCAATTTTTTTAGCACGTTAGTTAACAATCAAATGTGCATGACACACGTTTAGAAGCAATGTAGAATTAAGGTAACTATTAACCATTTACATTTAAATTCGCTTATTGCCTAACAGAAATACACAAAATAACAAACATTAATGGTAAACATTTATCGACACTTTAAATCACACTATATGGGAACACATACCCAACTTTATCTACATAAGATAACACATGTCATTCTACTTAATTGATACACATAATTTACCTCTATACATAAATTATCCACACACTTATTTAGCTATATTAAACCACATATAACTTCTTAACGGACAAAGTCAAAGTTGACTAACGAAAGGTCAAACATATACGATTAAAAGATTTAGGATGTTACAAGATCCTTTAGCAAGTTTAAAGGAAAAGGAAAAGTTGGCCAAGCTGATAAGACCAAGAAGCCATTTGACATGTCCAAAGTCACTTGTTACAAGTGTGGCAAAATTGGACACATGGCTGGAGATTGCAGATCTAAAGAGTCTTCTTAAGCTATGTCATTCAAAGGTGTAAGAAGTGAAAAATACTCAAAGCTCAAGACAAAATACAAAGCCTTAAAAGCACAAGTAGCTGAGCTGATTGAGAAGGTAAACAAAAGTGAGAATAGTCTGGTAGCCAAAGATTGGGCTGAAAGTGCCACTTCATCTGATGATGAGCTATATAAAGATGCCAAGTGTTTCATGGCTAAAGAAGCTACTCAAAAGTTTGCTGAAGATATGGAGAAAATCCAACAGCAATCTGAGTCAGCTCACCAGGCATCTACCAGTCAGACTGCTCCACCTGAGGGCAATCATGACGATAATACCTGGAACTTGGACAGTGGGTGTTCCAAGCATATGACCGGATGTAAGTCCCTGCTATGTAGCTTTAGGATTCACGCTGATCCTAATGTTACTTTTGGAGATGACTCTCAAGGAAAGATTGAAGGATTTGGTATACTTTCAAATGGTCCCCTTACTTTCAGAAGGGTCTCATATGTGAATGGTTTGAAGCACAATTTGATAAGTGTGAGTCAATTGTGTGATGCTGGTTATGAAGTGAGATTCAGATCTGATAAGGGTATTGTTCTTGATTTAGAAGGCAATGTGTTTCTTATAGCAAAAAGGGATGAGTCTTTGTATTCTTTTGACATGAGAAATCCAACTGTAACAAGAGAAGTCTGTTTCATGTCAAAGACTCAAGATGAGCTAAACTGGTTGTGGCATAAAAGGCTGTCTCATATGAATTTTAAAGACATCAACAAGCTGTGTAAGAAAGAATTGGTGTCTGGACTTCCTGTGATAAATTATGAGAAGGACACGCTGTGTGGTACTTGTGAAAAAGGCAAACAACACAAAGCTACTTTCAAATCTAAAACATGCTCAACCATTGATAATTGTTTGGATCTGCTTCATACGGATTTATTTGGACCAATTAGTACTCCTTCATTCACTGGAATGAGGTACTCCTTGGTAATTGTTGATGAATATTCAAGATACACCTGGGTTTTCTTTCTTAAGCACAAGAGTGAAGCTGCTGACAACATTATTCATTTTATCAAGCAAGCTGAAATTCTCTACAAAAGGCCAGTAAGGTAGTTAAGAAGTGATAATGGTACTGAATTTAAGAACATCACTCTTAATTCTTTCTGCAGTGAAAAGGGAATTTCACAAGTCTACTCAGCTGCCAGAACTCCTCAACAAAATGGTGTTGCAGAAAGAAGAAACATAACTCTTATTGAAGCTGCCAGATCTATGATGGCTCAAAACAATGTCAAGTCTCATTTCTGGGCTGAAGCAGTTCACACAGCTTGCTTTACCCAGAACAGATCTCTTATTGTGAAAAGGCACCAGAAGACTGCATATGAACTTCTTAGGGGGAGAAAACCTGAAATTGGTTTCCTAAGAATGTTTGGAAGTCCTTGTTACATTCTGAATCAGAAAGACCATCTTGGAAAGTTTGATGAGAAAGCAGATGAAGGTATCGTACTTGGATATGCAACAATGATGAAGGCCTACAGAGTGTACAATAAAATAACCAAAACTATTGAAAACTCTGTCAATGTAAGCATAGATGAAGGTTGTTCTAAGCCAGACTGCTCTCCTCCTGAAGATGAAGATTTCAACTTTGAAGAACTGGCTGTACCTGAGAATGAGCCTCCAATTAATCCTCCAGTTGGAGCTGATAATGCTTAAACTCAAGGGGAGCAACTTATTGAAGAAGAAGAGGATGTTCCAATCTTTGAAAATGTGCAAGCTGATCCAATTCCTACTCTTAATCCATCAAATGATGCTCCAACTGACTCAGATTCCTTATTTCCAATCCAAGCTGATCAGCCAGCTCCTCAAGCTGATCAGGCTGGGCCTTCAAATCTGAATCAGCCAATTGTCCCAGTTGCAAATAATCCATCTCATGTAACTAAATAGACAAGGAGTCATCCAATCAACCAAATCATTGGTGATCCTCTCTCTGGTGTTAAAACAAGAAGAAAGGCAACAGACAATTTCTGCATGTTTGTAAACTTTGTCAGTAAGATGGAACCAACTGAGGTTGCTGAAGCTCTGGCAGATCCATCTTGGGTAAATGCAATGCAAGATGAGTTAACACAGTTTGAAAGAAACAAGGTCTGGGAACTTGTTCCAAGACCACATCACAATACTGTGATTGGAACCAAGTGGGTCTACAGAAACAAAATGGATGAAAGGGGAGTTGTGACCAGAAACAAAGCAAGATTGGTAGCTCTTGGTTACAGACAAGAGGATGTAATTGATTATGATGAGACTATTGCTCCTGTGGCAAGACTAGAGGCAATCAGAATGTTTTTGGCCTTCTCTGCTCACAAAGGTTTCAAAGTCTATCAAATGGATGTGAAAAGTGCATTTCTTAATGGGAAATTGGAAGAAGAAGTCTATGTTGAACAACCTCCAGGTTTTGAAAGCTCTAAGTACCCTGACCATGTATTCAAGCTTGACAAAGCCCTCTATGGCTTGAAGCAAGCTCCAAGAGCATGGTATGATACTTTGTCTAAATTTCTTTTGGCTAACAAATTCAAAAGAGGTAATGTAGACAAGACTTTACTTGTGAGAAAATATAATGGTGATATCCTTCTTGTGCAAATATATGTAGATGATATCATATTTGGGTCTAGCAGTGAAAGACTTTGTAAAAAGTTTTCAGAATTAATGTCTAAAAAGTATGAAATGAGCATGATGGGAGAACTAAACTATTTTCCGGGTTTACAAGTAAAACAGACTAAAAATGGAATTTTCATAAACCAAGGAAAATATGTCAAAGATCTCTTAAATAAATTTGGTTTTAGTGATTGCTCACCTATGAAAACTCCTATGGGAACTGGTGATAAGCTGGGTGAAGATAAAAATGGCAAATCTTTTGACACCACAACTTATAGGGGTATGATAGGATCTTTACTTTACTTAACTGCTAGTAGACCAGATATTATGTTTGCTACATGTCTTTGTGCAAGATATCAAGCTAGTCCTAAAGAATCTCATCTTAAGGCTGTGAAAAGAATCTTTAGATACCTTAAAGGTAGTCCCAATCTGGGTCTTTAGTATCCCAAAGACTCAGGATTTGATCTAATTGGCTATTCAGATTCTGACTTTGCAGGCTGTAAGATTGATAGAAAAAGCACTTCAGGAGCTTGTCAATTGCTTGGTAATAGACTTGTAAGCTGGTCCAGCAAAAAGCAACATTCAGTTTCTATTTCCACTGCAGAAGCTGAGTATGTTGCTGCAGGAAGTTGTTGCTCTCAAATTCTTTGGATGCAATATCAGCTTCAAGACTATGGTATCACTGCATCAAAAACTCCAATCTTTTGTGACAGTACCAGTGCCATAGCAATCTCCAACAATCCTGTGCTTCATTCAAGGACCAAGCACATTGATATTAGATATCATTTCATTAGAGATCATGTGATGAAAGAAGATGTTGAACTCCACTTCATTCCAACAGATAATCAGCTTGCTGACTTGTTTACAAAGCCATTGGATGAATCAAGGTTCAACTATCTTATAAGTAAGCTAGGTATGTTAAATTTGTAAGATGTAGTGAGCTAAGTAATAACAAATCTGACCCCTTATAGTTATTCTCAATTTTGAGGGTAAGCTGTGTCTGACCCAAACTACCCTTTCATACTTTGTGTATTTCCAGGTAAAGAGGGTAAGCTGAGTCTGACACAGTTTAGTGGTTATTTTTGTTATTAAATATCTCAGTGCGTTTTATTATTTACATTATTTTATTCAGTTTACTTATTTATCCATTTTCTATTAAATTGGTGACTGACACGTGTAGTGATAACGGCTGGTTTCTGAAAAAGTACCTCCACTACTTGTTCATCCACCAATCAAATATTTTCTCTCTCCAATTTTCAAACGGTTAAAATTGAATAATATTTATTATAATAAAGTATATATACTCTTTTAACCTAAACCCCCAAATCACTTTCATTTATCAAATCAATCTATTTTTTTCTCTCAAATATGTATACTGTTTTATTTCGTTTAAAAATTCTTCCTCTAAAAATCTTTTTACAAATGGCATCATCATCATCTGTTTCTACTTCTTCTAATAATTCTCAATCAGATTCTTCTTCTGAATCTGGTGTCCAATACCCAGCTCCGGTAAGCGCTAATAAGCTTTCACCTTATGTGGTGGGAAATAAGGTAGTGGTTGTTCCGGCTGATCTTGATACTGGTAAAATCAAGATAGTCAATCTCGTCTCTGCCAATGTTCATCCTCCTTCTTGGGCTGAAGGATATGATGAGATTGTGGCATTTTTATGGCATCATCCTTTTGGCAAGATGTTGATTGAAAAACCAGATGTGGTGTTCAAAGATCTCTTGTGTGAATTTTAGGCAAGCTATTATGTGGGTCAGAACAAGAAGGGAGATCCTGCAATCTTTGGCACTATCCTCAATGGTGAGAAAAAGGTATACATTTCATTACAGAGGATTAGGTCTGCGTTTGAGCTGTCATATATGCCTGAAGATATTTATGAAAGTTTAGTGTCTCACACTGAAGCCAAAAGTGTTTTACAAGATGTTGGTTATACTGGTCCATTGGCTTCAGTTGTAAAAATGAAATATTTAACTGGTATATGGAATTATCTTTTGAGCACAAATTCTAAATCTTTGCAAGTAAAGGCAGGCAGCTTTGACCAACCTAATGCTTTAGAGTTGCAAATTTTTTCATGCAATGGTCACTATGACCAGAATAGATTTTGCCGCAGTAGTTTTTAGAGACTTAGTTGGCCGAGTCAATAATAAGAGTCTTACCATACCTTATGGTAGGATTCTTGCACTCATTATTGAAGCCATTCTTGATAATGATTTCAGTCTGAAAACTGGTCAGACTGTGGAATGTAAGGCCATAAATAACAATATTTTCAATAGTCCCAAGGTAACTGCGCAGGGTCTGACCCCAGCAATGTAGATTTACCTTGATTTCTGCAGGCAAAGAGCAAGGGAACAAGAAGCAAGTGAGGAAGTTGTCCCTTCTTCGACGCGATCTGAGTCTGACACTCAATCTGCCAATCAGGGGGACCCAGGTACACATGCTTCTGAACCCTCAAACTCTTCTCAATCTATTCATTCTTCTCCTTTTAAAGAGGGTGAAGGGTTGGCCACATCATCAGCCACCCTAGCCACACCCTCATCCACTCGTTCTAAATCCACATCTAAAAGACCCATTGTTGAGGACTTAGTGCCTCACAATGTGAAAAAGAAAAGAACCAAGAGAAATGTTGTATCAGCTTCTGGGGTTGACAATGCAACACCATCAATTGAAGTCCCCCAAGGTGCATTAGCAGCTAAGGATCGTTCCAAAGCTGACTCTGCCACCCAAGCTGATAAGCCGAATTCACCACGCCCATCTACACTCTCCAAAAAAGAGTGTAGATGAGTTAAAGGGAACACCTATTTCTACCCAACCCTCCAAAAAGGGTGAAGGTATTGAAACAAAGACCTCCTCCCAAGGTCATACTGTGTATGAACCTAAATCGCCATCATCAACCTCCCAAAAGGTTGATGATATCATTAAAGGGACAAGAGTGGATCCAACCCAGATCTAACAAGAGTCAGAGTCAATGCACATCATTTCTGAGGATGGTCAGCCAAAGGAGAGAAGTATCGAATGCACTTGTGACACTGCTTCTCCTCCCCAAGCTGATCAGACTCCTTATCTCTTACACTCTGAGTCTGCACAGGCTGTCAATGCCCCTTCTAGATCACAAGGAGGGGTACAGGCCTCAATAATTCTCCCTAAGGATACTTTGGTGCAACAACACACCTCTGTTGAAGGGCAATCATCTACACAAAACATTACACCTGCAGGATCTGTGTCTGCATCTGTCCTTGGACAGGGGGATCCTGTAGGTTACATGGCTGTCTTTAAGGCAGTCATGCTAGCCCCAAGTGCAGCAATGGGAACCATTGGTGGTCCTCACAATGCCAATGAGAATAAAATCACTATCTCTGGAAGTGATTCTTCATTCGATGATGTGTTTGCCCATCCATCCTTAAGGGATGCTCTGATGGAAGATGCCAGTGGAGGAGTTGATCAAAATCAAGATCAACACATTCCCATTGGCCCTCAGCCTGAATTACAAGTCAATCTTTCTCAGGCTGACCAACACATTATCATTTCTGAAAAATCTGCTCATGAGACTCACTCTCATGAGAAATTCACCAAAACTCCCTTAGCCTCCACCCCCTTCTATATGTGCCAATTGACCCTGATTTTAAGGATTGTAGGCTGCTCTTTCCAGAGTCAGTGGTCTTTAGACCAACTGCAAGTTCTTCCCAAGCTGCCAATATCTCATTTTCAGATGTGGTGGGTCAGCTCACTGAGTTCACTTCAACCTATAAGGTTGAGAGCTTACAGCTGACCAAATGCTTGGAAAAGATCCAAAAGGATCAAGAATTGACGGATAAGAAGGTGGAGAAGCTGAGTCAAGATCAGACTGCAATAAAAGAAAGTGTGATGAAGGCAGTTGACTTGATGCAGCAGAACCAATCCAAGCTGACAGAGTCTCTTGATGGTCTCATAAAAGCCATCAATGAAGAAAAGGAGAGAAACAAGAACACTCTGAGTCAGATTGAGACAAGTGCAACAAAGTGTACAAGAGATGTCACCTTAGAGCTTCGATCTGCAAACAAATCACAAGCAGATTTCAAGAATGATTTGATTGAAGTCTCAAAAGGAGTCAAATCAAAAATTGGAAACCTCCATGAAGATTATGTTGATTTGCTTAGAACCTGTTGTCTAACCAGTTTCAAAATTGACTTGCTCAACCAAAACTTTAAAGGAGTCTTTGCTACTCCAGTGAGCTCTTTCCCTGCTGATGATGACAAAAAGGGGGAGAAGAGTGCTGCTGAAGTTATGCAAGAAGACCTAGAAAAAGAAAGAGAAAGAGCTAAGGTTGACAAGGAAATTGAAAACTACTTTGAAAAACTGAAAGAAAGACAGAGGAAGGCTAGAGCTGAGGAGGAGGCCAATGATAAAAGGATTGTTGTATTTGGTTCAAGTGTGGAAGGTGAGAAGGAAACTGAAGAGATAAAAATGCCAGAGTCTGAGTCTGGTGGTGAAAAGGGTGGAAATGTGAATGAAGAAGCTGAGAAGGAGAGTGATAAAATTGAGGGGGAGACTGATGTTGAAATGGGAGATATAAGGAAGGAAGTTGGAGTTGAAAAAGTTATTGAAAAAGGAAAGTCTTCCCAAGCTGACCCTGCACAAGCTGTGTCATCTCAAGCTGACCCAGCTCCCAAAGAAAAACATGCAGAATCCTCTTCAAGTGAAGACACAACCACTTTGACTCAATTTATGATAAAGAAAAGGCCGACTGAAGCTGGGTCAAGTGGTGTGAAGATTCTGACAGATAAAGAAAAAGATTGGGAGCTTGCAATTAAACAGGCTCCAATACTTGGTGTACCAGTTGAGATGGCATACAAAATAGTCAAGGAAGACAGACTGCAAAGAGAAAAGATGTCAATGACTGAATCTGATCCAGAGATTGCCAAGGTTGTTCAATAACAATTGAATAAGGAAGATGAAGAAGATCTTGCAGCCATTGGATCCAAAAAGAAAGAGGGCAAAGGTACCGGCAAAGGCAAGAAGAAAGTGGTGGTTCACTCTAAACCATCACAGAAATTGAAAGATGTGAAGGAAAGTATAGAAGCTCATGATAGGTGGGAGGCTCTGGAGAAAAGAAAGGTGACTGAAAGACTGAATTATAGAAGGCATCCAGAGCCAATCACCCAGGTTCAATTGAAAAGAAAAAGAAAGAGAAAGAGCTAAGGTTGACAAGGAAATTGAAAACTACTTTGAAAAACTGAAAGAAAGACAGAGGAAGGCTAGAGCTGAGGAGGAGGCCAATGATAAAAGGATTGTTGTATTTGGTTCAAGTGTGGAAGGTGAGAAGGAAACTGAAGAGATAAAAATGCCAGAGTCTGAGTCTGGTGGTGAAAAGGGTGGAAATGTGAATGAAGAAGCTGAGAAGGAGAGTGATAAAATTGAGGGGGAGACTGATGTTGAAATGGGAGATATAAGGAAGGAAGTTGGAGTTGAAAAAGTTATTGAAAAAGGAAAGTCTTCCCAAGCTGACCCTGCACAAGCTGTGTCATCTCAAGCTGACCCAGCTCCCAAAGAAAAACATGCAGAATCCTCTTCAAGTGAAGACACAACCACTTTGACTCAATTTATGATAAAGAAAAGGCCGACTGAAGCTGGGTCAAGTGGTGTGAAGATTCTGACAGATAAAGAGAAAAGATGTCAATGACTGAATCTGATCCAGAGATTGCCAAGGTTGTTCAATAACAATTGAATAAGGAAGATGAAGAAGATCTTGCAGCCATTGGATCCAAAAAGAAAGAGGGCAAAGGTACCGGCAAAGGCAAGAAGAAAGTGGTGGTTCACTCTAAACCATCACAGAAATTGAAAGATGTGAAGGAAAGTATAGAAGCTCATGATAGGTGGGAGGCTCTGGAGAAAAGAAAGGTGACTGAAAGACTGAATTATAGAAGGCATCCAGAGCCAATCACCCAGGTTCAATTGAAAAGAAAAAGAGGAAAGTCCATTCCAAGCATCAGGATCACAAGAGAAGGATATGAGTCAAGTTGGGAAACTTGTGATCTTGATAACTTATTTGATTTGGGATACACAGAGTGGGTTGAATTGCATGACATCATTACTGGTGTGCCTGGCATTCATAGAAGTTGGCCATTATTGTTAAATTCAAGATTGACATCACTGGCCTTCCAAGACCAAAAGCTTATGATATGGATGATGAAGATGAGTCAGAAGAGCCACTCAAGAAGAAAAGAATAAGATATGGAAAAATTAATGCTCCTGAAGGTGATCATACAGATTTCATCAAGAACTTGAACCCTTCAGAGTTGCTTGATCTATTGTCTCCAGATGCTCTTGACAAGATTCTAAATCATCTTGATTTGTCTCTACCTGCTGGTGTTGAAAATGCAAGGAGTGGGCTATTTATCACTGAACCTGAACATGGAATGTATTTTGTGAATGCTAAAGGGCAACTGGTGTTTCAAAGGACTGCTGAGCTGAAACAGGTACCTCATATGCACCTATATACCTTGTACAGATTTTGTGTCACTTTTAGTGATCAGGGTAATGGGTATGAGCAGTTCCTTATTGATGAAGGCCTAGATAGGAAGTTAGATGTGAGAATTGCCCCTTCATATGAAGTGAAACAAAAGGCAGTAGAAATGATTGGAGAATAGGTCTTTATGATTGTAATATATTTCTTTCCTCAATATATGCAAAGCATTTGTACAAAGTCTGTTGTTCTTGTTAAAACTTCATATCAGATTGAAAAGAACCCAAAAGATTCAAAGGGTAACAAGCGTGCATTTTGACTTTTGACTATGGGTACGTTTCCTAAGTGTTGTTTTAATCAATATATGATCAAGTGTAATTTAAGGTTCATTTAAGTGCAATGTGTTCATGTGGGTCAATTTATTGTACAATTAGAGACTTATGTGCAAGTTGAGACCATTAGTTAGTGCAAATCGACTTTTACTTAAATAACATCTAATTTAAATTAGTAAAATGAATATGGATCCTATCCGTGGGTTGTACCCAACCCATGACCCATCCAAGATATACCCAACCCTCCCCACCTTATCCCTTTTTCATCCATTCATTCCATTCTCTTACACTTCTCTCTCCCATCTCATTTAATACTCACACTCTCAATCTTTCTCTAAATTCTTGGTCATTTATGTTAGTTCAACTAGATTTAATAACAAATCATCATCCTTATTATCATTCTTGCAACATATCAAAAATCCAAGTCTCCAAGTGCAAGAAAAGCTTCAACTAGGTCAAAAATCGGGTTTGGGTGCTTGTGGAAGTTTTGGTAAGTGTTTTCTAGCTCAAATTCGTCATTTCTAGTTATTAAACTTGTATTTCACCTAAGTCTAAGCACTCTTGGTCCTTATAGCTTCAAAATCCGAAATTAGGGTTTCTAGTTATCTAAATTAGGTCAAAATGTGATTTGGGTCAAAAGTTATGTTTTGGAATGGGACTTTTGAGTGGGTTATGTTCAAATGAGTTTGTTATGTCCAGAATCGGGCCAAGGAACTCTTCAAAACGATTTATAAGTCGAAAACTAGGTTTTGGGTCAATTTTGGTTCAAATGGGTCAAGATCGAATTTTAGTAAGAAAATGTGTTTGAGATTGATTTTGGGTGATGAAACTTGCTTAGTTATGTTCAATTATGTTTAACTATGTTTGAAAATGAGTCTTGGAGTTGTGCAAGTCGATTTCATGGCGTAAATGTTGAGATTTTGGGGGTTTTGTTCGTGGTTCCTGCATAACCTGCAGGTGCTGGCTGCAGTCTGTGGTCACTGCGGCGCAGTGAGCCCTCCTCTGGCCCACTGCGGCGCAGTGCCATGTTACTGGCCCTGGCCCTGGTCCAGTTTACCCACTGCGGCGCAGTGGGCATGGTTCTTGCTCACTGCGGCGCAGTGCATTGTTACTGGCCCTGGTCCAGTTTACCCACTGCGGCGCAGTGGGCATGGTTCTTGCTCACTGCGGCGCAGTGCATTGTTTCTGGTCCTGGTCTGACTTAGCCACTGCGGCGCAGTGAGCTTAGTCCTGGCTCACTGCGACGCAGTGGATAGTTACTGTGATTAAATACGCGTTCAAATCCCGGGTTTAATTCTAAAAGTTCATAAATGCTAAATGAGGACATGATTATATATAAATATATATATATTGATACGTACATACACATTATGATAGGTTGTGATCGTTTGGCAATTGATTGACGTCCTAGCTCACTTTAAATTTGGTAGATCAAGGCAAAGGTGAGTTTTCGTAGCCTCCCCTACTCTTTTAAGAGTCGGGCTGAAAAGTGTACCTCGTGCATGATGATATTTGGGACGTATATGTTGTGTGACATTTTTGTTGATGTGCAATTATGTGATTTGTTGTATGGTGACTATATTGTGTATATTGAGTTGTTTTAGGCTAGTTGTGTATATATGGAGGACGGTAATGCCTTTGAAAGGTTGGAGATGTGGTGGGAAGGCTGCGGGTGACCCTATATATAAGCATCAAAGGCCTTTCAAAAGTAGTATCGTACAAAGTATATGCATAGGATGTTTGGTTATGTGTGGACATTGATGGTCATGGATGAGTTCATTTACGTGCAATTGAGTACTATGAGTACAATACGTGCAATTGAGTACTATGAGTACATTACGTGCAATTGAGAACAATGAGTACAATACGTGCAATTGAGAACAATGAGTACAATACGTGCAATTGAGAACAATGAGTACAATACGTGCAATTGAGTGCAATGCGGTACATTACGTGCAATTGAGTACTATGAGTACAATACGTGCAATTGAGGACAATGAGTACAATACGTGCAATTGAGTACTATGAGTACAATACGTGCAATTGAGTACAATGAGTACAATACGTGCAATTGAGTACTATGAGTACAATACGTGCAATTGAGTACTATGAGTACATTACGTGCAATTGAGAACAATGAGTACAATACGTGCAATTGAGAACAATGAGTACAATACGTGCAATTGAGAACAATGAGTACAATACGTGCAATTGAGTACTATGAGTACATTACGTGCAATTGAGTACTATGAGTACAATACGTGCAATTGAGAACAATGAGTACAATACGTGCAATTGAGTACTATGAGTACAATACGTGCAATTGAGTACAATGAGTACAATACGTGCAATTGAGTACTATGAGTACAATACGTGCAATTGAGTACTATGGGTACATTTCGTGCAATTGAGTACTATGAGAACAATACGTGCAATTGAGAACAATGAGTACAATACGTGCAATTGAGTACTATGGGTACATTTCGTGCAATTGAGTACTATGAGAACAATACGTGCAATTGAGAACAATGAGTACAATACGTGCAATTGAGTACTATGAGTACAATACGTGCAATTTAGTACAATGAGTACAATACGTGCAATTGAGTACTATGAGTACATTACGTGCAATTGAGAACAATGAGTACAATACGTGCAATTGAGAACAATGAGTACAATACGTGCAATTGAGTACTATGAGTACATTACGTGCAATTGAGTACTATGAGTACATTACGTGCAATTGAGAACAATGAGTACAATACGTGCAATTGAGAACAATGAGTACAATACGTGCAATTGAGAACAATGAGTACAATACGTGCAATTGAGTGCAATGCGGTACATTACGTGCAATTGAGTACTATGAGTACAATACGTGCAATTGAGACATGAGTACAATACGTGCAATTGAGTACTATGAGTACAATACGTGCAATTGAGTACTATGAGTACATTACGTGCAATTGAGAACAATGAGTACAATACGTGCAATTGAGAACAATGAGGTACATTACGTGCAATTGAGTGCAATGCGGTACATTACGTGCAATTGAGACATGAGTACATTCGTGCAATTGAGTACTATGAGAACATTACGTGCAATTGAGAACAATGAGTACAATACGTGCAATTGAGAACAATGAGTACAATACGTGCAATTGAGAACAATGAGTACAATACGTGCAATTGAGAACAATGAGTACAATACGTGCAATTGAGAACAATGAGTACAATACGTGCAATTGAGAACAATGAGTACAATACGTGCAATTGAGAACAATGAGTACAATACGTGCAATTGAGAACAATGAGTACAATACGTGCAATTGAGAACAATGAGTACAATACGTGCAATTGAGAACAATGAGTACAATACGTGCAATTGAGTGCAATGCGGTACATTACGTGCAATTGAGTACTATGAGTACAATACGTGCAATTGAGACATGAGTACATTCGTGCAATTGAGTACTATGAGAACATTACGTGCAATTGAGAACAATGAGTACAATACGTGCAATTGAGAACAATGAGTACAATACGTGCAATTGAGAACAATGAGTACAATACGTGCAATTGAGAACAATGAGTACAATACGTGCAATTGAGAACAATGAGTACAATACGTGCAATTGAGTACTATGAGTACATTACGTGCAATTGAGTACTATGAGTACATTACGTGCAATTGAGAACAATGAGTACAATACGTGCAATTGAGAACAATGAGTACAATACGTGCAATTGAGAACAATGAGTACATTACGTGCAATTGAGTACTATGAGAACATTACGTGCAATTGAGAACAATGAGTACAATACGTGCAATTGAGAACAATGAGTACAATACGTGCAATTGAGAACAATGAGTACAATACGTGCAATTGAGAACAATGAGTACAATACGTGCAATTGAGAATTGTTTATTTTTGTAAACTTTTGATGGTTGGATGCTCCTTATGCTTTTGTGACATGTATCTAAATTGTTGGGTTCCCGGAATCCTTTTATTTTCATATAGTCTCGTTCTACGATAATTCCATCTTGTGTCATGCTTTTCGGTGCATTTCGAGCCTAGCTCGGGGTGTTACAGAAAGTTACAAGTTGTTAGTAATATTTTTACTCTGATTCTTTGTAAGCTGATAGTTAGAAGTGTGTTGGGTTTTGTCATCATCAAATAGGGGGAGATTGTTGAGTCCCAATGTTCATTGTAAATTTGGTGATGACAAATCTGACTTATAAACACTTAGTAATCTTTTGGTTCTTGTAATCTGATCTGGGTCAGACTAAAGCTGACACAGCTTACGATCTGTTTCTGACCCAGGTCATGCTTCATGTTTTGTATTGTAATAATTTGTGGAAGCAAGTGTTATTCAAGCTGCATCAACAAGGTTATAGCATTCAGTCCAAGTCGAAGAGGAGGATTGAAGATAGAAGACTAAGCTGGTAGTGGAAGACAGCTTGGGATTAACAGTCAGCTTGGAAACACTTAGGCAGATTGGTGCATTGACAAACGGCCCAATCTGTGTCTGACAATCAAGTGAAGATAACAACCTGGATTGAAGATAAGGACAAATGACGTGACTAGGAAGAATCCCTAGGATCCAGGTTGGTGGTTGGTTTTACATATGCGTGTCCATACTCTTATTGGATGATAAAGAATGTGCGCCAGTACGTGGGGGACCACAAGTACCATGAAAGGCACGATTAAATATTCCTTTGTCATCCAGTAGAAGAATAATACGTGGCTACATTGGATACCAAGAGAAGAAGGGCTTTCGCCTATAAAAGCCTCATTCCTTGATTGCATATGTGTGGCATTCCTGAGAATCATTCTTCACACAAGTTTTCTTTGCTCTTAGACACAACTTAGTCTGTTGGAGATCAGCTTGGGCTGATTCTCTTGAGTAGAAACTTATTGATTGTAGTTTGTCATTTCAAGGGTTGTTTAGATATCTGTAGGCTATCTTTATTCCGCAACAACCCTGTAATTCTTTGTATAGATTATTTCTTAATAAAGGATTACATTGAAAACCACAATCTGTGTTCAAGAATGTTTCATTTACTTTACTGCTTTACTGTTTTAATGATTCCTGCTCTTTACTTACTTAATATATTATCTGAATCTTTGAAACGTTTTGATTAAAAGTTTGTAAAGATCGAGGAAAGTTGTATTCACCCCCCCCCTCTACAACTGTTATGTGTATAATATACCTTGGTATATTGATACACCTTGGGACGTATCAAAAACTATTGTTTGAAATGGTTGTTGTAGATTATAAATGGATCTTTAGCTAATATATAAAATATAAAATTAAATTAAATTCACATATACTTAATAATAGCCACATCAACCGGTTTACTTTTCTTTATTATCCAAAAACTAAAACAAATATTTAAAAAGAGTATATGATAATTGGTTAATGTAGATTAATAGCAAACTTATTAATAAGACTCATAATACACTAATCAAAATTAAACAAAATATATGTATTATACTAAACAAAAGTAATTAAATTCATTAAGTAACCTCATTAATGAAGTGCTTAAGAAGCAACTTTCATAAGTAACAATCCACGTATGGGTTGGCATATAAAAAGTCTTTAACACATAACATCCATATATCTAACTCAGCTAAAAAAAAAAAATCATAATTAGCATTACATATATATACACCAAATTAAGTAACTAAGCAAATATATAATACTGAATACATGTATCTATGATAATAAAATCATAATTAGCATCGCATACACATACACAAAAACGAACATACACAGAACAACACACCATGAACACATCTATCTATGATCACAATAAGTGTCACCTCATTCATAATGTATTCACTCACATAACAATAATTCTTATATATCAGAATTGCATTGCAATATTATTATCACATGAACAATGCTCGTGTAAATATATTTCTATCATAATAATAACTAACCTCATTGATTTATGATCATAATAATAAGTATCCCCTAATTCATAATGAATTCACTCCCGTAAAAACAATTATTACAAACCAAAATTGCATTGCAATATTAACAATGATCGTATACATACATATTCATATCATCATAGTAAGTAAACAAAAGCAATTAACCTTCTAATTAACCTCATTTAATACCCTAATGAATGAAGTGCTAAAGAAACAACTTTCATTCTACTTTAGTATATATATATATATATAATAAGTAGATTTAAATGTATACAAGATATATTATATATAAATATATATATATATATATATATATATATATATATATATATATATATATATATATATATATATATA
>CM067174.1:102325387-102395387 GCA_034093135.1 Erigeron breviscapus | reverse complement strand
TTTATATGTGTGTCCAAAGAAAGAAAAGAAGCTCAAAAACAAATATGCAGCATGTTTAGAAAAAAACCCAAAAACAAATATGCATATATAGTAGAAACTTTTAAAAAATTATAAAAATACATACCAATTCATCAACAAAGACCATCTCGAATGTTTTGATTTTTTCGGGTTGTTCCAATCCGAAACAGTCCATACATGCACAACACGAAGTCGTAGATGATGGTTAACATGTGTTGGGTTAAGATCTTCAAAATGAACTAACGTGGTCTTATTTTATGTAGTATAATGGACAACAAACTAAATTAAAAGAGATGAATAATAATAATAACATAAGAATTCAATGTCAAATAATAATGATTAACATGAACAAAATATATAAAAAAACCTTTTTGTTTGTTGAGTAAGTCGAACTTTTTTTTTTTGTTGAGAATTCGTGAGGTAGTCGAACCTTTTTTTTGTTGAGAATTCGTGAGGGTTTTTTCCTAAAACTAAATTAAAAGAGATGAATAATAATAATAACATAAGAATTCAATGTCAAATAATAATGATTATACATGAACAAAATATATAAAAAAAGCTTTTTGTTGTTGAGTAAGTCGAACTTTTTTTTTTTGAAAATTCGTGAGGTAGTCGAACCTTTTTTTTGTTAAGAATTCGTGAGGGTTTTTTTCTAGGTTGTGTATATATAATAACTTTTGGGAGAGTTTTAAGAATAAAAAGATTTGTTTTTTATTTTTAATAAAATATAGGTAAAATTTTAAAAAAATATAGAAAAATAGAAGGTTAATTAGGATGGAGAATTTAGCTCAAGAAGACGGATTAAGGGTGCCAAGTGTACCCCAACCTCCTCTTTTAGTTATATTATAATATAACTTTTGCTATCCAAAACAAACACTAAACACCAGACCCGGCCCATTTGGCCTTATTATCCGGACTAGGGTTGGTTAACACTTCTCCCAATCGCCCCCCTTTTTGCTCCAAGATCCTTTCTTTTTCTTGTTCACAAACACCCCCCTTAATAATTCCCTTCCAATCTCATGTAAGTACCAGTCCCACTTTTATATATATTCTTTTCACCATTTATTTGATTCTTTATTTTCATTTATTTGCATGAAAAATGATCAAATTTTGTACCTTTTTTTTATAAATTGTTGTAAAATTATATCTTTTCATTCATTTGATGCAAAAGTAGTGTAAAGTTTTGATCTTTAGCAACATTTAATCTGTATGCATATGATTTTATATAGCCAGGTTGTGTTTGATCATTATAAGTGAAAAAAAGTAGTATCATTTACTATGCATTCTCTGTATATAGTAGTAAATTTAGATGTTATTTAAGGTGTATGTGATTTGTTGGTCCATGGTTTGTGGTCAAGTCGGGTGCTTTGTGTTATTGGTCCCTTGTTTTATGGTTCATGGGGCCAAAGTTTGGTTCTTTATGTTCGTAGTTGCTTTTGTTATGGCTTTACGTCTTAAGTTACTTAAGAATTTCGTCGGGTAACTGGTACTATTGTTTTGCAAGATTTTTGATGGCGTGTGTGTTAGCCATATAAGCTGCCAGGAATTAAAATGTGGAATAATAAGAGGTCGGGTACCAGGTGCATTCGTACATACAAGAGTAGCCAACTAGGTAGATATATTATATAATGGTAGTGAACTGAATGTTCATTACATCAAAAGGAAAATTTGGAAGTCTGATACATAGAATAGTAAAATAGGGATAGTAGTATACATTTTGGTTTGATTTGGCATTATCAAATTTTATATGTTTTTTATCGTAGTTAAGCTAGTGAAACTTGCAAGGTTTTATTTTGGAATCTTTTAAAATTTCCGTACAAGATGTTTAAGATTGTAAGGTAAATGGACTTGCCGGTGATAGAATATTAAGATTTTATGTGATGTTGTATGCCATGTTGTTTCAAATTTAAAAGTACCTGCATCATTCATAAAGATTTTTTACTGCGTAACTTATGAGGTTGTAAATTTGTGTTAAGTTTTTTTGCTTTTATGAAGTCTTAAATTTGTGGTTTTTATGACCATTTTTTCCCCTTTAGTTCAAATGATGAGTTTAGTCATTTGCAGATACATGGTTTGATCATATTGTTAGTTGGGACAATGGAAAGTCAAGTTGTGAACAGCAATGAGCGTACAAGAACTTATTGGACTCCGACAATGGAGCGGTACTTTGTAGACCTTATGTTGGAGCATCTGCAAAAAGGCAACAGGACTGGGTATACATTTAACAAACAAGCTTGGAATGATATGCTTGCCGTATTTAATGCAAATTTTGGATCTCAATATGATAAGGATGTACTGAAAAGTCGTTATACAAATTTGTGGAAACATTTTAAGGATGTCAATATTTTGATTGGCCAAGATGGATTTTCTTGGGATGAAGCTAGAACTATGGTAGTTGCAGATGATTCTGTTTGGGATGCTTATCTCAAGGTGCTTAACTATATTTTGAAATACAAAAACTTTTTTAACAATAGTATTAAATCATATGTTTCATATAGTCTGTGGTGAATATTTACAGGCTCATCCGGATGCAAGACTATACAAGACGAAACCAGTGCAAAACTTCAGTGCTTTATGTATGATATTTGGGTATACAACTGCTGATGGACGATATAGTCGTTCTAGTCATGATATGGATGTTGATGATGAAGTCAATGGAGTGAGTTTAGGTATGCTTTCTCTTATATCTCTGTGATTTTAGAACTGGCGATCTCGACCCATGTATCTATGAATGGGTCAACTTGGTTAGATTTTTTAATTAGCCATTCAAATGGGTATAGTAGAAAAATTAAATAAAAAGGATATGGGTCAATCAGTCCTATCAGATCAAACTTGTCGAACGTTGACCAAAGAGTTTTCGATGCATAAGACCTGCTAACCATTTTACTAAAAGATATTTTTTTTTAGAAATCAAATCATTATGCATAAAAGTATTGGGTTCAATTCAAAGTTTTCTAGTCGAGACAACCTGACCAGTTTCGACGGTAAGTGTGTGTGCAGGCAGACAAAGTTCATATATATCTGATTTTAAGGTGATGGACCAGGAAGTACAACTCCTTCCACTACCGAGCATTCAAGGACGGTGTGGACATTAGCCATGGATCAGTTTTTCACCGAGTTGCTATTAGGTCAACTAAAAAAAGGCAATAAACTTGATAGTAATAGCTCTACTACCAGAGAAGTATGGACTGAGATGCTCAATGTATTCAATGAAAAGTTTGGCCCCCACCATACGAAAAGGGTCTTAAGACATCGGTACAAGAAACTATTCAAGTATTATACTGACATAAAGGTTTTGCTCAAACAAAATGGTTTTTCGTGGGATCTGAAGGAGCAAAAGGTAGTTGCTAAGGATGATGTTTGGGATGCTTACATAAAGGTAGTTCTTTGATGATTCGACATGTTCTATTATCCTTTCATTTCCCCCTTTTGCTTTTATCTGTAACGTGGCGATTGTTTGTTGCAGGCATACTCACAAGCACGATCATATAGAGCAAAATCTATGCCAAATTTTAAAGATTTGGAATCCATATTTGAAAGTTCTATCTTTAATGGATCTCAAAGTAATAACTTGGTGGAAGATGTAGGAGCAAAGACTGGTGCGTGAATTTTTTGACATTCAATATTTATTTGAACTGCACAAAGCAACAGAAATTAAATTAGCTGTTTCTGTGAGAGTGAGATAACTTGCATTGTCTTGTGAATGTTGTACTGGATTTAGTTGTATCTAATTATCACAATTAAAAGGATCATTATATGTTTTGTAGGCAGCCATCGTTCCAGAACACATTGGACCCCACCAATGGACCGTTATCTGATTGATCTATTGCTAGGCCAGGTGAATAGAGGAAACAGAATTGGTCAGACATTTGTGGCTCAGGCTTGGATTGACATGGTCAAATCATTCAATGCCAATTTTAGTTCCCACCATGACAAAGATGTCTTGAAGAATCGATACAAACAATTGAAGAAACAGTATAATGACATAAATACCCTTTTAGGGGTAAAAGGATTTTCTTGGGATGACACTTGCCAGATGGTTATAGCTAATGATGAGGTATGGGAGGCTATGAGCAAGGTGAGAACCTCTACTCCATTAGTAGTTATATACAATATTCGGTTAAGTCAACACTAAAACTGTGCCGAGTTACCATAAGCTATGTATTGTTTATGGTCAAAATAGTTCCGAGGGACAATATAGCCATTTGGCACGCACTGTTTCTGTCTCAAGTACAGGTATGTATGTGTTGCTTGAAAATTTGTGAGACATTTTGTTTGTAAGAAGATATACTCTATTCTCTTCTTTGGTATTTTTTTCTTTTAAGTTTGAGAAGAATACGGACTTTTATTACAATTACAATCTTAACATTGTAGTACTTATAATATTTGTTGATTATTCTTGATTATTTATTATTTATACATGTATTAATCTGCTTGTAGGTGAAAGTAACACTAGTTCATCTTCAGAAGCACAAGATAATTGGACATCCGAAATGGATGAATGCTTTATAGAACTAATGTTGGAACAGCACAAGGGGAAGATTGTTCATGGTTTTGATGATCAGATTTGGACGATAATTACGACATCATTTAATGAAAGATGTAAAGTACAATATGACAACCAGGCTCTACAAGATCGATATGCATGTTTCATGAAACAGTTCAATGAAGTCAAATTTCTTATTAATCAAAATGGCTTTTCTTGGGATGACACTTGCCAGATGGTTATAGCTAATGATGAGGTATGGGAGGCTATGAGCAAGGTGAGAACCTCTACTCCATTAGTAGTTATATACAATATTCGGTTAAGTCAACACTAAAACTGTGCCGAGTTACCATAAGCTATGTATTGTTTATGGTCAAAATAGTTCCGAGGGACAATATAGCCATTTGGCACGCACTGTTTCTGTCTCAAGTACAGGTATGTATGTGTTGCTTGAAAATTTGTGAGACATTTTGTTTGTAAGAAGATATACTCTATTCTCTTCTTTGGTATTTTTTTCTTTTAAGTTTGAGAAGAATACGGACTTTTATTACAATTACAATCTTAACATTGTAGTACTTATAATATTTGTTGATTATTCTTGATTATTTATTATTTATACATGTATTAATCTGCTTGTAGGTGAAAGTAACACTAGTTCATCTTCAGAAGCACAAGATAATTGGACATCCGAAATGGATGAATGCTTTATAGAACTAATGTTGGAACAGCACAAGGGGAAGATTGTTCATGGTTTTGATGATCAGATTTGGACGATAATTACGACATCATTTAATGAAAGATGTAAAGTACAATATGACAACCAGGCTCTACAAGATCGATATGCATGTTTCATGAAACAGTTCAATGAAGTCAAATTTCTTATTAATCAAAATGGCTTTTCTTGGGATGACACTTGCCAGATGGTTATAGCTAATGATGAGGTATGGGAGGCTATGAGCAAGGTGAGAACCTCTACTCCATTAGTAGTTATATACAATATTCGGTTAAGTCAACACTAAAACTGTGCAGACCATAAGCTATGTATTGTTTATGGTCAAAATAGTTCCGAGGGACAATATAGCCATTTGGCACGCACTGTTTCTGTCTCAAGTACAGGTATGTATGTGTTGCTTGAAAATTTGTGAGACATTTTGTTTGTAAGAAGATATACTCTATTCTCTTCTTTGGTATTTTTTTCTTTTAAGTTTGAGAAGAATACGGACTTTTATTACAATTACAATCTTAACATTGTAGTACTTATAATATTTGTTGATTATTCTTGATTATTTATTATTTATACATGTATTAATCTGCTTGTAGGTGAAAGTAACACTAGTTCATCTTCAGAAGCACAAGATAATTGGACATCCGAAATGGATGAATGCTTTATAGAACTAATGTTGGAACAGCACAAGGGGAAGATTGTTCATGGTTTTGATGATCAGATTTGGACGATAATTACGACATCATTTAATGAAAGATGTAAAGTACAATATGACAACCAGGCTCTACAAGATCGATATGCATGTTTCATGAAACAGTTCAATGAAGTCAAATTTCTTATTAATCAAAATGGCTTTTCTTGGGAGACTTGATTAAAACTTAGTAGGACGTAGTTTCTATTCATCATGTGATGTAATGATGGAATTGTTTATGTTATGATATACGACTCCGTGTTCTGTTTCCTAAGGATTGTGAAGATATTCCAGTCCGGTGACAACACCAATGTATATCTTAAGGCATTAGTCCCATGTGAGACTTGTGCATGCAATGATTTGCACTTCACAAGTTTCACATGTGCGTTAATGGCTAAAGATATCCATTGGTGTTGTCATCGGGTTGAATTACCTTCACAATCCTTTGGAAACACAAGATGGTGGCAAAAAGAGCCTTTAGTATCTCATTGCATAGTTGTTGAGTGGGAAGCTAAGGTTCCCAAATGCCTTTTTGTAAACCTATATATTCTCATATATAGTCAGTCATAGAGGTATAACCATTGTTTCCCATGAACTATTAAGTCAGGACTACGTAGGCGCTTTCCCCCACAAACGTTTTAACTCGTCGTGTATATTTTATATAGTTTCCGTTTTTATTATTTATACATGTATTAATCTGCTTGTAGGTGAAAGTAACACTAGTTCATCTTCAGAAGCACAAGATAATTGGACATCCGAAATGGATGAATGCTTTATAGAACTAATGTTGGAACAGCACAAGGGGAAGATTGTTCATGGTTTTGATGATCAGATTTGGACGATAATTACGACATCATTTAATGAAAGATGTAAAGTACAATATGACAACCAGGCTCTACAAGATCGATATGCATGTTTCATGAAACAGTTCAATGAAGTCAAATTTCTTATTAATCAAAATGGCTTTTCTTGGGATGACACTTGCCAGATGGTTATAGCTAATGATGAGGTATGGGAGGCTATGAGCAAGGTGAGAACCTCTACTCCATTAGTAGTTATATACAATATTCGGTTAAGTCAACACTAAAACTGTGCAGACAGCTAAAAAATTTGTTGATCAACAGGAACACCCTTATGCAACTTTGTATAAGGGTACAGTCTTGAGACACCATAAAAAACTCTCAGTTATTTTCGGAGGAGGCTTCTCTGTAAAAACCTTAACGACAAATTCAGATACTTCGGTTGACATGGAGAAAGACACAATTGATAAAAATCCTCAAATCTTGCCTAAAGAACCCAAGACAGTCAACAGGAAAAAGCGGGTAAAAAAGTCACAATTAGCTTCAGTACGTAGAGGCAAAGTGCAAAAAAACCAAAGTGATGGTATAAAAGAAGCTTTTATAGATATGGCAAATGTGGTTTCAAAGTTGGTAAGTGTAGAGACGAATAAAAATTATAGTGGTGCAATAGAAAAAGCTGTTGATGCACTTCAAGCGATACCAGACATAGATGATGATCTTTTGCTGGATGGTTGTGATATTCTTGAAGATGAGAAAAAAGCAAAGACCTTTTTGGCATTAGATGTTTCATTACGAAAGAAGTGGTTGCTGAGAAAGCTTAGACACTAGTATTGGTACATTCCGAGTTTCCTTTTAGCATTTAATGGAGGTATTAATGTCTCTCTTAGTCATGGGTTAAAATTAGGATAATTTTTTTTTGAGTTGAAATCAGAAGGTTTGGTTTTTGCATTCATTCACCATGATCTCATATACGGTTTTTAAGATTTAAGAATCATTTTTATTGTTAAACTCCGCAACCATAATTGTTTAGACCTCTTGGTTTTGCATTTGATAAGGAAATCATTGCAGATGGATTGGGAACATCTACTAATCTTAGCTTGGTGGATATGATTCATTTGCTGCTGGGGATTGGAACGTAAATTTGCACATAAAATCTTTTCGGCTTCTACATCAATTGGATCAAGATCTTAGCTTATATACACTTTTCAAGTGAGTTTTTGATTACACCTATTATAGGAGACTTGATTAAAACTTAGTAGGACGTAGTTTCTATTCATCATGTGATGTAATGATGGAATTGTTTATGTTATGATATACGACTCCGTGTTCTGTTTCCTAAGGATTGTGAAGATATTCCAGTCCGGTGACAACACCAATGTATATCTTAAGGCATTAGTCCCATGTGAGACTTGTGCATGCAATGATTTGCACTTCACAAGTTTCACATGTGCGTTAATGGCTAAAGATATCCATTGGTGTTGTCATCGGGTTGAATTACCTTCACAATCCTTTGGAAACACAAGATGGTGGCAAAAAGAGCCTTTAGTATCTCATTGCATAGTTGTTGAGTGGGAAGCTAAGGTTCCCAAATGCCTTTTTGTAAACCTATATATTCTCATATATAGTCAGTCATAGAGGTATAACCATTGTTTCCCATGAACTATTAAGTCAGGACTACGTAGGCGCTTTCCCCCACAAACGTTTTAACTCGTCGTGTATATTTTATATAGTTTCCGTTTTTTGTCCTAGTTTATAAATATAAAATATGCAGTATCAATTAACAACTCTGTGTCCACCATGTCAACAAAAGATGTGGGTTCCATTCTTGTTATAGTATATATATAAAGTTTTTGTTTAAATAAAACAGTATTAAAGTAAAACAAATAAAAAAATCATTTCCTTTTAACTGAAAATCAAAAATTGTGGTATGTTAGTGTATATATTATGTTCAATGAATCTTTGTGTAACCGTTTTATTATGATTCAATCGGCAATAATTTTTTTTTTATTTTTTATATCTTTTACAATAATAAGTCTCTATAAATTAACATAATGTTAAATTATTAAAGAAAACTTACTAATTGTTATCAACTAAACATATTTACAAAAAAATACGTTTTCTTTCATTAGAAACATTTCCTTTTGTATTCATAGCAGTTAAAATTTCGGGATGAATCTAGTCTTCAGTAATTGTATTTAGTCTAGATTGTATTCTTATACTATTGACTTTTAACGTCTTGCTAGTTAGTCATTCAAATAATGTCATTCTGCAGTTCTAAAAAAAACTTTTCCTTGTGTTGAATGTGGATTCCGTGTTTCGAGTTGAAGCCAAAACCAAATAAGAATCAAAATAAATTTAATTTTTTTAGGTAACTCATAGAACATGAAACCAACTCTATTAACACCTTTAGTTTCCCCACACGTGAAGTGAACTATTTCTGGCTAGGAACCTGGTTTGGCCGGGATCCTTGTTGGTGCAACATGGTATTGCGGCGTTAATATATCGTTTATGGGTTGTGCTTGTGGTTACATGTAGCTTCACATCTACTCCGTATATGTTATTCAGATTATTATATACTAGCATTTTACCTGTGTACTGCGGCGGTGGTGGTAACAGCGGTGTGGTGTTTGCGACAGTGTGGTGGTGGTGGCGATGGTTGGTAGTGGTGGTGGTGTGACGGGTGTTGGCGGTGTGTTTATTATTGTAAAAATAATGTAAAAGGGGTAGTGTAGTTATTTTAAGAATTGTTAAGTCTATTTTGTAAATTATTTCTTTAAAGGTATTATAGATATCTTAAGTGGAGATGTTTAAGGGTAGAATGGTCATTTCGCATAGGGACATTTTTATGAGAGAGAGTGTTGAAAAGTGTTAGGATAGAGAGTGTGATAATTTTTATAAAGTAGTACGAGCATGGTACCCGCGCAATGCGGCGGCGGTGGTGGGGAAAGCAGTCTAGTGGTGTCGGTGATGGTACTATTGGTGGTGGCGGCGGTGTCAAGTGGTGTAGGTTGATATAATTATGATAGTGGAAATTTTTAGAAGATAAGAGTTTAAAATGTTAATTATTAAAATAAAGGTTTAGAGTGTATTAATTCATTAAGGGCAAATTTGGTATTTTATAAAAACACTTTCCATAGTGGGTGTTTATTAAGGGTAATTTAGTAATTCCGTATATAACCATTGTGTAACTATTTATAAAAATGGGGGGTGTGATAATTTTTATAAAGGAGTATAGATAGATAATCTCCAAATATATCTTTCTAGTTACAAATATTTCCAAAGAATGAAAGCGCATTGGTTGGTTAAATAGTTAACTTGCAAATCTCTTATTTGTATAATGGTATTACTGCTACCGTTTCTGATACATAAGATGGTCATTATTTGTTTAAGTTATGAACAAAATATATATAAGGATTCCAAATGTTTAGATATGTTTATTGAGGCTGTAAACCTAGCTAGGTAGCGCATCTTCAATTATTCATTTGTTCCAATGTTTCTTGGATAGTAAAAATTTGTCCCTGTCTATTTGTTTTTGTTTTTTTTTTTTTTTTTTTTTTTTTTTTTTTTTTTTTTTTTTTTTTTTTTTTTTTTTTTTTTTTTTTTTTTTTTTTTTTTTTTTTTTTTTTTTTTTTTTTTTTTTTTTTTTTTTTTTTTTTTTTTTTTTTTTTTTTTTTTTTTTTTTTTTTTTTTTTTTTTTTTTTTTTTTTTTTTTTTTTTTTTTTTTTTTTTTTTTTTTTTTTTTTTTTTTTTTTTTTTTTTTTTTTTTTTTTTTTTTTTTTTTTTTTTTTTTTTTTTTTTTTTTTTTTTTTTTTTTTTTTTTTTTTTTTTTTTTTTTTTTTTTTTTTTTTTTTTTTTTTTTTTTTTTTTTTTTTAATAATAGTATATTCTTAAAATCTCCCGTCATCTCCCCTCCCTCGATGTATATGCATCATATATTTGTTCCCGAATGTGAGATATATATATGGGGATGGTAATATAAGGCTGTCGGGTACCTAAGCTTATGTGTGGAACACTCACATATTAGTTTTTTAATCTATAAAATTCATGGGGGCCCAAACATTTCTTCATTAAACAAAAAATACTAAAAAATTAGTATGCGAGGGGTTTCACACCTAAGCTTAGGTGCCGGACAGCCTTATATTCACTTTTCCCCTATATATATATATATATATATATATATACTATATATATAGATATATAGAGAGAGATATATATATATATATATATATATATATATATATATATATATATATATATATATATATATATATATATATATATATATATATATATATATATATATATATATATATATATATATATATATATATATATATATATATATATATATATATATATATATATATATATATATATATATATATATATATATATATATATATATATATATATATATATATATATATATATATATATATATATATATATATATATATATATATATATATATATATATATATATATATATATATATATATATATATATATATATATATATATATATATATATATATATATATATATATATATATATATATATATATATATATATATATATATATATATATATATATATATATATATATATATATATATATATATATATATATATATATATATATATATATATATATATATATATATATATATATATATATATATATATATATATATATATATATATATATATATATATATATATATATATATATATATATATATATATATATATATATATATATATATATATATATATATATATATATATATATATATATATATATATATATATATATATATATATATATATATATATATATATATATATATATATATATATATATATATATATATATATATATATATATATATATATATATATATATATATATATATATATATATATATATATATATATATATATATATATATATATATATATATATATATATATATATATATATATATATATATATATATATATATATATATATATATATATATATATATATATATATATATATATATATATATATATATATATATATATATATATATATATATATATATATAAATTAATGCATTTAAAACTTCATCTAATAACAAAATGATACAATATATATATATATATAATATATATAAAATATGTAGATTACACAATCTACACAAATGTAGATTATGGGTTTTGGGTCAGCTTGGGGTCTGGGTTGGGTCAGCTTGGGGTTAGGTTGGGTCAGATTGGGTCAGCTTGGGGTTAGGTTGGGTCAGGTTGGGTCAGCTTAGGGTCAGGTTGGGTCAGCTTGGGGTTGGGTTGGGTCAGCTTGGGGTCAGGTTGGGTCAGCTTGGGGTTGGGTTGGGTCAGCTTGGGGTTGGGTCAGCTTGGGTTGGGTTGGGTCAGTTGGGTCAGCTTGGGGTTGGGTTGGGTCAGCTTGGGGTCAGGTTGGGTTAGCTTGGGGTTGGATCAGCTTGGGGTTAGGTTGGGTCAGGTTGGGTCAGCTTGGGGTTGGGTTGGGTCAGCTTGGGGTCTGGGTCAGGTTGGGTCAGCTTGGCTAGCTTGGGTTGGGTCAGCTTGACACAATCTACACAAATGTAGATTAATCTACACAAATGTAGATTATGGGTTTTGGGTCAGCTTGGGGTCAGGTTGGGTCAGCTTGGGGTTGGGTTGGGTCAGCTTGGGGTCTGGGTCAGGTTGGGTCAGCTTGACACAATCTACACATAATCTACACAAATGTAGATTAATCTACACAAATGTAGATTATGGGTTTTGGGTCAGCTTGGGGTTGGGTTGGGTCAGCTTGGGGTCTGGGTCAGGTTGGGTCAGCTTGGTTAGCTTGGGTTGGGTCAGCTTGACACAATCTACACATAATCTACACAAATGTAGATTAATCTACACAAATGTAGAACCCAAGCTGACCCAGAACCCAAGCTGACCCAGAACCCAAGCTGACCCAGAACCCAGGCTGACCAAGCTGACCCAGAACCCAGGCTGACCAAGCTGACCCAACCAAGCTGACCAAGCTGACCAACCAAGCTGATCAGAACCCAAGCTGACCCAGAACCCAAGCTGACCCAGAACCCAAGCTGACCCAGAACCCAAGCTGACCCAGAACCCAGGCTGACCAAGCTGACCCAGAACCCAGGCTGACCAAGCTGACCAACCAAGCTGATCAGAACCCAAGCTGACCCAGAACCCAAGCTGACCCAGAACCCATGTCACCGTGTTTTTTTTAAAAGCCACATGTCACGTTCTGATTGGTTCATAGAACCTTCTCTCCCTTCTCTCCCTATATATAAATATATATATATGGGAAAAGTGAATATAAGGTTGTCCGACACCTAAGCTTGGACGTGGAACCCCTCACATATAATTTTTTGATTAATGAATAAATGCTTGGCCCCATGAATTTTATGGATTAAAAAAACAATATGTGAGGGTTCCACACCTAAGTTTAGGTACCTAACAGCCTTATATTACCATCCCCTATATATATATATATATATATATATATATATATATATATATATATATGTGTGTGTGTGTGTGTGTGTGTGTGTGTGTGTGTGTGTGTGTGTGTGTGTGTGTGTGTGTGTGTGTGTGTGTGTGTGTGTGTGTGTGTGTGTGTGTGTGTGTGTGTGTGTGTGTGTGTGTGTGTGTGTGTGTGTGTGTGTGTGTGTGTGTGTGTGTGTGTGTGTGTGTGTGTGTGTGTGTGTGTGTGTGTGTGTGTGTGTGTGTGTGTGTGTGTGTGTGTGTGTGTGTGTGTGTGTGTGTGTGTGTGTGTGTGTGTGTGTGTGTGTGTGTGTGTGTGTGTGTGTGTGTGTGTGTGTGTGTGTGTGTGTGTGTGTGTGTGTGTGTGTGTGTGTGTGTGTGTGTGTGTGTGTGTGTGTGTGTGTGTGTGTGTGTGTGTGTGTGTGTGTGTGTGTGTGTGTGTGTGTGTGTGTGTGTGTGTGTGTGTGTGTGTGTGTGTGTGTGTGTGTGTGTGTGTGTGTGTGTGTGTGTGTGTGTGTGTGTGTGTGTGTGTGTGTGTGCCTAAGCTTAGGAAACTATATTTTGTGATCCATATGTAAAAATGGTGTGGTGTATGCTCTGGTGCCAAGACAATACATGAGACTAGGAAGTTTTCATCCATTTACACTTTTTACCTATAAAAAAAGGATATTGTATTATGTGTATTTGTTATGCAAGGATGACATACTTTTGGAAGTTAATTATACATTACTACATGAAAACTAATGTCGTTTCTCGAATTTATTTTTTCTGTTTATCAAAAGAATCTATATAAAAGTCAAATAATTATTTGATAACTGATACAATTTTAGAAATGAGATTTATTATTAGAAACTTTATGCAATATTACTAGACTATAACAAAACTTAGATACTTTTAATCAAGATCTAGTCAAGTTAGGTAACTTGAGGGAATCTAATTGTTTCAGAAACAAAAAAATTAAAATTTCGAACATTAAGATAAAATTAGCTTCAGCACAATCATATAATAATAGAAATAAAATAAAAGTTAGAGGTTGTATACATTTTAAAAAATGCAAAAGGTATACAGTAGAACCTCTATAAATTGATACTCGGTAAATTAATAACCTCGATAAAACTAATAATTTGACCAGTCCCAACTTGGGACCAGTATAAAATTGGACCCCAATCGATTAAATAATAAGATAACTTTTTTGAAATCACAGTGTATTTATATTGGTCCCAACAAAATCATAAATTAATAATTACTAAAATATTTCAAATTTTAGTAGAAAATGATGTATAGTCATTTGTTTTTTTTTTTTGTAAAACTTTGAATCTATATTGAGTTTATCATTGAACTCTTATCATTTATTTTTCCTCTCACATCTAAAAAATACTCAAAAATGCATTGTAAGAGTTTGGGCATTGTGTACTCGTATTGCAATAATAAGTTGTGGAGAGTTGTATTCTTAAATCATCTTCAACTTCGCCATCAATCGGATTTTGAATGATATCCGTCATAATTTCTTTAATGTTTTGAACCTCATAACATTTATTATTTACTAGCATAATCTAACAAGTGATTCTCATCTATTTTGTGTTGATAATGCATACCCATGAATGTGTTTTCCAAAATTTATATCATAAAACCTCTTTAAATTAATAAATTATTAATTTATCGATATAATAATATCTCGTTAAATTGATAAAATGTGTTGGTCCCAACATTATTAATTTATAGAGGTTTCACTGTAATTATTAAGGAAAACAAACAAATGTGGCAGGTGGAGGTTTTGACATCAAAAGCGTGTGTTTTCATTGCGATAATAATAGTGACACTAGGTTTTCTAAAATATACGTTATAGTTAGTTTACTTTTTTATTTCCCATATAACTGACTAGTATTCCTAAAATACTCAAAATGTTGTTAAGTTCATTAATAACATCAAGCCAACAAAAAACTGAGGGACCTTTTGGTTTACTAAATTTATTAACATTATTATTCATTAGCCGTTTTAAAATGGAATGTAATTAACTTTGAACCATTCTTTATAATGTAAAAAAACTAAAGTTGTGTTCATAACTTTCAAATCTTGTATATCATATGTATCTGATATATGTGACGATCATATAACCTGCCACTTGTAAGTTTTTTTGATTGTTCGGATATATACAATGCAAAAGTTATTAACACAACTTTAATTTTTATAGTTAGTTACATTCACATATATTTATCCCAAATACCAAAACTTTTGATAGATCTATTATATCGCGTGTTATAAAAATTTGTCTTGTAATAGATTTATTGTATCGTAGTTTCTAGTTTTTTTTTTCTTTTATAATAGTCTGTTGACCACGCAGTGCTCATGACAATGGCTATTTTAATACTAACATATATGTGATCAACAGTTTCATTTTAGTGTGACAAGATTTTAACATTCACATAGATAGATTTTGATGAGGCACTATATAATAATGAAAAAAAGAGTGATTTGCTTTGTTTGTGGCTGCTTGTGGGTGATGATGCTAGTCTTGCTCATGGCAATCAAGGGTGTAAATGGAGACACAACAATTCCATTTTCATCTTCTATTTTGGCAAGAAGGCCTCCTAGTAACGTTGTGAATATTGGAGCATTGTTCACAGTGGATTCAGTTATCGGACGTTCCGTGAAGCCTGCTATTGCAGTGCATTTTCATCTTCTATTTTGGCAATTGCAGTGCATTTCTTGGCAACATCGAAGGTAAGTACCGGGCCTTATAATCCTTTACATTATTATGTGAAACTTATTGCTTCTAAACTTAGGGATACATTTGCTTCTACTTATGCTTTGGAAAGAACTAGCTTGACATAACGAGTAATACTATATTGTTACATTTTGTGCCTACTTCATCTTCCTATACATATTTTCATAAAATTAGTTTGTTGCATAATTTCATGTTCGTGTTGGTCCTAGCTAAGTGCTTCTAGGATTGATATGTCATTATACACCTTAGTAAATTTAGAATTGTTAAGACCAAGATTCGTTGGATTACTTGGTTGTTGCGTGTGTTATCAGCGATCCTCAACGAATACAAGTCAACACCAAGTGTTTTGACCAGTCAAAAGAACATTCCAAGTTTGTAAGCCAATTTAAGCGAGAAGGTTTAAAAGAGAATCCGACCAACAAAATAGTCACATGTTTGACTACAACAAGAAGACAAACTACCTATGTTACTAGATAAGTTCATTTTAGGAATGGACAGTTTGTGTAAGATTGCTTGGACAGTTTGTGTAAGATTGCTGACACATCTTTTCTTTCACCAAAATGGCTAAGGAACAAGTTAGACAAGTTAACATTTAATGTCAAATGTACTTCACCAATAGAATGTTGACAACAATCTTCACATCAACATCCAAGACCTTGAAGGTCGTTGCAAGTATAAAAGACAATGGTTGGTGAAGAACAAAAGCTCTCGAGCATATTGTAATACGCGTTTCATAAGAAACAGTTGAAGTTAGTCTTCATTCGACGTGTATTCAAGTGTTAAAATCTTATTAGTTCTAGATTCCCAAAACATGTTAGTCATGTTATAAATTATAATCATTGTATTAAAGTTAGTTAGTAAGTAACTTACAGGTGTAACACGTACTTATGTTATAAATTGAGTTAACAGTGTCTGCTTCATACTTTGTGTGTTTGTTTCATACATATGATATACTCCCTCCGTCTCAATTTAAATGTCATAGTCTGACTTTTTAAGTCTTTTTTTCTCAACTTTCACCGTAAATATTTTTGTTTGTGTTATACAATACTTAATGTAAAATATATAGATGAATTGAGTTTTAGATGTATTTTTCATTGATATAACTTTTATTAAGTATTATATTACACTAACAAAAATACTTACGGTCAAAGTTAGAGAAGAAAGACTTAGCAAGTCAAATTTGGACATTTAAATTGGGACAGAGGGGGTATTTCCCTTCTTGGAAAACGTTACCTTGTTGTAGTTATCATGTATCTATACTATACATGCAGATTGTTGATCGAATTTGTTTCTTTGATTTGTGGTTCCTTATTGATGTAGCTCTGCAGTTGATGGAGAATGATGTGGTGGGTATAATCGGGCCACAATCCTCCATTATTGCCCGCTTAATTTCCCATGTTGTTAGTGAACTTCACATACCACTCCTTTCGTTTGGTGCGACGGATCCAACACTTTCAAGTCTTCAATACCCTTACTTTGTCCACACCACACTAACTGACTACTACCAAATGTCTGCTATAGCCGACTTAGTTTCATATTTTGATTGGAAAGAAGTCACTGTCATATTTGTTGACGATGATTATGGTAGAAATGGGATTATGGCCTTGGACGACGCCCTTGATAAGAAACGAGCCAAGATTTCTTACAAAGCTTCATTTACTCCCGGTGCATCTCATAGTGACATTACAGAACTACTAACTGGAATCAACTTGATGGAGTCTCGGGTTTATGTTGTTCATGTATATCCTGACTCGGGTCTTGATATTTTTACTGTGGCAAAGACGCATGGGATGATGACAAGTGGTTATGTTTGGATTACTACAGATTGGCTTATGGCGGTATTGGATTCATCAGACTTTCCAAATCCTAAAACGATGGATCTCATTCAAGGGGTTGTTTCGCTACGCCAACATACATCAAGTTCTGATCTTAAGAAATCTTTTGCAAATCAATGGAAAAGTATAAAAGGCAAAAAAACATCAAGCTTTAACTCATATGCTCTGTATGCTTATGATTCTGTATGGTTACTTGCACATGCTCTAGATAAAATTTTGAAATCTGGAGGAGGTCTCACATTTTCTAATGATTCAAAACTACGACAAACTAATGGAAGCCACCTTAAGTTTTCTGCTCTTCGGATGTTAAATGAAGGAGAGCAGCTTCTCCAAACAATCCTTGCCACGACGTTCGTGGGATTGACTGGTGAGGTGAAATTTGACCAGGAGAAGAACTTGATGCATCCGGCTTATGATGTTTTGAACATAGGTGGGACGGGTATACGGACTGTTGGATATTGGTCAAACTATTCGGGTCTCTCAACTTCTACTCCTAATCATTGTATGCAAAACAAGCAAAAAACTCTGCAGATGATCAGCATAGGCTTTATAGCATAGTTTGGCCTGGTGGAATGAGTAAAGTTCCACGGGGCTGGGTTTTTCCGAACAATGGAAAGCCTTTGAGGGTTGCTGTCCCATATGGCTATAGCTACAAAGAAGTGGTGACAAAAGAAGAGTCTCCTAAAGGGGCAAAAGGATATTGCCTCGACGTGTTTGAAGCTGCTGTGAATTTACTTCCTTACCCCGTCACTCCAGAGTACATATTATATGGTGACGGTCAAAAGAATCCGAGCTACACTGATCTTGTGAGAGATGTCGCTGACGATGTGAGTAATTTCTTGGTTGCAAGTCTAACCGGAGTGTTGGTTATTTAGTATAACTAACATGATTTTAGTGATATTTGAAGAATGTATGAATATGGAGAATATATTTCTGATTACTGTGTGAAAAGGAATACAAGAAAAATGAATATATGTATCTATTATCTACTGCATCTACTTTATATATTTTATACAAAATGATAACCGCCTCTAACTAATACATTTAACTAATTACAACTTAACTCCCTAATATATCTATTATTTACAATATGAACCTTAGACAATTATATATATTCTTCATCCCCCCTCAAGTTGGAGGCTTGGAAAGACCTAACTTGGCACTAAGAATGTTGTGTTGTGCTTGAGAAAGAGGCTTGGTCATAAGGTCTGCCAACTGCAAATTAGAAGGAATATGTGCAGTTTGAACAAACCCTTCTTCCACTTTGTCTCTTGTAAAATGTGTATCAATGTCCAAATGCTTTGTTCGTTCATGGAAGCAAGGGTTAGCAGCGATGAGTTGGGCAGATTTGTTATCACAAAACAAAGTAATAGGTAATCGAATAGGGATGTGTAAATCTTTGAGAAGGAAACTTAACCAAACAAGTTCACATGTAGTAGCAGCCATGCTTCGATATTCTGCTTCTGTGGAAGAACGTGAGACTGTTGGTTGTTTCTTTGTTTTCCAAGAAACAAGAGAATGGCCTAAAAAGATACAATAACCAGTAAGAGAACGTCTGGTCATGACACATGAAGCCCAGTCTGCATCTGAAAAACCTGTTAACTGAAGATCAGTCTGAACAGGGTAAAATAATCCTTCACAAATGGTTCCTTTAAGATATCTCAAGAGATGTCTAGCAGCCTGCATATGTTCTTGAGTTGGTGCAGAAACAAATTGGCTTAAATGTTGGACTGGATAAGAGATATCTGGACGTGTCATGGTAAGATACAAAAGTCTGCCCACTAGTCTTCTATAGGTGTCTGCAGCAGGCAAGGGATCACCTTTGCCTAATTTTAGCTTCAAATGAGTAGGAAAGGGAGTAGGTGCAGGTTTAGCACCAGTAAAACCAGAATTCTGAAGAAGATCAAGGATGTACTTTCTTTGATTAAGAAAAGTACCAGTGGAAGTCCTGCAAATTTCTATGCCAAGAAAATATTTTGCAGGACCCAAATCTTTTATTGTAAATTTAGCATCAAGTGCTTTCTTGATAAAAAGAATATCTGCCTCACAAGTACCAGTTAACAAAAGATCATCAACATATACCAAAGCTATTAAAATGTTTGAGCCTTCAGTCTTGACAAACAGAGAGTAGTCATGTTTAGATTGCATGAAGCCCAATGATATCAAAAATCTGGTAAATTCTTGGTTCCATTGTATAGAGGCCTGCTTAAGACCATATAATGATCTTTTCAGTTTGCAAACCTCCCCTTCTTTTGCCTTAAAATAACCAGCAGGGGGTTTCATGTAAATGTCTTCTTCAATATATCCATGCAGGAAAGCATTATTTATGTCCAATTGATGAAGATGCCACTGTTTGGCTGTAGCCATTGCAATAATAACTCTGACAGTGGCTAACTTAGCTACTGGGGAGAAAGTATGCTTATAATCTAAACCTTCTTGCTGAACAAAACCTCTCACAACTAATCTGGCTTTAAACCTTTCCACTTCCCCATTAGCTTTATACTTTACTTTATATACCCATTTAGAAGTAATGGCTTCATGTCCCTCTGGTAATGTAGTTAAATCCCAGGTATCATTCTTTTCAAGAGCAACTAACTCATTGTTCATGGCCTGAACCCATTCAGGATGTTTAGAAGCCTCAAAGTAAGTAGAGGGTTCATAGACAGCTAACACATTGGCCAAAAAAGATAGATGCTCCTTGGGAATAGACTCAATATTTTGATTGGTAAAAAGAGGGTAATGAGTATTTAAAGAAACAAAATTAGCAGCAAAAGGAGTGACATAATCCTTTAACCAAACAAGTTTAGAAGTATTCCTATTAGACTTTCTAGAATGTGTAACAGGAACAGACTGAGGATGAATAGCAGGAGGATTATCAGGTTGAATGATGGGAACAACATTTTCCTCAGGAACCACATGAGATTCTGAGGGACTAGTCTGAACAAGAGTAGGAGTTGATTGAGAAGTCTCAAAAGAGGGAAACTCATTAAAAGTGGGAGAAGCAGAATGAACAGAAGTCTTGTAAGGAAAAATGTGTTCTTTGATAACCACATCTCTACTTAAAAGAACTTCATGAGTATCAAGGTTATACAATTTGTATCCTTTATTATTTGAAGGATATCCTATGAGAATACATTTCCAAGCTTTGTTTTCAAACTTGTCTCTAAGATTTTTGGGAACATTTGCATAGCAGAGACAACCTATTACTCTAAGATTCTCATAAGAAGGAGGTTGACCATGTAGAATCTCATAAGGAGATTTCCATGATAAAGATTGCATAGGCATTTTGTTGATCAGATATGTGGCAGCAAGTATACAATCTCCCCAAAATTTAATAGGAAGATTAGCATGTAATCTTAATGCTCTAGCAGTATCTAAAAGATGCCTATGTTTTCCCTCAACTACACCATTTTGTTGAGGAGTATAAGACATGGATCTTTGATGAACAATCTGTTGGGATTTTTGGGTTTTTATCAAAGTAATATTATCCTTATAATATTAAAACGCAGCGGAAAATTGAACCTTTCAATATATTATATGTAGTTAAAAACCAAAGTTTAACTTATAAAAGAAAACCCAAACAATAAGGATCATGTATATGAATAACATACATACAAAACAACAACCATAGGGTGTTTTAGAAGACTACCTTCTTCCAAGCTTATGAGATGGTTGATATGAAGGAGATGATGATCTTGAAGTGGCAAGTCTTCAACCTAGAAGAACCTCAAGCTTGTATACCCCAAACTATCAACAAACACCCAAACTATGCTAGGATTTGAACTTGAAAAACCCTTCCCTTTTGTCCTCCTTGATGCCGAAAATTATCAAGAAAAAGCAAGAGAAGTTCTTAGTTGAGAATGAGAGAGTCTTGTCTTACAAAATATGCATGTAAGAAGTTATAGTTTCAATGTGTAGTGTGTGTTGTCAACAATGCAAGACTATAAGTGTTGTATGTTGAACAACACATCAAAATGCACATGGGGGGGGGGGGGCGGCCTCACTAGAGGTTTTACAAACATTTTGTGGCAAATTATATAAACCCATTTACATGTACATTTTATAGATAAATTGTAACATAACTTGTTACATATCTTATGTAACATATTACATATTATACACAACACACATAACATTTCTCTCAAAATAAATCATCCATATAATTTATTTACATATCTCAAGTGTAATTATTTAGAAACCCACTTTCTAAATGTTTCAAGTATTGATATTTATTTAAAGATCAAAATCATATAAATAAATACCATAAGTGTTTGTCTAGCTTGTTATTGGGTATGACCCGACTTGGATCATCACGTACTAGCCACGTCAACTTAATATGTGTCTTGGGCAGACGAAATCCAACAATCTCCCACTTGCACAAGATTCATAGAAGATTGACGCAAGCAGCAAATACCGCCTAACAACGGTTTGCTACCCCTAATACGTATGACGAAGTGCCATTCAATAACATCATCCTCTTCAAGTCCCTTACTTGAAATGATTTAGGTGAATCGATCATTTATCCTTTTGTCACAGATGTCATGTTAAATCTTAGAGACACAGAGTGATCATTCTCTATTGATTTAACTTTGTAACAGGCCTTAGACATCTTACTCTCAACGAATAAGAGGGACAAATTCCATTTCGACTACATACGTCTTTCACAATCACCTTATATCATACCTGAGCTTAGTCTTATGTACTGCCATGTTTCAGAACAGCGAAGAGCTAAGTCAAAGTATAATATTCAGTGAATATCAAGACCCGATATGTATCTCAGGTCTGAGGATACAATGATATTCGCCTTTTAACTCAAGATTACTTATGATCTATCATAGAGATTCTATGTAGTAATGCTTGAGAGCAGGTCAGTCCAATATTTGTATCCCACAAATATCTATGAACCTTGGTAGCAACACTTTGCTCTATATTCAAAACCTTTTGAATATCTACCAATCCAAGTTCATAATAATCTTACATTCATATTTGTTCCCATAAATATGATCGACTACGGACATTTAGAATAATTAACTTATTCATGGATTTAAACATGCAAAATTGGAACATAACACAATTTAAATGCAAAATACCAATATTCATATAAATGTGTTAATAACTACAAGTGTTCCGATATCCAAATACATAAAATAGATCAAATCCAATCACTAGAATATCGAAGTCCCATGGCACAAGTATGACTCTCATGCTTAGGCCTTTCAAGGAGCTTCGTGAGTGGGTCCGCAACATTTTGATCGGTGTGGACTTTGTGAATACATATCTTTCCCTTTTCAACTTCATCCCTTATGTAGTTGAATCTCCGCTCAATGTGCCTAGTCTTTTGATGTGCACGAGGTTCCTTGATTTGAGCAATCGCACCCTCGTTATCACAAAGAATTTCTAGGGGTTCTTGAATGGAAGGAACAACCCCTAGATCGGCAATGAATTTCTTCAACCATGCAGCTTCTTGTGCTGCTAAAGAAGCGGCGATGTATTCAGACTCTGTAGTGGACAATGCAACCACATCCTGCTTTGAGCTTTTCCATGAAACAGCTCCTCCGTTTAGAATGAATATGTACCCCGATTGTGATCGAGAATCATCTCGATCAGTTTGGAAACTCGCATCCGTGTAACCCTTTACAACGAGTTCCTCCTCACCAGATCCATATATTAAGAACATATCTTTAGTGTTTCTAAGATATTTCAATATATATTTGACAGCCATCCAATGACTATCACCTGGATTTTGCTGGTATCTACTTGTCATGCTTAAAGCGCATGACACGTCCGGTCTCGTGCATATCATAGCATACATGATGGATCCTATAGCAGATGCATATGGGATTCCACTCATTTTCTCTTGCTCAACTTTTGAGCTAGGAGATTGAGAAGTACTCAATATAGTTCCTCTTTGAATAGGCACCAAACCCTTTTTGGAGTTTTCCATCTTGAACCTTTTCAAGATCTTGTCTATGTATGCACTTTGATTCAAACCTATTAAGCGCCTTGATCTATCCCTATAGATCCTTATTCCCAAAATATAGGCGGCTTCACCAAGATCCTTAATGGAAAAGCAACTTCCAAGCCAGGCTTTTACACCTTCCAAGGTTGGAATGTCATTTCCAAATAGTAGAATGTCATCGACATATAATACTAGAAAAGTAATGATGCTCCCACTAGCCTTCTTATACACACAAGCTTCATCAGTGTTTTTGATGAAGCCAAATTTCTTGACTTCTTCATCAAAACGACGATTCCAGCTTCTTGATGCTTGTTTCAATCCATAGATTGATTTCTTTAACTTGCATACTTTATTAGGATGCTTAGGATCGACAAAACCTTCAGGCTGATCCATATAGACATCTTCCTCAAGATATCCATTTAGAAAAGCGGTTTTGACATCCATTTGCCATATCTCATAGTCATAATGTGCGGCTATGGCAAATAATATCCTAATAGACTTTAGCATTGCCACAGGCGAAAAAGTTTCATCATAATCGACCCCTCGAGTTTGAGTGAAACCTTTTGCTACAAGTCTAGCTTTATAAGTACTCAAGTTTCCATGCATATCGTGTTTCAATTTGAACACCCACTTACTTCCAACTACTTTGGAATTAGGAGGTTCAACAACCAATTCCCAAACTTGGTTGTCATACATGGATTGCATCTCAGCGTTCATGGCCTCTAGCCATTTGTCCGAATCTGATTTGGACATTGCATCATGGTAGGTGGTAGGTTCATCAGAAACTACCATGTAGCATTCATCCACGAGAAATCCATATCTCTCAGGTGGATAAGTAGCTCTACCAGATCTACGAACGTTTTGTGTGTCTTGATCAACCCTTTGATCATCTTCAACATCCTTTTGTTGAATGCTAGTGTCACCCAAGTGTGTATCTGTCAGTGGTTCTTGATCTTCTTCAAGTTCCACTGTTCTGGAACTAGTTCCTTCCATAAGGAATTTAGTCTCCAAGAACTCAGCCTTTCGAGCAACAAAAACATTTTGCTCAATAGGATTGTAGAAATAATATCCCAAATCATCTTTAGGATATCCTACAAAGATACATTTAGTGGATCGGGGCTCTAATTTGTTTGAGGCATCATGTCTTACATAAGCCTCACAACCCCATACCTTTAAATATGACAAAGATGGAACTCTTCCATGCCATATTTCAAAAGGTGTTTTCTCCACTTTCTTGGTGGGAGCCATATTTAAAATTCGGGCAGCAGAGATTATGGCATATCCCCAAAATGATAGAGGTAGTGAGCTTTTACTCATCATGGAACGAACCATATCTAATAGAGTTCGATTCCTCCTTTCAGACACACCATTATGTTGTGGTGTTCCAGGTGGAGTTAGTTGTGAGATAATCCCACAACTTCTAAGATGATCTTGAAAAGCATCACTTAGGTATTCACCTCCTCTATCAGAACGAAGAATTTTTATTGACTTACTGAGTTGGTTTTCTACTTCATTCTTGAAAATTTTGAACATTTCAAAAGCTTCACTCTTATGTTTCAATAAGTATACATAACCGTAACGACTATAGTCATCGGTGAATGTAATGAAGTATCTTTCACCATTCCTAGTCATTGGCTTAAAAGGACCACATACATCCGAATGTATGATACCTAATAAATCTTTTGCCCTTTCATTAGTGCCTTTGAAAGGTGCTTTAGTCATCTTGCCTTGTAAACAAGACTCACATACATTAAATGAATCATTTGATTTTGTTTTCAAAAGACCATTCTTTTGAAGTGTTAGTATGCGATTCTTATTTATATGGCCAAGACGACAATGCCAAATATAGGTTTCACTTAAATCTAATTTAAGTTTCTTGGTGGTAGCTTGGTACATTGAGTTATCATATGTTGTGTTTTCATGAACTAATTCATAAATACCATTTAAAGGCATAGCTTTAAAATAAAATACATCATTCATAGAAACATGGATATCATTGTTAACAAAATTAAAATCATATCCAACATGTCTTAAACGGGAAACAGAAATAATACTCCTAGTCAAACTAGGTGCATACAAAACATTGTTCAATACAATTTCCAAACCATTTGGAAGTTTCAAAAGATAGTCTCCTTGGGCTTCAACATGCACCAATGCACCATTGCCCATAAAGAGACTAATGTCTCCCTTCTTGATGTGCTTCTTTCTTCTGAACCCCTGTAACATATTACAAATATGAGTTCCACATCCGGTATCCAATACCCATATGTAAGAAAAAACAGTATTAAGCTCAATATATATCATAAATATTGTACCTGAGGTTTGCCCTGCATCCCTCTTAGCTTTTAACTCTTTGAGATAGGTTGGACAATTACGTTTCCAATGTCCTACCTCCCCACACTCAAAGCATGGGTCATTGACAGCAACCTTTTGCTTCTTCGCTTTTGGAGTATCCATTTTTCCCTTTCCTTTGCCTTTGAAATTCCCTTTGTTGTTACCCTTTCCCTTAGCAACATTTGCCTTGGGTCCGGAGTAAGCCCTTTTATTAGTGCCTTTATTGATCGTGAGAACGGGTTGAACTTTTCCTCCCATACTAGCCTCAGCCGTTTTGAGCATCCCATGGAGCTCGGAAACGGTCTTGTCCCATCCGTTCATGTTATAATTTAACACAAAGGTTTCAAATCTCTTAGATAATGAGTTAAGGATCATATCCGTAGCTAGCTCATTTGAAACGGGACAATTTAGCCTTTCGAGGCGATCAATATAGCTTTTCATTTTTAGAACATAAGTTGAGACGGATTGTGAATCATCCATGCGACATGCATGAAGTGCTCGAACCGTTTCGAAGCGCTCAACCCTTGCCTTTTGTTGGAACATTTCCTTGAGTTGGGTAATCATGTCGTAGGCCCCATGGTTTTCGAACTCCTTTTGGAGTTCGGGAGTCATACTCGCTAACATTATGCAACTAACTTGCACGGAGTCCTCGACATACTTAACCCAATCATTATAGGCTTCAACTTCAGTTTCTTCGGGCTCATCAGGAATAGGATCGTCTAACACATAGGATTTCTTTTCGTGCCTAAGAACAATTCTCAGGTTACGAAACCAATCCACAAAGTTGTTTTGGTTTAGACGATCCTTTTCAAGGATGGATCTTAGTGAAAAATTATGGACGTTTTGGTTGGGGTTTATTGCATTGTTAGCGGCCATCTACAAGATTAACAAAGTTCTTTATTAGTATTTTCGATATCAAATATAAATTTTAATTGTTAATACCCTTTTATGTCTCATGGACAATTAATAATTAAAACCTAGAATCCAACGTTATATTTAAATGATGGTTAGGTGACCTTTATCCCATGATCTAAATTAACAAGGTAGTCAACGTTTGACAATTGCAACACTTTACAATTTCTAGCGGTATGGGACCGGTTTAATATCTTATATTAAGTTGGCATGTTTAATCCCATCAACGCCTTTGGTTACCATGCTTCGGTGACCCTAATCACATGGCTTCCAAATCAAGTTGTCCTACTTATACACACATGTAAATTTATCTATACTAGTGGTTAGGTGACCTTTATCCCATAAGTACAATAAATTTACCTTAACTTATAAGTTCCCTCAAAGTAGTTAGGTGACCTTTATCCTACAAAGAGTTCCCAAATAATTAAGTGTTGTATAAAAGGATGGCGTTTAACTTGTTTTTCAAGGGTCGTTTGAGTTTTTATATTCTAGTTAAAAACTATGTACCATAATGAATTTTGAAATCCAAATTTCAAGGTTCTTTTTATAAAATCCATTTTTATAATTGTGACCATTAACTTTTAATAAAACCCATTTTATTTTACCAAGTTAATGTCAATATTAAAACCAATTTTAATCTTTATGTGTGTCTTTTAGTTTGTTGGTTTTTTAAGCATCCACATGACAAAATAATAAACAACCATACAAACATGACAAACATAATAATAAGTGCACAACATTAGCCAACTATTTTGACCACACTTGTTAGCCGAAACAAGTGGGTCAAAAGGTCTCAACCTAAGGGACAAAGTAACACAAAATTTTGTGTTAGTTGAGCTCCCACTTGATCTTGCATCCAAATGCTTCAAGTAACCTTTTGTGATGTGTTTTGAATGTCTTTCTTCATTTTGATAACCCACTGCGCCGCAGTGGGTCTAATACACTCCCACTGCGCCGCAGTGGGAACTCACTGGTCTTCGGCTGCATAATCCCCCACTGCGCCGCAGTGGGTTTGACATACTCCCACTGCGCCGCAGTGAGAACTTACGGGTCTTTTCATTAGGCCTCCAACTTCAGCCCCAAACCTTTTGATGCCTTCTTGGAGATTACATTTATAAGAAAAAATGCAACTAATCTACTTATTACATACCAAATGAAATAAATAGATTACATAACCAAATGAATGAATAAATCCTATTTAACTATTACAACCATTGAATAATTAAATAAATACAAACACATCCACACATCACAAACAATCACAAGGTCTCTTGGCTAAGTTGTGACACTAAAATACACAAAAAAAAAGGAACCTCCTTTTTGTGTATTAATTTCGGCCATAACCAAAAATGGCCAAAACATTGGATTTTGTCCAAACAAAATATCAACTTTTGATGTATGTATCCATATAACCGGCTCTAGATGCCATTGTTGGGATTTTTGGGTTTTTATCAAAGTAATATTATCCTTATAATATTAAACGCAGCGGAAAATTGAACCTTTCAATATATTATATGTAGTTAAAAACCAAAGTTTAACTTATAAAAGAAAACCCAAACAATAAGGATCCATGTATATGAATAACATACATACAAAACAACAACCATAGGGTGTTTTAGAAGACTACCTTCTTCCAAGCTTATGAGATGGTTGATATGAAGGAGATGATGATCTTGAAGTGGCAAGTCTTCAACCTAGAAGAACCTCAAGCTTGTATACCCCAAACTATCAACAAACACCCAAACTATGCTAGGATTTGAACTTGAAAAACCCTTCCCTTTTGTCCTCCTTGATGCCGAAAATTATCAAGAAAAAGCAAGAGAAGTTCTTAGTTGAGAATGAGAGAGTCTTGTCTTACAAAATATGCATGTAAGAAGTTATAGTTTCAATGTGTAGTGTGTGTTGTCAACAATGCAAGACTATAAGTGTTGTATGTTGAACAACACATCAAAATGCACATGGGGGGGGGGGGGCTCACATGAGGTTTTACAAACATTTTGTGGCAAATTATATAAACCCATTTACATGTACATTTTATAGATAAATTGTAACATAACTTGTTACATATCTTATGTAACATATTACATATTATACACAACACACATAAGTGTTTATTTTGCCAAATAAACATATTCACATTTCTCTCAAAATAAATCATCCATATAATTTATTTACATATCTCAAGTGTAATTATTTAGAAACCCACTTTCTAAATGTTTCAAGTATTGATATTTATTTAAAGATCAAAATCATATAAATAAATACCATAAGTGTTTGTCTAGCTTGTTATTGGGTATGACCCGACTTGGATCATCACGTACTAGCCACGTCAACTTAATATGTGTCTTGGGCAGACGAAATCCAACACAATCCCCTTTTGTTTGAAAAAATTTGAACAGTTTTTGTTGACCAATTCAGTACCATTGTCTGATCTAATAAACTTGACCTTTTTATGAAAATGATTTTCAACATATGAAAGAAAATCAGAAACTACTGAAAGAATTTGATCCTTTGTGTGAATCAAATGAGTCCAAGTGGCTCTGCTTTTATCATCCACAATGGTAAAGAAATAATGAGCCCCATTTAAGGAAGGAAATTTATAAGGACCCCAAAGGTCCATATGAAGAAGATCAAAAATGTTAGCAGAAGTAGAAGAACTTATAGGAAAGGACAACCTATTATTTTTGGAAAGCATGCAAGTCTCACAATGAAAATCAGAAGCATCAAAGTGTTTACAAGCATCAATATGCACTAATTTGGACAAAGAGGAATGTCCAAGTCTAGCATGCAATACATCCAAACTGAGAGCAGATTTAGGCATTACAAAGTTACTAGAAGCATTTTTACACAAACAAGCAATAGGAACAGAAGTTTTATGAGCTTCATAGAAATCAGAAACAGAAGCTTCAAATGCATCTACACTTGGTGTAGGCTTGCAGATGTACAACTTGTTGGACCCTTTTCCAAGTGCAACCACTTGATTAGTGGAAGGGTCCTGAAACACAAAATCATCAGGATAAAAATGAGCAACAAGCTTATTGGTTTGAACTAAAGAACCAACAGACAAAAGATTAACTTGGAATTCTGGAACATAAAAAACATTGATTAAAGTGACATATGGAGTAAGCTTGACAGATCCTATAATAGTCACTTGTTTAAAAGTACCATCAGGAAGTTTGATTAGAATTGGCTTTGGTAATACTTTTATGGCATGAAACAGGTTGAGATTAGGGGACATATGATCAGTGGCTCCAGAATCACTAATCCAATCTTTCTTCACATCCAAGTTAGGATGACATAAAAGAGCATATGCAACAGGATTGGTAAACAGGGCATTACATGAGGCATAGAAAGAAAAAATACATGCATGCTCAGAAGTACTTGCAAAATTAGAGGAAGTACTAGCCACATTAGCAGGATTAGAGTATTGATCAGCCATAGGACTCTTGCCATTGAACATTTTGAAAACTTCTTGACACACTGCAGCAACTAATTGTTGTTGGTCCATGATTTGTTTTGGTGCACCAGTGGCTCCATAATCTATATGTGGTGTGTCAAATGGAGAATCACCATTGATTTCTTCAAAAGATGAACAACCTACTTGATTAGCCATCCTTCCTCCTTTCTTAGGTTTTCTACCCTTGTACCAATCTGGATATCCAAGTCTCTTAAAACATTGTTCATACAGGTGCCCTTCTTGTTTGCAGTAAGTGCATACCCTCTTATTATCACCCCTAGGCTCATATTTGGTGAATTTTCCCTCTCTTTTTACACCAAAAGAAGGTCTAGCACTATTATTGGCAAAAAATGCAGACTGCTCAATAGGATGACTAGTTACCTGCCTTTGTTTTTCAACTTGTTGAACAATGTAATATGCTTTATTAATACTAGGCAGAGTATCCATTGACAGAATTTGACTCCTAACCGTATCATAGTCATCATTGAGTTTCATTAAAAACTGCATTAACTTGGATCTATTATCCATCTCAAGAATCTTTTTAGTCAATTCACAAGTACACTCAACAGATTTTCCACAAGTACAAGTAGGCACACTATTCAAATTGCTCAATTCATCCCAACATCTCTTCAATTTATTGAAAAAAGAAGCAATAGAAAGGTTACCTTGAGTAATTTTGCTTAATTCCCTTTCTAGTTGAAAAATCAGAGGACCATTACTTTGGCCATACCTCTCAGTAATTTCTTTCCAGAGTTCTGCAGCAGATTGAGTATACATGAAGGCTTCTGACAATTCTGGTGCCATAGAATTCAATATCCAGCAAATGACCATAAAATCATAACGAATCCATCTCTGAATATCAACTGAAGCAGCATCAGTAGGTTTGATGCATGTACCATCAATAAAACCTAATTTTAACTTTGCTCCCAGTGCCATCTTAATGTTGCGACTCCACCCTAGGAAATTTCCACCATTAAAAGGAGTATTGGTAAGAACCATACCAGGATGATCCGAGTTAGTCAAACTCAATGGATCATTAATTGAATTCAAATTGGAACTATTATTTGGATCAGGAATCGCCATTTGAAAATTTCAAGTTCTGAAACCCTAATTTGATATAAAATTGAACAAACTGACTATAAATTTGATTAATATTGATCAAATTTAAGAAAATATAACGATTTGTATAGAATTGGATAAGAAATTTGATCAGAAAAGATCAGAAACTGATCGGAAAGTGTAGTCGGAAACTTGATCGAAAAATTGATCAGAAATTGAACGGAATTTAATCGAAATCTGAAATTGAATGAAGAATTAGGGTTTCAGATTCCATGTGCTCTGATACCATGAAGAATGTATGAATATGGAGAATATATTTCTCATTACTGTGTGAAAAGGAATACAAGAAAAATGAATATATGTATCTATTATCTACTGCATCTACTTTATATATTTTATACAAAATGATAACCGCCTCTAACTAATATATTTAACTAATTACAACTTAACTCCCTAATCTATCTATTATTTACAATATGAACCTTAGACAATTATATATATTCTTCAATATTGGATTGACTCGTTGACCAAGTTAATTTTATTAATAATTAACAAGTTAGGAGATGCGGAGTGCATGCTTGTTTAATTATAATAAAATTACATATCATTCGATTTATATATATGTACATATCATGTATGTGTATATAAACTTTATTGTATACTTTGTTTCAAACAAAGTACATATGAAAATGATGGTTCATGGTTTATTTGATATTGAAACTAAATAAATCGGATGGGATAAAACATGTCAGGACACCATGTGGTCCACATTGGTCAACATAAAAGAGAAGATAAAAAAAGGAACTAAATGGATAAAATGCAAAGGATGGAACGGTTGGTAGTTTTCACTATCATTAACAGTTTCCAATTTTATCCTATATATCTCCTTCATAAGGGTACTGGTTTTTTCTTCTCTTTCGACACTCAAGAAATATCACATATTCTGTTCTTGAAATTTCACATCTAATCCGATTAAATCATTAGTACCCACAAATAGGTTTAATTTGATAGTGACTACACGATTTGTGAAATAATCCAAGCAATATATTTTATCATCTTTGTTCGTTTTCTGTTTTTCCTGTTTGAAACTTGTATATCACGTCCATATTCAACACGGAGGCCCTTCCAATTTCAGTTAACCAATCTAAAATAAATGTTAGAGTTTGATATGAAATCTTTAGTTTTTTAATAGAAAGAACCTTTTACAGCTTTATGTTCTACTATATTGTATATTTTCAGAAGTACGATGCAGCTGTAGGAGATATTACTATCATTACAAACCGAACGAAGGTGGAAAGCTTGTCATAATGATATTGGAACACATTTTACATACACCCCAAGGTTTGTGTTCAGACTGCAAGATAAAGTAGGTTGAAGTTTAACTTCTTAATAGTTCTTTGATAAATTGCATATGCAGGTGCAAGAATAAAGAACTACCTATAAGAGTATGAAGTTTAGCCGCTTCAAGAAGTTTGGACTTGGCTTTGATATACTCTTTGAAGGATTGGACACAGGCTAGTAAAAATAGTGTCAAGTAAAAACAATGGAATTTGTAAATTTATGTGTATTTACCTTCAAGTATTCAAATGGATAGCAAGGGTTCAATCCATAGCGACACCCCGATATTCGAATATTTGGATCGAGTAAATACTAAGATGAAAATTCAATCCTTAGGACATTTTCATTTACGCATAAATTTGTATTTCTTGAGAATTATTAGAGTTAATCATGGATATCACTAAAATGGGGGAGGAATGTTGGTTATTTAGTATAACTAACATGATTTTAGTGATATTGGATTGACTCGTTGACCAAGTTAATTTTATTAATAATTAACAAGTTAGGAGATGCGGAGTGCATGCTTGTTTAATTATAATAAAATTACATATCATTCGATTTATATATATGTACATATCATGTATGTGTATATAAACTTTATTGTATACTTTGTTTCAAACAAAGTACATATGAAAATGATGGTTCATGGTTTATTTGATATTGAAACTAAATAAATCGGATGGGATAAAACATGTCAGGACACCATGTGGTCCACATTGGTCAACATAAAAGAGAAGATAAAAAAAGGAACTAAATGGATAAAATGCAAAGGATGGAACGGTTGGTAGTTTTCACTATCATTAACAGTTTCCAATTTTATCCTATATATCTCCTTCATAAGGGTACTGGTTTTTTCTTCTCTTTCGACACTCAAGAAATATCACATATTCTGTTCTTGAAATTTCACATCTAATCCGATTAAATCATTTGTGTATAGTACCCACAAATAGGTTTAATCTGATAGTGACTACACGATTTGTGAAATAATCCAAGCAATATATTTTATCATCTTTGTTCGTTTTCTGTTTTTCCTGTTTGAAACTTGTATATCACGTCCATATTCAACAAAGATTAAACCTATTCGTGTGTTCAACATGGCCACCAGTGAATCTGTTCGTGATATGTCAAGCAAGTTTGCAAAGTTGGATAAGTTTGTGGGTCAAGACTTTCGTCGTTGGAGGAAGAAGATGCATTTCCTATTAACAACTTTGAAAGTTGTTTATGTTCTTTCTACTCCATGTCCAGAAGAAGTGGAAAATGAAACTCTTGATCAAACAAGGAGAAGACTCAAGTGGGAAAATGATGATTATATATGTCGTGGACATATTCTTAATGGAATGTCGGATGCTTTGTTCGATGTGTATCAAAATGTTGAATCTGCCAAGGATTTGTGGGATACACTAGAAGCGAAATATATGGCGGAGGATTCGTCTAGTAAGAAATTCCTTGTAAGTAACTTTAATTCTTACAAGATTTCGGAAAGCAGGCCGATTATGGAACAATTCAATGAGTTGAACAACACAATATGCACATGGATGAATCGATTGCGGTGTCTAGCATAATCGATAAATTTCCACCGTCATGGAAGGATTTTAAGCATGATCTTAAACACAAAAATGAAGAAATTTCTTTGGTTCAATTGGGAAGCCATATCAATATTGAGGAGTCACGATTCAAAGGATAAAAACCAAGCGACATCCGTTAATGTGGTTGAACATGATAAGAAATCTGGAAACAATAAGTTTAAGGGTAATAAACGCAACTCCAACAATGATGATGAAGATTCAGATAAGAAACCGAAGATGGCGTGTTGGAAATGCGGGAAACCGGGACATTTCAAAAGGGATTGTCGTGTGAGAAATCATGGTGGAGCAAACAAGAATGGTGATGGTGTTGGTACAAGTGGGTCTAAAGATCCACCATCACCAAAAGGTACGTCTTCTACTAGTTGTGTATTAAATAGAAATTCTCATGCTATGAGATAATATCGAAAAAGAAAATCATCATGAGCCTTTTGGAAAAATTAGTAGCAATTGTAATAGTAACTTTGATAATATGGAAAAAGGGACACCAAAAGGTTCTGTGGATAATAGTTCTTTTGATATTAACCCATGTGATGTTGACAACTTTAGTCAACATGAAAGACAAAATAAGTCTTTGGTCAATACCTAGATTCTACATATTGCGATGCTACATTTGATAAAAATGTGGATCGTGGCCCATTTGAGATGAAGCCTTCGGGCTTGCATGCTATAAATAATACAGTTGTTTATTATGTTTCCTTTATCTCTGAATTATATTTTATTCAGGATGATGATTATGCATGGTTGATAGAGTCGGTTGCTACAACATATGTATGCAAAGATCTAAGGTGGTTTAAAGCATTTATACCAAGTGATGATAGATCTGTGTTAAAAGGGAAACGTGTCAACCGAGCCTATCAAAGGATTTAGGAAAATTAGACTAGTACTTACTTCTTACAAAAATCTAGTGTTAGACTATGTATTGTATGTTCCGGGTATACGGAAAAACTTGTTGTCTGGTATTGTACTAAATAATTATGGGTTTAAGCAGGTCATTGAATCTGATAAGTTTATCTTATCTAGACATGGAACCTTTGTTGGATTTGGATATTTATCTAATGGAATGTTTAAGTTAAATATTCATGTTCCTTTTGTTAATAAATCGTTGTATCATTTACTAGTAGTCATATAAATGATAATTCTAAATTGTGGCATGCTAGATTAGGACATGTTAATGATTTTAAAATGTAAGATATGTCAAAAACGAATTTAATTTGTTGTTGATATGCAAAGTGATAAATGTCATACATGTAAATTAACAAAAATCACTTTTTGTAGTATTAAAGTTGAATCATAATGATAGTGATTTATGTGATTTACTTTCGACTCATACAAAGTATAAAGTTCTTGATAAATTTAAAATTTATAAGCAATGGCATCAAAAACTTTGATGCTTTAGTGTTGTTAGATGGTTTTGTATTAAATCAAACTCACAAGTGTATTTATAGTAAACTTGATTTTTTGGTAAAATGTGATTATTTGTTTGTATGTGGATGACATGTTGATTTTGGAAGTAACCAAGATCAAGTTGATAAAACTAAAGAATTTTGTCGTCCAAGTTTGCTATGAAGGGTGTGGGGAGGTGGATGTTATTCTTGGAATAATGATTATTCATAAGAATAATAACATTTTAATCTCAAAATTCCCTTGTTTAGAAGATCTTTTTTCTACAAGTGGTTGGGTTTTCCTTTTAGGGGAGGTGCTATCACTTGGGTTTCAAATAAGCAGATTTGTATCACGATATCTACAATGAAATCTGAATTCGTAGTTTTAGCAGCAGCCGATAAGGAAGCTGAATGACTAAGACATTTGATCTTTAAAATTCCTTTATGATCAAAACGGATATCACACATGTCTATTAGACATAGTGTGATTAGAGAACTAATCATGAACGAAGTGATATCGATTGAATTTGTAAGATCTAAGTTGAATATGGCTGATAAATAAAAGGGTTAAATAGAGATCTCGTGAAGAAATCAGTCATAGGGGTGAGTTTAAAGTCCATATAAAATATCTTATGTCAAGACACCCAATTCCCATCTAATACAACGTTAGATGCTGAATTCAATGTGGAAAGCTTGTCATAATGATATTGGAACACATTTTACATACACCCCAAGGTTTGTGTTCAGACTGCAAGATAAAGTAGGTTGAAGTTTAACTTCTTAATAGTTCTTTGATAAATTGCATATGCAGGTGCAAGAATAAAGAACTACCTATAAGAGTATGAAGTTTAGCCGCTTCAAGAAGTTTGGACTTGGCTTTGATATACTCTTTGAAGGATTGGACACAGGCTAGTAAAAATAGTGTCAAGTAAAAACAATGGAATTTGTAAATTTATGTGTATTTACCTTCAAGTATTCAAATGGATAGCAAGGGTTCAATCCATAGCGACACCCCGATATTCGAATATTTGGATCGAGTAAATACTAAGATGAAAATTCAATCCTTAGGACATTTTCATTTACGCATAAATTTGTATTTCTTGAGAATTATTAGAGTTAATCATGGATATCACTAAAATGGGGGAGGAATGTTGGTTATTTAGTATAACTAACATGATTTTAGTGATATTGGATTGACTCGTTGACCAAGTTAATTTTATTAATAATTAACAAGTTAGGAGATGCGGAGTGCATGCTTGTTTAATTATAATAAAATTACATATCATTCGATTTATATATATGTACATATCATGTATGTGTATATAAACTTTATTGTATACTTTGTTTCAAACAAAGTACATATGAAAATGATGGTTCATGGTTTATTTGATATTGAAACTAAATAAATCGGATGAGATAAAACATGTCAGGACACCATGTGGTCCACATTGGTCAACATAAAAGAGAAGATAAAAAAAAGGAACTAAATGGATAAAATGCAAAGGATGGAACGGTTGGTAGTTTTCACTATCATTGACAGTTTCCAATTTTATCCTATATATCTCCTTCATAAGGGTACTGGTTTTTTCTTCTCTTTCGACACTCAAGAAATATCACATATTCTGTTCTTGAAATTTCACATCTAATCCGATTAAATCATTAGTACCCACAAATAGGTTTAATTTGATAGTGACTACACGATTTGTGAAATAATCCAAGCAATATATTTTATCATCTTTGTTCGTTTTCTGTTTTTCCTGTTTGAAACTTGTATATCACGTCCATATTCAACACGGAGGCCCTTCCAATTTCAGTTAACCAATCTAAAATAAATGTTAGAGTTTGATATGAAATCTTTAGTTTTTTAATAGAAAGAACCTTTTACAGCTTTATGTTCTACTATATTGTATATTTTCAGAAGTACGATGCAGCTGTAGGAGATATTACTATCATTACAAACCGAACGAAGGTAGTTGACTTTACGCAGCCCTACATTACGTCAGGGCTTGTCATAGTTGTTCCTCTCAACAAATCAAAGCCTAAACCATGGGTATTCCTGAGGCCGTTTAGCATTGAAATGTGGTTGGTTAGTGGTGCATGCTTTCTGTTTATTGGATTCGTGGTTTGGATTCTTGAGCATCGGTTGAATGATGAATTCCCTGGACCACCGAGGAGACAAATCATCACAGTTTTGTGGTTAGTATATCGTCTGATTGCATTTAAACGAACTATTCATATTTATTAGCCACTGTATCTGATACACGGGCCTCCTTTTTTTCTTTGAATTTTCAGGTTTAGCTTCTCGACACTGTTTTTTTCACACCGTTAGTAAATTCTCGATTCATCCCCAAAAAGTTATAGAAGAAAACTTTACAAAGTGATATTTACATATACATATATATGCAGGAGAGAACACTGTGAGTACATTGGGACGGTTTGTACTGATCCTCTGGCTGTTTGTAGTATTGATTATTAATTCAAGTTACACAGCCAGTTTGTCATCAATCCTCACAGTAGAACAACTGACTACGAGCATTGAAGGGATAGATAGTTTGATTTCAAGTAACGAGCCGATTGGAGTTCAAGAAGGAACATTTTCTTATAACTATTTAATTCAAGAGCTGAAGATCCCGAAGTCTAGGATCATCCAACTAAAAGATGAAGTGGAATACTTAAACGCACTTCATTTAGGTCCAAAAGGTGGCGGTGTGGCAGCCATTGTTGATGAACTTCCTTACGTTGAGCTCTTCATGCGTTACTCAAAGTGTGAGTTCAAGATTGTTGGTCAAGAGTTTACCAAAAGCGGTTGGGGCTTCGTAAGTTTCACTTTATTTCCTTCTGAACTCTACTCACCCATATAACAAAAAAGATCGACAGACTCATTTGGAATTAAGATCTATAACTAGCTTAAAGTGTTCCAAATATTCGGATTTCCTTGCAACACCATTGTTTTCCTTCTTTAAACTCATAGTACTTTTCGATTAGTTTTAATGGATAATTGTATCCTTTTAAGAAGTTTCAAAGATTCATATCAATTCTCAAGTTACTTAACAGTTAGTAGGTTTGACTTGAAATCTTGAATATTGCATTTGCATCACAGGCATTCAAGAGAGATTCGCCTTTAGCAGTTGATCTATCAACAACGATCCTACAACTCTCGGAAAATGGAGACCTACAACTAATTCATGACAAATGGCTCTCTACCACTTCATGCTTGTCTCAAAGTACAAAAGTCGAAGGGAGAAGCCTCTCTCTTAACAACTTTTGGGGTCTATTCCTTGTCTGCGGCGTTGCTTGCTTCATATGTATCTGCATTTTCTTCTGCATAATGTTGTGTGAGTACCGCCAGTACAATGCTAATCAAAAAGATGCACGGGAGATCATGCAAACGGACTCCACTACATACACCAGTAGATGGTCCTTTTGTGGCATCAACTTCAAAAATTTGATTGATTTTTTTGATAAGAAAGAGGAAGAGATGAGACAGATAATAGGAAGAAACAATCGTCGAGTTACAAGGGACCCAGAAGAATAGAGTTCACCCTTCTAAAATTGCTGGTGTACGTTTACCTGTCGAATGATGTGACTTAATTCCCATATATATGGACAGGTCTAGCTTTTTTTTTTCTTTTTTTTTATTTTAATTTTGGTATTTTCAGTTTGTCTTTTCAAATGACAAATTTCTTATAACACCTAAATTACTCGCAGATAATCCTAAATATGCATGTGTCAGGTATCGATCCCTAGACTTACACTAGGCAAGAGCCCTTACCAAGTGGCCTAACCCCACATTGGCTTTTATTTTCAGTTAAAAGCACTAGTTTAGCATGATTTTTCGGAAACACAAGGAGTTTTACGTGCTGGCAAGAAAGATCCCCAATATCTCATCGCATGAGAAGTGGCCGTGTGGGAGGCCAAGGTTCTGATTTGGATGGTCACAAATTGTAAGCTAGTATATTCTCATATATAGTCATAGAGGCGTAACCATATATTGTTTCCCATGAACCATTTGTAAGTGGCTAGGTAGCTGGTTCAGTCAGGATCCTTGTTGATCAATGTAACATGGTTGGATCCAGTGTGTTCATTGTGGCACTCAAATCTTTTTCTATTAAATATCACAGTAATATTATTGATTACATATGGGTTCTAGTGGTGCAATAGACTTTAATACTTCCTGTAAGCCTTTTTTGTACTTTCATAATTGCATTTTTCTCAAAATTACTTGTTTTTTGTGGCACATGCAAACTTGTACGCTCACCTTTTCCCGCTTTATTTTTCATTTATAAAAAGATTGTCATTCAGTGAATCATAAAGTTAAAGACAAACAAGTTTGTCTAACTTGCTTTTCGAGACTTACAGAAATTCTGGATCTATAACTTGTTCATTGATCTACATCACCAAGTCAAGTTTTTCCTTCAACTTCAGTTTCTGACTTTCACTTGAATATACACAATTTCGTAAACCATGAATAACTCAAGCGTAAACCAACTTTTAACTCTTCCAAAATGAAAGTTGATGTCATGCTATATACATTACCAACTTCAATCTTATTAGCAAATTCTGTTGGAAAAATAATTAGTTTAAGACTTGAGGGGTTTAAAGTGTTAATAAGAAAAAAAGGAAACGACATGTCTGTAGAGAAAAGGGGTCGACAGTTATAGGCCTCACACAACAAACAGACACGACGATTCAAGAAGGCATACCCGTTCATGAAGCAACGTGATGGTTAGAGAATAACCGCCATAATTAACTAGTATAAATAGAAGTAGATTTCATTCAGTTTCGTATCCAACTTTGTAATCAAATCGTTACAGTGATTGTAAACATATTTGATTCAATATAATTGTGTGATTCAATTATACTTTATTCTATCATATATCAATAAAGTGTGATTCTTTATCTATCGTCTTTGATTTCATACCTGGGCAACAGTGGCATCAGAGCGAAGGTTAAGATTCAGGCTTGAAGAATCGTTGCAGATTGGATCAACAGGATCAGCGAGTGATCGAGATTTTCTGTTCGAGAAGAACCGAAACAGAGTCGGTGATTTTTGTGAAGAAAATCATTTGAAGAGGCTGTTTGTTTGTGATAAACAAACCACCAGAAACTTGTTATAGAAAGGATCGAGTGAGTCGATCAAAACAAACGGAAGAATCAAGTGAGTCGATTACGAAGAACGAGGAAAACAGGGGCGGTTTTCCATTCGGGTATATAAGAAAGAACAAGGGCAGCGGTTTCTAAAAGAAGAAGACGAGTGGATTGATTGATTGTGATAATCGGACAACGACAAAATAAAAGGAAGATCAATTCTTGTTGGTGTGCGACCAGAAGTAAGGAGAACCGAAAATTTGGGGGTTTTTTCTTTGTATGACACGAACAGAATTGCAGAAGATCTTTGTGATTGGTAAAGTAAGGAAACAAAAGTCAAAGTTTTAGTCTGATTGATTTGGTGTTCACGTGGGATAGAAAGGATATACAGGTTTTATCCTTTTAATTTCCATTTATCTTATTTTAACCATAGTAATTTTAGAAGGAATCCATATTAGTTTTAAGTTTTAAGAAGAAAATATAGAAACCATGTCGGGATCAAGCGATAACAACAATAATGCACTTGGGGGATTATTGACAAACTTTCATTGTCCGGTTTTAAATTCTACAAATTATCCCGTTTGGGCTATTCGTTTCAAAACTATTTTAGAAGCAAACGGTATATGGGAAATTATAGAACCAGGCACTGAAACCGATGTAAAGAAAAACAAGGCCGCGATGGCGTATATATTTCAAGCGTTGTCAGAAGATCTAGTTTTACAAGTTGCAAGTTGTAAGACCGCAAAAGAAGTGTGGGATGCACTTAAGACAAGATATGTTGGAGAAGATCGAGTACAAAAGGCAAGATTGCAAACACTCAAATCGGAGTTTGAGATGTTGCAAATGAACGAGGAAGAGACAATCGATGCATTTACCGCGAAGATAAATGGGATTGTCACGAAGGCAGCGAATTTGGGTTCAACATTTGATCAACCAAGTCTAGTACAAAAATGTAACACCCGACGTTTAAAAATATGGGTTTTCAAAAACTTTCACCTAACGGTGTCAAATTGCGGAAGAAAAGACTTTAAAAGTCAAAACCGATAAAAAACTGTTCGGTTTCTACGTTTAGTTGGTGTTACATGCAATACCATCAAATAGTTTAAAATGAAAACCCAACGGTTGCCCAACACAAAACAACCGTTCAACAATACTACATAAATTCGACATCAAGTACGAAATGTAAATAAATGTCTAAAGAGACAATCGTCTATGGGTAGCTAAGTCCTCCTGCATGCATCTACCCAACTCTCACTCTTATTCTTGCATCATCTAGTCCTTCAAGCTAAACCTGAGGGAACAACCACATTTAAGAAACAAGTGTTAGCTAACGAATTAGCTAAGTAAGATAACACTATGTTATTAAAACATTTGTCCAATTAAAACAATCTTCATTATTAGACAAGTTTATTTAGGCACAACACACATCACACGTTCACACATAACTGCATATCAACTTCATATCAATTAGGATGAATCACCCTAAATGTGCCTATCCTTCATTTTATTCACCCATTATCACACGTATCTTCGTTAACTGCATATAAGTGTAACATAAGTCACACCCGACTAGATGCTTCACCAAAAGGCGAGTCACACTTCGTCGTTAAGGAATGGCAAGCCAATCCAAGAGTAATCCGTATATGGAGGTTGGTCAAACCCCTCGTATTACTCGCCCTGCATTATAAAGACCATGTTGCAAGGAGCCACCCAAGCAACAACTACGTCAACGCACTCGTCCGGCTAAGACTAGTACGGGTTAAGCTTAACACTTTCCCTGCATTATATTTACGAGCTCGGTTTCACACATATGGTTTAGGTAACACACATTCCTAAACCGTCACACACATATAGTCTAGGTAACACACATTCCTAGACATTCACACACTTTATCTTCATTACGTTTGGATCCTTAAACGTGCAAGTGACATGGCAACCTACTAAGTCTAGTGAGCTAGGTGTACAAGCCATGTAAGCATGCATATATCACACATCAACTTCATTTCTACATTTCATGCATAAAGAGATACTTCGTAATACTACATAAACTGCATAACAATACACTACATTAAGCAATACTTCATTTCACTACATTAGGGACTGCATTTCAGGTCTCATGGTCAACTACATAACCCATAATACCTCCCGTGTAACCCCATATGCCCACATGCAATATAAAGATACCAAATGGAAGTATTTATGATTTGAAACCAGCTTTTCGTTGAATCCCCCAGCGTGTCAAAGTAGTGTATCTTACCTCGGCGTAGTTCACAACAATCACAACTAGTCACTGTGTAAGCAACTATGCTCGTCTACTTATAATTAGTAAACGATCATTAGACAACTACATACTCACGTCATTAAGATCAATAACTAGACCCACACACATTAACGACTCACTTTAGTTTCAGGTCTAATCTACATGACAAACGACGTTACGGTTCAAAACTAACTTTTCTGAAAACTGGTGAGTTGCGCCGCAACACAATAAGTTGCGCCGCAACTTATCTTTCTGGAATTGAGTTGCGCCGCAACCTTGAGTTGCGCCGCAACTTATCTTTCTGGAATTGAGTTGCGCCGCAACTCGATGCGATCCTACACAAAGTTGATCGATTACACCCCAAACCAGATCCAAATCATTCTAAATCAAATACATGACTTTCACACATCAAAATCCTTCATATTAAATCATTATAAATCAATTCAACCATTACTTACACCATATATGACTTTAACCCATCAAAACCACCATTAATCTTCGTTAAACGATTCCCCCATAATCCAATAATCATTCCTAATGACTAATATAATCAAAAGGACCAGAAATCAATGATTTAATACCTGATCCACCTGTAGATGACAATAGGGATGCAAAACACTTGACAAAACACACTCGAATCACACGTTGGAAGGCTTTTCGGCTTGCAATTTGATGGAGGAATGCTATGGGAAGGCTTAGGGCTTGTTTAGAGAGTGTTATGGCTGCAAAATATGATCTAATGACAACCCCTAATTCCTTAATCCCGTTTTTGACTTTGCCTCCATGTCAAAACTAGCCCCTAAGCTTCCTAATGCTTCATTATTGGTCACAAACTACTTTATTGACCATATACATCATTAATCCTTCATTAAATGTCACTACATGGACATTAACCTTCATATTACACACATTTATACTACATTAACATTTAGGCTTTCAAGCCTCACACATAACGCACATTAACTACACATATGCATAAAATCTAAAATAGACTTAACGACACACACGATATTGACTTAACGGCATTAGTCAACTAGTAAATAAAAGTTTGGGATGTTACAATTACCTCCCCCTTAAGAGGATTCCGTCCCCGGAATCTCATCAGTAAGGAACAACTCCGGATACTTCTCCTTCATTACTGCTTCAGTTTCCCACGTTAAACTTTCTCCATGGTTATGCTTCCACTTTATCAACACAAGGTCAATCACTTTTCGGCGTAACTTCTTTTGCTTCCTTCCAAGTATCGCTACCGGTTCATCTACTATTCTCTTCATTGGGTCAATACTCACATCTTCATTGGGAATCACACTTGACTCATCGGCTAAGCATTTCCTCAAGTAGGATACATGAAAGGTGTTGTGAATTCCATCCAATTCTGGAGGTAATTCCAACTGATATGCTACATCTTTAATGCGCTTCAGAACTTTAAAAAGTCCAATGAAACGTGGACTCAACTTTCCCTTCTTTCCAATTCTAATAACTCCTTTCCATGGTGACACTTTCAGCATCACTAACTCACCAACATTAAACTCAATCGGTCTCCTTTTCTTGTCTGCATATGTTTTCTGTCTTTCTCTTGCCACACGTAAAGCTTCTTTAGCTACATTAACTTTCTCCGCTGAGATCTCTATAATTTCAGGACCTGTGATTTGCTTTTCACCGGGCTCCATCCAACAACTTGGAGTCCTACATCTCCTACCATAGAGCATTTCAAATGGTGGCATTCCAATACTAGCATGGTGACTATTGTTGTAAGCAAACTCTATCAACCTCAAATGATCATCCCATGCTCCACCATACTCTAGTACACACGTCCTCAACATATCCTCCAATGTTTGAATAGTTCTCTCACTTTGCCCATCGGTTTGAGGATGATAGGCGGTACTCAAATTTATTCTACTACCAGACCCTTCCAAAAGTTGGACACACACCTAGAGTCTCGATCCGAAACAATAGACAAAGGAACTCCATGCTTCGACACTACTTCATCAATGTAAATCTTTGCCATCTTCGTTAAAGGCACATCTTGTCGGGTAGCTAGAAAATGAGCACTCTTCGTCAATCTATCTACAATCACCCATATCATATCATTCCCTTTCGGTGTTTTAGGTAGCTTCGTTACAAAGTCCATGGTAATATGATCCCATTTCCACTCGGGAATGTCTAATTGATGTAACAAACCATATGGCTTTTGATGGTCCGTTTTCACACGTGCACACGTCAAACACTTTGCTACAAAATGAGCTACTTCCCCTTTAATATCCGGCCACCAATAAATCGGCTTCAAATCTGCATACATTTTGGTGACACCGGGATGAACCGAATATCTACTTCTATGGGCTTCCTCAAGGATCAATTATCGGTTACCACCAAGCAATGGCACCCAAATTCGACCCTTGTATGTTCTGAACCCACGGCTATTAGTCTCCATCACAAGACGTTTCTTCTTTCCAATGCTTTCTTTGTCAATGTTATCCTTCATTAATGCCCTCGCTTGTGCTTCTTTAATTCGATCAAGTAGTCCCGACTTGGCTTGAACTTGCATACTCATCAACTTACAAGAAGAACTTTGCACCTTCCTACTTAGTGCATCCGCCACTACATTGGCTTTACCCGGATGGTATTTGATTTCACAATCATAATACATAAGTAACTCCATCCACCTTCTTTGTCTCACATTCATCTCCTTTTGATTAAAGACATACTGCAAACTTTTATGATCGGTAAACAAGGTGCATTTTGTACCATAAAGGTAATGTCTCCACAATTTCAATGCAAATACAACTGCTGCCAACTCAAGATCATGGGTAGGGTAATTCTTCTCATGTGGCTTCAACTGGCGTGAAGCATAGGCGATCACCTTGTTCCTCTGCATCAGTACACAACCCAAACCCGTAATAGATGCATCACTATACACAACCAAATCATCGGTACCTTCAGGCAAGGCAAGTATAGGAGCTTCACACAACTTCTTTTTCAATGTTTGAAATGCATTCTCCTGCTTATCGGTCAACTCAAACTTTACTCCTTTCTTCGTTAGTTCAGTCATAGGCTTGGCTATTCGGGAGAAATCCTGAATGAATCTTCTATAATATCCAGCCAAACCAAGAAAACTTTTAATCTCAGTAGGAGTCTTTGGCTGCTCCCACTTTGAAACAGCTTCAATCTTTGAAGGATCTACTTTAATACCTTCCGATGAAATGACATGACCAAGAAACTGCACTTCTCGAAGCCAAAACTCGCATTTAGAAAACTTGGCATACAACTTCTTCTCCCTCAACACCTCCAAAACTGCTTTCAAGTGCTCACGGTGCTCATCTTCTGACTTAGAACAGATCAAAATATCGTCAATAAACACAATAACAAAATGATCTAGAAAGGGACGGCATACCCGATTCATTAAATCCATAAACGCGGCTGGAGCATTAGTCAACCCAAATTGCATGACCAAGAACTCATAATGCCCATATCTATTCCGGAAAGCTGTCTTTGCTACATCCTCCTTCTTAACCTTCAATTGGTGATAACCGGACCGCAAATCTATCTTTGAAAAATATGAAGCACCATGTAGTTGATCAAAGAGATCATCAATTCGTGGGAGAGGGTATTTATTCTTAACCGTTCGCTTATTCAGCTCACGGTAGTCTATGCACATGCGCATAGATCCATCCTTCTTTTTAACAAAGAGAACCGGAGCTCCCCAAGGCGAGGAACTAGGTTGTATGAACCCTTTGTCAAGTAATTCCTGAAGTTGGGACATTAACTCTTTCATTTCTGTAGGAGCTAATCGGTAAGGTGCCTTAGCAACGGGTGTAGCACCGGGAATAAGATCTATCTGAAAAGTAACTTCACGATCGGGAGGAATACCGGGAAGATCATCGGGAAACACATCGGGAAAATCGGATACTACATCAACACTAGCAATAGAAGGCTTCTCCTTTCTTACATCAATAACATAGGCCAAGAAATGACTCTTATTCTTCCTTATACATTTAATAGCCTTCATCATACTAATGATCTTTATTCCCCCTCTCTTCTTATCTCCATAAACCGTTACCACTTTACCATCGGGTGTAGAAAACCGAATAATCTTTTGTGAACACAAAATACTAGCTTCATTCTGAGACAACCAATCCATACCTATCACTACATCGAAACCGGCTAAGGTAGTAGGCAATAACTGGAGCGGAAACGAACGACCTTCAATCTCAATGTCACAATCATCATATCCCACACGTATATCACTAACCATACCATTAGCAATCTCTACCTCTATCGAGCAATCTAAAGGGGTAGTGACTCTTTCTAGCTTAGGAGCAAATAAAGTAGACACAAACGACCTATTTGCACCCGAATCAAATAAAACAGAGGCAGGTTTTGAATTAACAAGGAAAGTACCACTTACCACCTCGTCGTTGTTCTTAGCATCATCAACATTCATCTGCAAGGCTCTCACTTTTGTTGCTGTAGTGGCTGCTTTCTTCCCGTCATTCTTCATTTGTGGGCAATCGGCAATAAGATGACCCGTTTCTTGACACTTGTAGCAACGAGTCTTGTCCCTACATTCTGTTGCAAGATGTCCCGACTTCCCACACTTATGACACCTTCTTGTCTTGTCGGAACATTGACCTTCATGAACATTCTTGCAAAAAGCACACCAAGACCCATTCTTCTTTTTATCTTTGTCACCACTTGAGCTAGAATTCCCGCGGAACTTCTTATTATTATTGTTGTTGTTAGATGACCAATTTGACCTTCTTTTGAACCCTGCTTTCTTGTCATCAACTTTCTCCACTACTTTCTCGCCTTTGAAATCATCATCCAACCTCTTTGACTCCTTAATAGCCGCCGACAAAGTCACATGTTGTCTACATAATCCACGATAACTAGCGGGGAGACCATCACAATAAGCCTCAATTTGGTCCTCCTGCCTTCGAACCAAGTGCCCAACAAACTTCAACTTCTCCATAAATGAATGTGCATATTCAGAAATTGCACCGGGTTTCGCAACCAATGATCTAAACTCCTTTTCGATCAACCTTAGCTCACGAGTTCCCACATACTCCTCTAGAAACTTCTCCTTAAATGTTCCCTAAGGCATAACTGCAAGTACCTCAGGAGCCATAGAAACTGTAGTAGCCCTCCACCAATTACGGGCATTCTTCTTCAACATCCTACTTGCACACAAAACCTTCATATCATCGGGACAATAGCAAGATGCAAAAACTACCTCAATGTCCTCAATCCACTCCATAGCACTCACTGCATTTTGGGTACCATCAAACTCCTTGGCACCACATTTCTGAAAGCTTTCGTATTTGAAGTTATTAACACGAGGTGCATTAACAGCTCCAAGTCCTCCACCATTAACTCCATTAACACCCACGGCTGCTATGGATGGTGCACCACTTTGGGAGGGATTAGAGTAATTCCCTTCCGAACGTTCCCCCTACTTTTCTCTGCATCTCTTTCGGCTCTCATTTGAGCCAACTCTTCTTCATTCCTCATCAAAAGAGCTCGAATAGCCCTCAATTCTTCATGTAGTTCTGCTTGGTTGGGAACCTGTTCAATTACCGGGTTTGCCCTATCTACTTCAGGGGCGGTTGGTGGATCACCAAGACGTCGATTTTGTACACGGGGTGGCCTTTGCTCCACTTCATTTCCAGCCCCGTTCCCATTAGGAGGAACACCACCACCATTTCCTCCTCCTCTCTGGTTACTAGCTCTAGTGTTTGCCATTAACTCTACAAGGCAACGACGACAGTTAGCAAGAGTTAAAGAGTGACTACATATGTTAAGGCCATGCTACATATAACTACATTATCACACACAATAAACAAGCCTTAAATCACACTCTCTCTCACTCCCCAACCCGTCTTAAAGCATTTCACTTCATTGGCTAGGCATCCTGCATAAGCCTAACTTATCCTACATAGGTTTAAGTCCAAAATCCTACGGTCAAAGTCGAATCTTGGTTCACTTAAACCATTTCTCTGATACCAACTTGTAACACCCGACGTTTAAAAATATGGGTTTTCAAAAACTTTCACCTAACGGTGTCAAATTGCGGAAGAAAAGACTTTAAAAGTCAAAACCGATAAAAAACTGTTCGGTTTCTACGTTTAGTTGGTGTTACATGCAATACCATCAAATAGTTTAAAATGAAAACCCAACGGTTGCCCAGCACAAAACAACCGTTCAACAATACTACATAAATTCGACATCAAGTACGAAATGTAAATAAATGTCTAAAGAGACAATCGTCTATGGGTAGCTAAGTCCTCCTGCATGCATCTACCCAACTCTCACTCTTATTCTTGCATCATCTAGTCCTTCAAGCTAAACCTGAGGGAACAACCACATTTAAGAAACAAGTGTTAGCTAACGAATTAGCTAAGTAAGATAACACTATGTTATTAAAGCATTTGTCCAATTAAAAGAATCTTCATTATTAGACAAGTTTATTTAGGCACAACACACATCACACGTTCACACATAACTGCATATCAACTTCATATCAATTAGGATGAATCACCCTAAATGTGCCTATCCTTCATTTTATTCACCCATTATCACACGTATCTTCGTTAACTGCATATAAGTGTAACATAAGTCACACCCGACTAGATGCTTCACCAAAAGGCGAGTCACACTTCGTCGTTAAGGAATGGCAAGCCAATCCAAGAGTAATCCGTATATGGAGGTTGGTCAAACCCCTCGTATTACTCGCCCTGCATTATAAGACCATGTTGCAAGGAGCCACCCAAGCAACAACTACGTCAACGCACTCGTCCGGCTAAGACTAGTACGGGTTAAGCTTAACACTTTCCCTGCATTATATTTACGAGCTCGGTTTCACACATATGGTTTAGGTAACACACATTCCTAAACCGTTACACACATATAGTCTAGGTAACACACATTCCTAGACATTCACACACTTTATCTTCATTACGTTTGGATCCTTAAACGTGCAAGTGACATGGCAACCTACTAAGTCTAGTGAGCTAGGTGTACAAGCCATGTAAGCATGCATATATCACACATCAACTTCATTTCTACATTTCATGCATAAAGAGATACTTCGTAATACTACATAAACTGCATAACAATACACTACATTAAGCAATACTTCATTTCACTACATTAGGGACTGCATTTCAGGTTTCATGGTCAACTACATAACCCATAATACCTCCCGTGTAACCCCATATGCCCACATGCAATATAAAGATACCAAATGGAAGTATTTATGATTTAAACCACTCCATAGCACCCACTGCATTTTGGGTACCATCAAACTCCTTGGCACCACATTTCTGAAAGCTTTCATATTTGAAGTTATTAACACGAGGTGCATTAACAGCTCCAAGTCCTCCACCATTAACTCCATTAACACCCACGGCTGCTATGGATGGTGCACCACTTTGGGAGGGATTAGAGTAATTCCCTTCCGAACGTTCCCCCTACTTTTCTCTGCATCTCTTTCGGCTCTCATTTGAGCCAACTCTTCTTCATTCCTCATCAAAAGAGCTCGAATAGCCCTTCAATTCTTCATGTAGTTCTGCTTGGTTGGGAACCTGTTCAATTACCGGGTTTGCCCTATCTACTTCAGGGGCGGTTGGTGGATCACCAAGACGTCGATTTTGTACACGGGGTGGCCTTTGCTCCACTTCATTTCCAGCCCCGTTCCCATTAGGAGGAACACCACCACCATTTCCTCCTCCTCTCTGGTTACTAGCTCTAGTGTTTGCCATTAACTCTACAAGGCAACGACGACGGTTAGCAAGAGTTAAAGAGTGACTACATATGTTAAGGCCATGCTACATATAACTACATTATCACACACAATAAACAAGCCTTAAATCACACTCTCTCTCACTCCCCAACCCGTCTTAAAGCATTTCACTTCATTGGCTAGGCATCCTGCATAAGCCTAACTTATCCTACATAGGTTTAAGTCCAAAATCCTACGGTCAAAGTCGAATCTTGGTTCACTTAAACCATTTCTCTGATACCAACTTGTAACACCCGACGTTTAAAAATATGGGTTTTCAAAAACTTTCACCTAACGGTGTCAAATTGCGGAACAAAAGACTTTAAAAGTCAAAACCGATAAAAACCGTTCGGTTTCTACGTTTAGTTGGTGTTACATGCAATACCATCAAATAGTTTAAAATGAAAACCCAACGGTTGCCCAACACAAAACAACCGTTCAACAATACTACATAAATTCGACATCAAGTACGAAATGTAAATAAATGTCTAAAGAGACAATCGTCTATGGGTAGCTAAGTCCTCCTGCATGCATCTACCCAACTCTCACTCTTATTCCTGCATCATCTAGTCCTTCAAGCTAAACCTGAGTGAACAACCACATTTAAGAAACAAGTGTTAGCTAACGAATTAGCTAAGTAAGATAACACTATGTTATTAAAACATTTGTCCAATTAAAACAATCTTCATTATTAGACAAGTTTATTTAGGCACAACACACATCACACGTTCACACATAACTGCATATCAACTTCATATCAATTAGGATGAATCACCCTAAATGTGCCTATCCTTCATTTTATTCACCCATTATCACACGTATCTTCGTTAACTGCATATAAGTGTAACATAAGTCACACCCGACTAGATGCTTCACCAAAAGGTGAGTCACACTTCGTCGTTAAGGAATTGCAAGCCAATCCAAGAGTAATCCGTATATGGAGGTTGGTCAAACCCCTCGTATTACTCGCCCTGCATTATAAAGACCATGTTGCAAGGAGCCACCCAAGCAACAACTACGTCAACGCACTCGTCCGGCTAAGACTAGTACGGGTTAAGCTTAACACTTTCCCTGCATTATATTTACGAGCTCGGTTTCACACATATGGTTTAGGTAACACACATTCCTAAACTGTCACACACATATAGTCTAGATAACACACATTCCTAGACATTCACACACTTTATCTTCATTACGTTTGGATCCTTAAACGTGCAAGTGACATGGCAACCTACTAAGTCTAGTGAGCTAGGTGTACAAGCCATGTAAGCATGCATATATCACACATCAACTTCATTTCTACATTTCATGCATAAAGAGATACTTCGTAATACTACATAAACTGCATAACAATACACTACATTAAGCAATACTTCATTTCACTACATTAGGGACTGCATTTCAGGTCTCATGGTCAACTACATAACCCATAATACCTCTCGTGTAACCCCATATGCCCACATGCAATATAAAGATACCAAATGGAAGTATTTATGATTTGAAACCAGCTTTTCGTTGAATCCCCCAGCGTGTCAAAGTAGTGTATCTTACCTCGGCGTAGTTCACAACAATCACAACTAGTCACTGTGTAACCAACTATGCTCGTCTACCTATATTAGTAAACGATCATTAGACAACTACATACTCACGTCATTAAGATCAATAACTAGACCCACACACATTAACGACTCACTTTAGTTTCAGGTCTAATCTACATGACAAACGACGTTACGGTTCAAAACTAACTTTTCTGAAAACTGGTGAGTTGCGCCGCAACATGGAGTTGCGCCGCAGCTCAAGCCTCCAGTTGCGCCGCAACTTATCTTTCTGGAATTGAGTTGCGCCGCAACTTGAGTTGCGCCGCAACTTATCTTTCTGGATTGAGTTGCGCCGCAACCTTGAGTTGCGCCGCAACTCGATGCGATCCTACACAAAGTTGATCGATTACACCCCAAACCAGATCCAAATCATTCTAAATCAAATACATGACTTTCACACATCAAAATCCTTCATATTAAATCATTATAAATCAATTCAACCATTACTTACACCATATATGACTTTAACCCATCAAAACCACCATTAATCTTCGTTAAACGATTCCCCCATAATCCAATAATCATTCCTAATGACTAATATAATCAAAAGGACCAGAAATCAATGATTTAATACCTGATCCACCTGTAGATGACAATAGGGATGCAAAACACTTGACAAAACACACTCGAATCACACGTTGGAAGGCTTTTCGGCTTGCAATTGGATGGAGGAATGCTATGGGAAGGCTTAGGGCTTGTTTAGAGAGTGTTATGGCTGCAAAATATGATCTAATGACAACCCCTAATTCCTTAATCCCGTTTTTGACTTTGCCTCCATGTCAAAACTAGCCCTAAGCTTCCTAATGCTTCATTATTGGTCACAAACTACTTTATTGACCATATACATCATTAATCCTTCATTAAATGTCACTACATGGACATTAACCTTCATATTACACACATTTATACTACATTAACATTTAGGCTTTCAAGCCTCACACATAACGCACATTAACTACACATATGCATAAAATCTAAAATAGACTTAACGACACACACGATATTGACTTAACGGCATTAGTCAACTAGTAAATAAAAGTTTGGGATGTTACAATTACCTCCCCCTTAAGAGGATTCCGTCCCCGGAATCTCATCAGTAAGGAACAACTCCGGATACTTCTCCTTCATTACTGCTTCAGTTTCCCACGTTAAACTTTCTCCATGGTTATGCTTCCACTTTATCAACACAAGGTCAATCACTTTTCGGCGTAACTTCTTTTGCTTCCTTCCAAGTATCGCTACCGGTTCATCTACTATTCTCTTCATTGGGTCAATACTCACATCTTCATTGGGAATCACACTTGACTCATCGGCTAAGCATTTCCTCAAGTAGGATACATGAAAGGTGTTGTGAATTCCATCCAATTCTGGAGGTAATTCCAACTGATATGCTACATCTTTAATGCGCTTCAGAACTTTAAAAGGTCCAATGAAACGTGGACTCAACTTTCCCTTCTTTCCAATTCTAATAACTCCTTTCCATGGTGACACTTTCAGCATCACTAACTCACCAACATTAAACTCAATCGGTCTCCTTTTCTTGTCTGCATATGTTTTCTGTCTTTCTCTTGCCACACGTAAAGCTTCTTTAGCTACATTAACTTTCTCCGCTGAGATCTCTATAATTTCAGGACCTGTGATTTGCTTTTCACCGGGCTCCATCCAACAACTTGGAGTCCTACATCTCCTACCATAGAGCATTTCAAATGGTGGCATTCCAATACTAGCATGGTGACTATTGTTGTAAGCAAACTCTATCAACCTCAAATGATCATCCCATGCTCCACCATACTCTAGTACACACGTCCTCAACATATCCTCAATGTTTGAATAGTTCTCTCACTTTGCCCATCGGTTTGAGGATGATAGGCGGTACTCAAATTTATTCTACTACCCAATTCCCGTTGAAGACCCTTCCAAAAGTTGAACACAAATCTAGAGTCTCGATCCGAAACAATAGACAAAGGAACTCCATGCTTCGACACTACTTCATCAATGTAAATCTTTGCCATCTTCGTTAAAGGCACATCTTGTCGGGTAGCTAGAAAATGAGCACTCTTCGTCAATCTATCTACAATCACCCATATCATATCATTCCCTTTCGGTGTTTTAGGTAGCTTCGTTACAAAGTCCATGGTAATGATCCCATTTCCACTCGGGAATGTCTAATTGATGCAACAAACCATATGGCTTTTGATGGTCCGTTTCACACGTGCACACGTCAAACACTTTGCTACAAAATGAGCTACTTCCCTTTAATATCCGGCCACCAATAAATCGGCTTCAAATCTGCATACATTTTGGTGACACCGGGATGAACCGAATATCTACTTCTATGGGCTTCCTCAAGGATCAATTCTCGGTTACCACCAAGCAATGACACCCAAATTCGACCCTTGTATGTTTTGAAACCCACGGCTATTAGTCTCCATCACAAGACGTTTCTTCTTTCCAATGCTTTCTTTGTCAATGTTATCCTTCATTAATGCCCTCGCTTGTGCTTCTTTAATTCGATCAAGTAGCCCCGACTTGGCTTGAACTTGCATGCTCATCAACTTACAAGAAGAACTTTGCACCTTCCTACTTAGTGCATCCGCCACTACATTGGCTTTACCCGGATGGTATTTGATTTCACAATCATAATCCTTAAGTAATTCCATCCACCTTCTTTGTCTCACATTCATCTCCTTTTGATTAAAGACATACTGCAAACTTTTATGATCGGTAAACAAGGTGCATTTTGTACCATAAAGGTAATGTCTCCACAATTTCAATGCAAATACAACTGCTGCCAACTCAAGATCATGGGTAGGGTAATTCTTCTCATGTGGCTTCAACTGGCGTGAAGCATAGGCGATCACCTTGTCCCTCTGCATCAGTACACAACCCAAACCCGTAATAGATGCATCACTATACACAACCAAATCATCGGTACCTTCAGGCAAGGCAAGTATAGGAGCTTCACACAACTTCTTTTTCAATGTTTGAAATGCCTTCTCCTGCTTATCGGTCCACTCAAACTTTACTCCTTTCTTCGTTAGTTCAGTCATAGGCTTGGCTATTCGGGAGAAATCCTGAATGAATCTTCTATAATATCCAGCCAAACCAAGAAAATTTTTAATCTCAGTAGGAGTCTTTGGCTGCTCCCACTTTGAAACAGCTTCAATCTTTGAAGGATCTACTTTAATACCTTCTGATGAAATGACATGACCAAGAAACTGCACTTCTCGAAGCCAAAACTCGCATTTAGAAAACTTGGCATACAACTTCTTCTCCCTCAACACCTCCAAAACTGCTTTCCAGTGCTCACGGTGCTCATCTTCTGACTTAGAATAGATCAAAATATCGTCAATAAACACAATAACAAAATGAACTAGAAAGGGATGGCATACCCGATTCATTAATCCATAAACGCGGCTGGAGCATTAGTCAACCCAAATGGCATGACCAAGAACTCATAATGACCATATCTAGTCTCGGAAAGCTGTCTTTGCTACATCCTCCTTCTTAACCTTCAATTGATGATAACCGGACCGCAAATCTATCTTTAAAAAATATGAAGCACCATGTAGTTGATCAAAGAGATCATCAATTCGTGGGAGAGGATATTTATTCTTAACCGTTCGCTTATTCAGCTCACGGTAGTCTATGCACATGCGCATAGATCCATCCTTCTTTTTAACAAGAGAACCGGAGCTCCCCAAGGCGAGGAACTAGGTTGTATGAACCCTTTGTCAAGTAACTCCTGAAGTTGGGACATTAACTCTTTCATTCTGTAGGAGCTAATCGGTAAGGTGCTTTAGCAACAGGTGTAGCACCGGGAATAAGATCTATCTGAAAAGTAACTTCACGATCGGGAGGAATACCGGGAAGATCATCGGGAAACACATCGGGAAAACCGGATACTACATCAACACTAGCAATAGAAGGCTTCTCCTTTCTTACATCAATAACATAGGCCAAGAAATGACTCTTATTCTTCCTTATACATTTAATAGCCTTCATCATACTAATGATCTTTATCCCCCTCTCTTCTTATCTCCATAAACCGTTACCACTTTACCATCGGGTGTAGAAAACCGAATAATCTTTTGTGAACACAAAATACTAGCTTCATTCTGAGACAACCAATCCATACCAATCACTACATCAAAACCGGCTAAGGTAGTAGGCAATAACTGGACAGGAAACAAACGACCTTCAATCTCAATGTCACAATCATCATATCCCACACGTATATCACTAACCGTACCATTAGCAATCTCTACCTCTATCGAGCAATCTAAAGGGGTAGTGACTCTTTCTAGCTTAGGAGCAAATAAAGTAGACACAAACGACCTATTTGCACCCGAATCAAATAAAACAGAGGCAGGTTTTGAATTAACAAGGAAAGTACCACTTACCACCTTGTCGTTGTTCTTAGCATCATCAACATTCATCTGCAAGGCTCTCACTTTTGTTGCTGTCGTGGCTGCCTTTCTTCCCGTCATTCTTCATTTGTGGGCAATCGGCAATAAGATGACCCGTTTCTTGACACTTGTAGCAACGAATCTTGTCCCTACATTCAGTTGCAAGATGTCCCGACTTCCCACACTTATGACACCTTCCTGTCTTGTCGGAACATTGACCTTCATGAACATTCTTGCAAAAAGCACACCAAGACCCATTCTTCTTTTTATCTTTGTCACCACTTGAGCTAGAATTCCCACGGAACTTCTTATTATTATTGTTGTTGTTAGATGACCAATTTGACCTTCTTTTGAAGCCTGCTTTCTTGTCATCAACTTTCTCCACAACTTTCTCGCTTTTGAAGTCATCATCCAACCTCTTTGACTCCTTAATAGCCGCCGATAAAGTCACATGTTGTCTACATAATCCACGATAACTAACGGGGAGACCATCACAATAAGCCTCAATTTGGTCCTCCTGCCTTCGAACCAAGTGTCCAACAAACTTCAACTTCTCCATAAATGAATGTGCATATTCAGAAATTGCACCGGGTTTCGCAACCAATGATCTAAACTCCTTTTCGATCAACCTTAGCTCACGAGTTCCCACATACTCCTCTAGAAACTTCTCCTTAAATGTTCCCTAAGGCATAACTGCAAGTACCTCAGGAGCCATAGAAACTGTAGTAGCCCTCCACCAATTACGGGCATTCTTCTTCAACATCCTACTAGCACACAAAACCTTCATATCATCCGGACAATAGCAAGATGCAAAAACTCCCTCAATGTCCTCGATCCACTCCATAGCACCCACTGCATTTTGGGTACCATCAAACTCCTTGGCACCACATTTCTGAAACTTTCATATTTGAAGTTATTAACACGAGGTGCATTAACAACTCCAAGTCCTCCACCATTAACTCCATTAACACCCACGGCTGCTATGGATGGTGCACCACTTTGGGAGGGATTAGAGTAATTCCCTTCCGAACGTTCCCCCCTACTTTTCTCTGCATCTCTTTCGGCTCTCATTTGAGCCAACTCTTCTTCATTCCTCATCAAAAGAGCTCGAATAGCCCTTAATTCTTCATGTAAGTTCTGCTTGGTTGGGAACCTGTTCAATTACCGGGTTTGCCCTATCTACTTCAGAGGCGGTTGGTGGATCACCAAGACGTCGATTTTGTACACGGGGTGGCCTTTGCTCCACTTCATTTCCAGCCCCGTTTCCATTAGAAGGAACACCACCACCATTTCCTCCTCCTCTCTGGTTACTAGCTCTAGTGTTTGCCATTAACTCTACAAGGCAACGACGACGGTTAGCAAGAGTTAAAGAGTGACTACATATGTTAAGGCCATGCTACATATAACTACATTATCACACACAATAAACAAGCCTTAAATCACACTCTCACTCACTCCCCAACCCGTCTTAAAGCATTTCACTTCATTGGCTAGGCATCCTGCATAAGCCTAACTTATCCTACATAGGTTTAAGTCCAAAATCCTACGGTCAAAGTCGAATCTTGGTTCACTTAAACCATTTCTCTGATACCAACTTGTAACACCCGACGTTTAAAAATATGGGTTTTCAAAAACTTTCACCTAACGGTGTCAAATTGCGGAAGAAAAGACTTTAAAAGTCAAAACCGATAAAAAACTGTTCGGTTTCTACGTTTAGTTGGTGTTACATGCAATACCATCAAATAGTTTAAAATGAAAACCCAACGGTTGCCTAACACAAAACAACCGTTCAACAATACTACATAAATTCGACATCAAGTACGAAATGTAAATAAATGTCTAAAGAGACAATCGTCTATGGGTAGCTAAGTCCTCCTGCATGTATCTACCCAACTCTCACTCTTATTCCTGCATCATCTAGTCCTTCAAGCTAAACCTGAGGGAACAACCACATTTAAGAAACAAGTGTTAGCTAACGAATTAGCTAAGTAAGATAACACTATGTTATTAAAACATTTGTCCAATTAAAACAATCTTCATTATTAGACAAGTTTATTTAGGCACAACACACATCACACGTTCACACATAACTGCATATCAACTTCATATCAATTAGGATGAATCACCCTAAATGTGCCTATCCTTCATTTTATTCACCCATTATCACACGTATCTTCGTTAACTGCATATAAGTGTAACATAAGTCACACCCGACTAGATGCTTCACCAAAAGGCGAGTCACACTTCGTCGTTAAGGAATGGCAAGCCAATCCAAGAGTAATCCGTATGTGGAGGTTGGTCAAACCCCTCGTATTACTCGCCCTGCATTATAAAGACCATGTTGCAAGGAGCCACCCAAGCAACAACTACGTCAACGCACTCGTTCGGCTAAGACTAGTACGGGTTAAGCTTAACACTTTCCCTGCATTATATTTACGAGCTCGGTTTCACACATATGGTTTAGGTAACACACATTCCTAAACCGTCACACACATATAGTCTAGATAACACACATTCCTAGACATTCACACACTTTATCTTCATTACGTTTGGATCCTTAAACGTGCAAGTGACATGGCAACCTACTAAGTCTAGTGAGCTAGGTGTACAAGCCATGTAAGCATGCATATATCACACATCAAAATCCTTCATATTAAATCATTATAAATCAATTCAACCATTACTTACACCATATATGACTTTAACCCATCAAAACCACCATTAATCTTCGTTAAACGATTCCCCCATAATCCAATAATCATTCCTAATGACTAATATAATCAAAAGGACCAGAAATCAATGATTTAATACCTGATCCACCTGTAGATGACAATAGGGATGCAAAACACTTGACAAAACACACTCGAATCACACGTTGGAAGGCTTTTCGGCTTGCAATTTTATGGAGGAATGCTATGGGAAGGCTTAGGGCTTGTTTAGAGAGTGTTATGGCTGCAAAATATGATCTAATGACAACCCCTAATTCCTTAATCCCGTTTTTGACTTTGCCTCCATGTCAAAACTAGCCCCTAAGCTTCCTAATGCTTCATTATTGGTCACAAACTACTTTATTGACCATATACATCATTAATCCTTCATTAAATGTCACTACATGGACATTAACCTTCATATTACACACATTTATACTACATTAACATTTAGGCTTTCAAGCCTCACACATAACGCACATTAACTACACATATGCATAAAATCTAAAATAGACTTAACGACACACACGATATTGACTTAACGGCATTAGTCAACTAGTAAATAAAAGTTTGGGATGTTACAATTACCTCCCCCTTAAGAGGATTCCGTCCCCGGAATCTCATCAGTAAGGAACAACTCCGGATACTTCTCCTTCATTACTGCTTCAGTTTCCCACGTTAAACTTTCTCCATGGTTATGCTTCCACTTTATCAACACAAGGTCAATCACTTTTCGGCGTAACTTCTTTTGCTTCCTTCCAAGTATCGCTACCGGTTCATCTACTATTCTCTTCATTGGGTCAATACTCACATCTTCATTGGGAATCACACTTGACTCATCGGCTAAGCATTTCCTCAAGTAGGATACATGAAAGGTGTTGTGAATTCCATCCAATTCTGGAGGTAATTCCAACTGATATGCTACATCTTTAATGCGCTTCAGAACTTTAAAAGGTCCAATGAAACGTGGACTCAACTTTCCCTTCTTTCCAATTCTAATAACTCCTTTCCATGGTGACACTTTCAGCATCACTAACTCACCAACATTAAACTCAATCGGTCTCCTTTTCTTGTCTGCATATGTTTTCTGTCTTTCTCTTGCCACACGTAAAGCTTCTTTAGCTACATTAACTTTCTCCGCTGAGATCTCTATAATTTCAGGACCTATGATTTGCTTTTCACCGGGCTCCATCCAACAACTTGGAGTCCTACATCTCCTACCATAGAGCATTTCAAATGGTGGCATTCAATACTTGCATGGTGACTATTGTGTAAAGCAACTATGCTCGTCTACCTATATTAGTAAACGATCATTAGACAACTACATACTCACGTCATTAAGATCAATAACTAGACCCACACACATTAACGACTCACTTTAGTTTCAGGTCTAATCTACATGACAAACGACGTTACGGTTCAAAACTAACTTTTCTGAAAACTGGTGAGTTGCGCCGCAACTCGATGCGATCCTACACAAAGTTGATCGATTACACCCCAAACCAGATCCAAATCATTCTAAATCAAATACATGACTTTCACACATCAAAATCCTTCATATTAAATCATTATAAATCAATTCAACCATTACTTACACCATATATGACTTTAACCCATCAAAACCACCATTAATCTTCGTTAAACGATTCCCCCATAATCCAATAATCATTCCTAATGACTAATATAATCAAAAGGACCAGAAATCAATGATTTAATACCTGATCCACCTGTAGATGACAATAGGGATGCAAAACACTTGACAAAACACACTCGAATCACACGTTGGAAGGCTTTTCGGCTTGCAATTTTATGGAGGAATGCTATGGGAAGGCTTAGGGCTTGTTTAGAGAGTGTTATGGCTGCAAAATATGATCTAATGACAACCCCTAATTCCTTAATCCCGTTTTTGACTTTGCCTCCATGTCAAAACTAGCCCCTAAGCTTCCTAATGCTTCATTATTGGTCACAAACTACTTTATTGACCATATACATCATTAATCCTTCATTAAATGTCACTACATGGACATTAACCTTCATATTACACACATTTATACTACATTAACATTTAGGCTTTCAAGCCTCACACATAACGCACATTAACTACACATATGCATAAAATCTAAAATAGACTTAACGACACACACGATATTGACTTAACGGCATTAGTCAACTAGTAAATAAAAGTTTGGGATGTTACAATTACCTCCCCCTTAAGAGGATTCCGTCCCCGGAATCTCATCAGTAAGGAACAACTCCGGATACTTCTCCTTCATTACTGCTTCAGTTTCCCACGTTAAACTTTCTCCATGGTTATGCTTCCACTTTATCAACACAAGGTCAATCACTTTTCGGCGTAACTTCTTTTGCTTCCTTCCAAGTATCGCTACCGGTTCATCTACTATTCTCTTCATTGGGTCAATACTCACATCTTCATTGGGAATCACACTTGACTCATCGGCTAAGCATTTCCTCAAGTAGGATACATGAAAGGTGTTGTGAATTCCATCCAATTCTGGAGGTAATTCCAACTGATATGCTACATCTTTAATGCGCTTCAGAACTTTAAAAGGTCCAATGAAACGTGGACTCAACTTTCCCTTCTTTCCAATTCTAATAACTCCTTTCCATGGTGACACTTTCAGCATCACTAACTCACCAACATTAAACTCAATCGGTCTCCTTTTCTTGTCTGCATATGTTTTCTGTCTTTCTCTTGCCACACGTAAAGCTTCTTTAGCTACATTAACTTTCTCCGCTGAGATCTCTATAATTTCAGGACCCGTGATTTGCTTTTCACCGGGCTCCATCCAACAACTTGGAGTCCTACATCTCCTACCATAGAGCATTTCAAATGGTGGCATTCCAATACTAGCATGGTGACTATTGTTATAAGCAAACTCTATCAACCTCAAATGATCATCCCATGCTCCACCATACTCTAGTACACACGTCCTCAACATATTCGCGCGAAGCAGACTCGTGTGAAGCTTGTGTGAAGCAAATTCGCGCGAAGAAAAGTTCGTGAGGAACAAAAGATGGTGTGACGTCATCAAAATTTTATTGAAGACAAAGATTCTACTACAAGTTGAGAAGACTTGGATCAAGCAAAGAATAGGCGTGATGCAAAGACAAATGATGATATCTGAAGATGAGAAGAGCAAGTCTTAAACAATTAGGGGGGAGACTGTTGGAAAAATAATTAGTTTAAGACTTGAGGGGTTTAAAGTGTTAATAAGAAAAAAAGGAAACGACATGTCTGTAGAGAAAAGGGGTCGACAGTTATAGGCCTCACACAACAAACAGACACGACGATTCAAGAAGGCATACCCGTTCATGAAGCAACGTGATGGTTAGAGAATAACCGCCATAATTAACTAGTATAAATAGAAGTAGATTTCATTCAGTTTCGTATCCAACTTTGTAACTGAAAATCGTTACAGTGATTGTAACATACCGTGATTAATATAATTATATATATATATATCAATAAAGTGTGATTCTTTATCTATCGTCTTTGATTTCATACCTGGGCAACAAATTCCTAGTCCCAAATTAAGTGAGAACTAACATAAACACCCTTGTTTAGGTTACTCATAGAAAGTCGATCATTTGCCTCTAATGTACACAAGTAACACAACCTAATTGGTATTTTGTGGCCATTTCTTACTCTCTTCTTCTTCTTTTTTTCAGTAAATTTTGAACCCAATGCCTTGAGGATGCCTTATAACTAGATTAATTTTTTTTGAAGTTTTTTAACAGCTTACCACTAGATACTAATGAATAATAAAAACAAAATAAACCACCGGGGTGGTGGTACATTCGCAAAGACTTGTGTATCTCAATGTAAAGAGGTCTCAAGTTTCATCCTTAGCATAGACTAAACCTGGCAAAATGGGCGGGTCGGGCGGGTTTGGGTAACGGGTCAAAACGGGTGCGGGTCGAAACTGGTGCGGGTCCAAGCGGGTCATTTCAGGAATGCGGGTCAAACGGGTACGGGTCAAAGCGGGTCGGGTGCGGGTCAACCCGCATTTTTTTTTCTATTCTACAAATCACGTCTTGCCTCATTTTTAAAAATTAAGTAAAGACTTAATTAGATTTGTGGCTAAAAAATGTTCTTATCATTTGTTAAACTAAATAATGTTACTACATGATCACAACTTTAATATACATATATTTATGTTTACATATATATATAGGTTCACATTATATATCATTATAAACACTGTAATATATTGAAACAAAGTTAAAAGTCAATTAAATTATCAACAAATAATAATATGATAAATAAAGATGAAGGAAGAAAAAATGTATAAAAAAAATTAAAGTTCAATTAAATTATCAACAAATAAAATTATTAAAATATGATAAATAAAGACAATAAACAAATTGATGCTTGCCTACTTGGGAATAGAAAGGATAGATAGAACGGTATGTTAGTAACTTATGACCGGAGTAATGGAGGGATATATCACATGAATGAGTAAAGCTTCAAATCTTCAAGACCCAATCACTCAAAATTTTAATACCCGCTCGACCCGTAAAAAGCTAATAATAAAATTAGATGCCATAAATGAGACCCGCTTATATATGTTTTCAACCGCCCAGTTATACCCAATCAATCAAATAAGTTATCCAATTAAACCCAATTCAATCAATATGGGCATGGTTTGCCAGGGTTAGCATAGACCATCTAGTGGCCACGAAGGTTCACCTGCTATGACTTTGGGCTCGTAAAACAAGTCGGTTTGGGATTAGTCGGATTGCAAAGTGAGTGGAATCATCCGAGAGGGCAAGAAAAAAGTAACACAAAATAAAATACTCCAAAAATTATTAATAAATACAGAAATTACATGGCAGCACCCATTTTCACCATTTTAAATGAGCAGCTAAACAAACTAGTAAATAATTAGACATACAATTTGGATGAAACGAGTAATATACGGAGTAATATTTATTATTTAATTAATCGTCTCGTGTATGCTATGGGACTAGATCAATGGATTTAAATTCTGTTTCTTTAATTCTTTTCCGCGCCCACCCTTAATTCTTTAATTTTATGACATACTCACATCATTATCTAGTATAGTAGTTGAATTCTCCAGTCAAGTATATAATATTTAATATGTAATATTATAACTAAATATTGAATGTTAATTAATTTATTCAGAACCCTTTGACAGGAAAACAATTTTATGCAAATCGTGCCTTGTTTATTAATTAGTTTTTTAAGGAAATATATGTTCAGAATCTTCCCTCTCATTCTGTTTTCCTTGATATATTTACATTTACAAGCCTACCATGTGGCCATGTGGGTATATCAGAAACATGTTTATGCCAACTTGTTCCATTGGACTATTGCTTTCAAAAGACATTGAATTTGTTTCTTATATTTTGGTTAGATTTTAGTACTTTAGTTAGTCCTAACTTTAATTAGTAATTAAAGAAGGAAGAATTCATAAATCGAAAACCTACCAATCAATTCACTGACATTCACGTACCTTTGCGCAAAGCGGCTATTGCTCAATTGTTCTTGGCTTTCTGACAGTTGCATTGGAAGGGATCGTCGAGCGTGCATGGCTTCTTGCTGGCCGCTGGACTGCTGCTAACTACTGCTACTCTGCTTCTTCCCTGTTTAGTTGGTCTTATTATTGATAGCTGTAATAATCGGAATGTGGCTAAGAATGATTAATAGAGTAAGTAGTGTATAACATTATTTATTTTTTTCGTAATATGTTTCCTTCACTCTGATCATAAATTGATAGTTAGAAGCAAGAAATCTACTTTACATGTTTTTTTTCTAAGATGAAACATTCTTGTGATGATCGAGGGATGCTTTGTATTTTGTAACTTAAACGTAACAGTGTCTCAATTTACATTACAGCAAGGGGTGAATAATTAAGTATATATTTACCCTTGCTTAATGCTTAATACTCCTCTGTCCAAAAATAAAATTTTCACTATGGAATCGATACAGTTTTCTCCTCGGTCCCAAAGTTAATGTTCACGATAACTTGTATGATCAAGATTTCCGATTTACATTCACTGTGACAGGTATTAGCTTTCACAAAGATTGATGTGCCAATAATGAGAAGGGTGATTTTCTTGCTTTTTGTCATGTGGATGATTTTATTGCCAATTGTAGTCAAGGGTAAATCCGGAAATAGAACAATTCCATCTTCAAGGCCTAGTGTTGTGAATGTTGGGGCATTATTCACAGTGAATTCAGTTATAGGGCGTTCTGCGAAGCCTGCTATCGCAGCTGCCATTGATGATGTTAACTCTAGTCCAACTACACTTCCAGGAACTCGATTGAACCTTATTTCGTATGATACTAATTGCAGTGCCTTTCTTGGTACCATTGAAGGTACCCTACTTTCTCTGGATATTAGACATGCAAGCATTTGTTAATTTTGTACTTAATTCTAGGTCCTATATGTGATCATTTCTGTTAATGTGAGTCTAAGCTCTCTCGTGGATAACAAAAAGATAAACGACTCACAGATTTACATTGTTCACTCAGTAGATATATATATATATATATATATATATATATATATATATATATATATATATATATATATATATATATATATATATATATATATATATATATATATATATATATATATATATATATATATATATATATATATATATATATATATATATATATATATATATATATATATATATATATATATATATATATATATATATATATATATATATATATATATATATATATATATATATATATATATATATATATATATATATATATATATATATATATATATATATATATATATATATATATATATATATATATATATATATATATATATATATATATATATATATATATATATATATATATATATATATATATATATATATATATATATATATATATATATATATATATATATATATATATATATATATATATATATATATATATATATATATATATATATATATATATATATATATATATATATATATATATATATATATATATATATATATATATATATATATATATATATATATATATATATATATATATATATATATATATATATATATATATATATATATATATATATATATATATATATATATATATATATATATATATATATATATATATATATATATATATATATATATATATATATATATATATATATATATATATATATATATATATATATATATATATATATATATATATATATATATATATATATATATATATATATATATATATATATATATATATATATATATATATATATATATATATATATATATATATATATATATATATATATATATATATATATATATATATATATATATATATATATATATATATATATATATATATATATATATATATATATATATATATATATATATATATATATATATATATATATATATATATATATATATATATATATATATATATATATATATATATATATATATATATATATATATATATATATATATATATATATATATATATATATATATATATATATATATATATATATATATATATATATATATATATATATATATATATATATATATATATATATATATATATATATATATATATATATATATATATATATATATATATATATATATATATATATATATATATATATATATATATATATATATATATATATATATATATATATATATATATATATATATATATATATATATATATATATATATATATATATATATATATATATATATATATATATATATATATATATATATATATATATATATATATATATATATATATATATATATATATATATATATATATATATATATATATATATATATATATATATATATATATATATATATATATATATATATATATATATATATATATATATATATATATATATATATATATATATATATATATATATATATATATATATATATATATATATATATATATATATATATATATATATATATATATATATATATATATATATATATATATATATATATATATATATATATATATATATATATATATATATATATATATATATATATATATATATATATATATATATATATATATATATATATATATATATATATATATATATATATATATATATATATATATATATATATATATATATATATATATATATATATATATATATATATATATATATATATATATATATATATATATATATATATATATATATATATATATATATATATATATATATATATATATATATATATATATATATATATATATATATATATATATATATATATATATATATGCAACGATCTGTCTATCAAAATGAACAAGGCTGTATCTCAAAATCATCGAGATATATATGTCTATATATTCGGGGTCAGGACTACATCCAAAATGGGTGCATACATCTATGCACCAGGATGCCGGCAATCCCCTGCCGAGGGCTCATCAACAATGTATGCAATGCTTACAATCAAATGTGAATGCATAATCATAAACCGACAATCAATAACCGTCAACCATAAACCAATAATCAACATTCGACAAACATGAACCAACAATCAATAATCGTAACGGGGCACACTTGTCAACAGAGGGACAAGGCCGTATCTCCATATACATAAGTCAAATCCCCCAACAGTGGGACATATGCACAACATATGCATCAATCAAAATTAATCATTAATCACAGTATAAACCAACTATACGTACATATACTTCAGAGGATTCTACTTTCTTCAAGTCCCAGATGCTTATGTATAGGGTCACCCACAGCCTTCCCACCACATCTAAAACCCAAAGGAAGGCATAACCGACTTCCATGTATGTACGTCTATCCTAATGTATCAATAATACTTAACGAAAACACAACTCAAGTCAATCAAACGAAAGGATACGCCACATCAATCCAACAATCAAGTCAAACAAATAATACATCAATAAATACAAGTAAACAAGCCAGATTTACACTTTTCAGCCCGAATCCCAAGCGGGTAGGGAGATACGAAACTCACCTTGATTGGCAAAGAAGCTAGTAAAGGATTACAAACGAGTAACGGGTTCCACACGTCCACAACCTATAATTATTCATCGCAATACCGCCACGTCAACTATACAATCTCAAACAAGTTGAAAAGCGACACACATAAAAACACAGTGACTATCCACTGCGCCGCAGTGGACCAGAACTATGTCCACTGCGCCGCAGTGGCCAAACTGAACCAGGACCCGAGACAAAGCACTGCGCCGCAGTGAGCAAGGTCCATGCCCACTGCGCCGCAGTGGGCTAAGAGGCAAAAATGGCCGAGGAATCCACTGCGCCGCAGTGGAGACTATGCCCTCCCACTGCGCCGCAGTGGGACAACCTGCACACCAGGACCAGCAGCTGCAAGTGCAGCAAAACGAACCCAAACACCCCAATTTCAACCCAACCACACCAAAACGATTTGTAACCCATTTTGAAGCATAACTAAACATCAATGACCATGAATACACATAACCCAACCCACAAATTCGACCAAAACACCAAAATCATCCACAAATTCATCAAACCCTAACCCTAACCCTAATTTAACCCAAAACTCCATTTTACCATTTTAAAGACTCGAAATCATATCAAATCAACTAGAAACACATGAACAAACATAAATAGAAGTAAATGGGTTGATTTAGACTTACCAAAACTCTTCCTAGTGCTCAATTCCGAATTTAGGTCAAAAATGGGTAAAATGGTAAGAACTTGGCCTTTGATTCCTCAAAGATGGCGACAATGAGAAGATGATGATTGCGATTTTTGTATTAAAATCGATCCACTACTAGTTGATGCAAGAATGGTGAAGAGATTGAATGGTTCTTTTGCTTTTGGGTGAAAGAGAGAAAGAGAGAAAGAGATAGTAATGAGAAATGAGAGAAGGATAAGGGGGGAATGGGTCTTGGGGAGGGGCTAGTGGGTCATGGACTACCCACGGGCCGACCCGTTTCTCCCACAAGCCATATAAACAATCACATACACTACTAAACGCCAAACGACATATTTACGACTCGACTAACATACCACTTAGTCATAAAATCATAAATGGGCCCAAATTACTTCATTCAATAAGTTTGTTAGTCAAATTACACAAAAGTCAACGGGTCAAAATTCACGGGTGTTACATTATTCCCCCGTTAAAAGAATTTCGTCCCGAAATTCAACAAAACCCTAATTATTAAACAAATGCGGGTACTTAGACTTCATGTGATCCTCTCGCTCCCAAGTGAACTCGGCTCCACGTCTAGCATCATCTAA
>CM067174.1:102287293-102324387 GCA_034093135.1 Erigeron breviscapus | reverse complement strand
TGGTGAACATAGGTGGAACCGGTTTAAGGACTATTGGGTATTGGTCAAGCTATTCAGGTGTCTCAGTTGCTGTACCTGAATCATTGTATGCAAAGAGTTCGAATAAGTCTATTGGTGATCAAAGTCTTTATAGTGTAATTTGGCCTGGTGGAATGAGTAACAAGCCTCGGGGGTGGGTCTTTCCTAACAATCAAAAGCCTTTGAGAGTTGGTGTGCCGTATGGATATTACAAGGATCTTGTGACAAAAGACAAGTCTCCTCAAGGGGTAAGAGGATACTGCACTGATATCTTTGAAGCTGCGATTAATTTACTTCATTACCCCGTCGCTCCAGAATACATTTTATATGGCGATGGTCAAACAAGCCCGAGCTATAACAATCTTGTCAGAGATGTGGCTGAAAATGTAAGTACTAATTGTTTGAAAGAACAACTGAACTGAACCACATATAAGATATATCCTCTTTGCGTGTATAATTGATCAATCCTTTACTTTTGGTTAGCTTGCTTTACAAATTACCTTGATCTGTCTATTATCAGAAGTTTGATGCTGCAGTAGGAGATATTATGATCACTGCAGACCGAAAGAAGATAGTTGACTTTACACGGCCTTACTTGGAATCTGGACTTGTCATAATTGCTCCGGTAAACAAATCAAAACCTAATCCGTGGGCCTTTTTCAGGCCATTCACTATTCAAATGTGGCTAGTCTCTGGTGGTTTCTTTCTTTTGATTGGAGTCATTGTTTGGGTGCTCGAGCATCGCAAAAACGATGAATTTCGTGGACCACCGAGGCAACAAGTCGTCACATTTTTGTGGTTAGTATCTTGTCTAGTAGCATGCACTTCACTAGCTAATTATTCAAACTTGTTCCTACAAATCCTCCTAATGGACTTTTGTCAAATTGACGTGTATGTATTTTTGCTTGATTATATGCTATTGTATCTGATTTGGATCATTTTTGCTTGAAATTTTCAGGTTTAGCTTCTCAACATTGTTTTTCTCACACCGTGAGTATTAATACATCTCGAGTCAACCACATAGATCTTTAGGACAAATTTTAAGTGTGATATTTACATATGCAGGAGAGACAACTGTGAGCACGCTGGGACGATTCATAATGATCTTATGGCTGTTTGTAGTGTTTATCATAAATTCAAGCTACACAGCTAGCTTGACATCAATACTCACCGTACAAAAACTGAGTGCGAGCATTGAAGGGATAGATAGCTTAATCTCAAGCAATGAACTTATTGGAGTTCCCGATGGAACTTTTGCTTATAACTATTTGACCCAAGAACTCAATATCGACGAATCTAGGATCAAAATATTGAAAGAAGAGGCAGAGTACTTAAATGTGCTTCGTTTAGGTCCAGAAGGCGGTGGTGTGGCTGCTATTGTTGATGAACTTCCTTATGTTGACCTCTTCATGCGTTATACCAATTGCGAGTTCAGAATTGTGGGTCAAGAGCTCACTAAAGGCGGTTGGGGTTTTGTAAGTTTGCTTTTATAAGCTCACTAAAAATGCTTTCAAAAATTTTGTATAGATGGTTGAAAATTAGTATGTCTGACTTAAATATTCGAATTGCATCACAGGTATTTCAAAAGGATTCTCCTCTAGTAGCCGATCTGTCCACAGCGATCCTCCAACTCTCAGAAAATGGAGACATACAACGAATCCATGACAAATGGCTCTCTTCGACTGTATGCTCAACTCAAACAAATGAAGTCGAGGGGAAAGACCTGTCGCTAGATAACTTCCGGGGCTTATTTCTCATCTGTGGTGTTGCATGCTTGATTTCTATCAGCATTTTCTTTAGTATGAGATTATGTGAATATCGTCGCTACAGTTCTGATGAAGAAAAGGCCCGTGCGATTGTTGAACAGGACTTGAGGACACCTGATCACAGAAGACGGTCCTTTTGTGGTATCGACTTCAAGGATTTGATGGAATTTTTCGATCGGAGAGAGGAAGAGATCAAGCATTCTCTTCCACGGAAGAAGAGTCGAGTCACCATGGACTCTGAAGCATAGCAGAGTTGGAACTATTACTACAAAGAATTAAGAGGGTGAAGTATTTTACAAATTGATTATATTTATAGAAAAGAAGTTGTACGTGGTGATAAATGGCATTCGATTTTCATTTTTGTTTTTCAAAAAAACATTAAAAAAAACACCTTTTAATTATAGTTTTTTAAGAAAAGTTTCCAAGAAAACAAAATACAATGTTTTCCGATATCAATGGAAAGGAAAACTTGAAAACAAACTTTTGTTGTTTTCTAATTTTCCATTTCCGTTTTCTATCTCCTCTCTCTCCTTCTCCTCACATCTATAACATGTTTTCTAGCTTTTTAAACTAGAAAATGAAAATAGCATTTTTTCTAATTAAAACGCAATTTTAAAATTTTCATTTATTTTCTTGAAATGAAAAACCCCTTTCATTTTTTAAAAATTAAAACTTAAAAACTTAAAAACATTTTCTTCAACCAAACGCACTCTTATTTTTCATAATCAAGTTTCCGGATGAAACAAACTGACGTATGTGGATCTTGATTACCCAAGAGACTTATTGAATACCCCAGCTGACTCATTCTAGTTTCTAACTAACGACCCAACTTGGACTAACAATTTTGATTTTGACTTTGAATAGTAACTAATACAACAACAACTTTAATTTTCCGCCCAACTGGTCACGTGCACAACTTCTCCAACTCATGTGCTCCTCACGTGATCTCTCTTTAGTATCAAATGGACCAAATTGACCTTGGATGGGTAGAGGTGCGGATCCACATTGGGTGAGAGAGTAACCCCTCTACTTTTTTCAATGTTGTTACAAAAATAAATTAATACGAGTAATATTTAAAAAAAAATTTTTATTAAAACTTAACCCAATAAAACACTGTATATAAGGTATTTTATTCAAATTTGTCCTCCCGATAATAATTTATTGGCTCTGATCCTTCATAATCATCTTACTATGATTTCAGCTAAGCTCCAATATAAGTCTAAAACGAATCGTACTTTATCAAAAAAAGGTGGTCGCGACTCAGGATGGATGTTAATTAACGAGTTGATTTGACTTGTTTATATACATGGCCTACTAGAGATAAAATTTAGCCTGGTCGACCACATGGCTTATTGATATTAATACTAGTCTTCAGTCCGATCTGATGGACGGATGGTTTCAAAATACATAACATATAGTTTTCGTTTCAATTTGTAGCGTTGTTAAAATAAACCATTCAATATTTACAACAAAATTATTTTGTAACGAATAAACAATCATATAATATAAAACATAGTTCTTATTAAAATGCAAATGCTAGATCAAAATTACATAAATAACGAAGATATTAATTCTGTTTATTACATAATCAAATCAGATTTATAAAAACTCATATATATATTGAAAGAAACCTTATACGATTCTGCATAGAAAAATGTTACTTTTAAAATATATAATACATTGATTATTAGAAAACGATACAGTTAATAATTAATAATATAAATAAAAATAAATCTATAACGAATCAAAACCATAATCGTTTTAAAGTTGTTTCATATTTTAATACTTTATAGTTTTTTGTAAAATAATGATATTAAGGAATTAGAATATCTAGATAATTAGTAATTACTAAAGCTTGAAGAAAAGTTTAAATCTTAAAGAATTAAATTCTTCTTGATAGATATATACCAAAATAATATTCATCATTTATAATCTTTAATAATATAAAAGTAGAATATTTAGATATTAACAAATTAAAAAAAAATTATATTGAACAAATTTGTTTTAGTAGACTTATACAAAAATAATATGGGGATAACTTAGATGATGTTAACATCATCTAAGTTAGATGATATTGCTCTCACAAACCATAAAATTCATGGGGGGCGACATGTGTAAAAATTGATGTGAGTGAGTATGTGAGAGAACATCATCTAAGTTAGATGATGTTAACATCATATATCATTTTCCCAAATAATATTCATAATGTTTTTTTTTAAAGATAAAAATATAAATATAAATAGAAAAATAAAGAAATAAGAAAAAGAGTAAGAGAGTAAGAGAGAGGCATAAAAATATAGTTTCAAAGGAGTTTAGGTAGCGTCAAATATATTTTCAAACTCCTCTTTTCATTAAAAAATGTAGTCTTTCATGTTCAGCTCAACTCTCCAAGACTAGTGAAATGATGGCAAAGGGAAAGGATTCCCTAAAGTTCTCCCAAATTGACTAGTCAAGTTGGAAAGATCTTGACCCTTGGATGAAAATCAAGGGCCAAGATTTAAAACTTATCTTTAAATCTTGACTCTTGATTTTTATCCAAGAGTCTAGATCTTCCCAAGTTGACTAGTCAAGTTGGGAGAACTTCAGGAAATCCCCTTCCGATGGCAAAATATTAGCAAATGTATGTTAATTACTTAGTCTTCGTCAACCTTTTCTAGATTGATATTAAAGTTGACAAGTAAAACCTTATTCTTTTTTTTCTTTTTTTTTTCTAAGTACTTTGCGTTTCAACCTTCAAGTAATATATATATATACATAATCTAAAAACAAAGCCAATAAACCATATGTAACATATGTTATTTTTTGGCACAAAGTTCACTAAAGCTAAAATAGATAATTAGCTTGTAGTGTTCAAACAAAGTAAGTTTTGGTTAACTCGTATAACCTATGGGACCATGGGAAGAAAAAAATGTTTTATTCTACAAACAGCATGTGTATATAATATCTTATTTAAACGAATAAATAAGATTAAAAGAAATACAAAAAGAAACAAAAGGAAAGGAACTAAAGTAAGTTGTGTTGATTTTTTTTCTCCGTCGACTGTCTTCTAGACACACTGACACACATCATTATCAAGTCGTTGAATTTTTGAACTCGGTAATATAAAAGAAATCTAGTAGCTAAATTCAGGTCGCTATATCATTTAAAAATATAGCAATTCTCGACAAACCCCACCATCCAAGGTTAGTGTTAACTCAAATCCGAATAGTCGGTTGTTTTAACCTGGCCGTTACATTAATGCTAAGTACACGTCTAAGGAAAAACCCAATAGGTCGTACCTCCTTGAATGAGGTTAACAAGGATCGAACTTTCGCCTACAGGAAAAAACGATGTCTCATCCTGGATCATTGTGGAATATATATTTAATTTAACTAATGTTTAATTGTGGATGTTGATGAACCAATTATTGTTAAATATTTATTTATCATTACCGAAAACCAATGTTTAATGTAAGTCGTGCCTCTTTATTGTCACTTGATTGTTTTTTAACCTATGCATCGAATCTTCCCTCTCTTTTCCTCCCCTTCAATTCTCTCAATGTATATACATTTACTGGTTTACCATGTGGCCATGTGTTTATATATTATCATATATTGATATATATGCTTATGCTTATACCAAGTTGCTACATTGGACTCTTACTTTCATAAGACAATTAATGAATTTACTTGATTATCCTATATATCTCATGGTTAATTAGGTAATAATTACTATTAAGTTGGTCCATAAGTAAACAAAGAAGAACTCATAATATCCAAAACCAATGCTTACAAGTTCACTACTTATGCTCAAGTTGGTTGCTGCTCGAATATAAGCCCCTCGTGATTCTGCATTGTTCGATCGTCCTTGGTTTCTGGCTGACGTACATTTGCATTAGAAGTATTGTGAGTGTATTGCTGCTTTCTGGCTAGCTCGATCCTCGTCTCGATCTCTTCTTTAGGTATGACTGACTGCATACTGTATAACGGAAATGGTAAATTACGTTATATTGCTTTGTATTGTGTTATGTGTTTTGAAGGTGATTAAGTATATATGATATCAAATAATGTGTAGCAATAAAATGAGTTGTGAGAAGTGATATTTGGATGCGCTTTTGTTGTTTAAACCAAAAACTTACAATATCTTATGGACTATAACTATTCAAGTGCATCACAAATTCGGATAATAATAATAAAATAAAAAAATAGTAGATAAATGTCCAAAACTGATTATCAGACCACAAAATAGCCGAAATAGAGAAGCAGAATCTAATTATACATTAAAATAGGGCAGTCATCATCAATGAGAACTAGCTGTTTCAAAAAACATATCCAAGGACCCATGTAGATAAAATTCACATAATCTTTTTGTTTTTACTAGATTTTCGTTTTTTTTTTAACAGCGAGTTAGTAATTAGTAGTTAGCAATTAGCATTCGAGACACCACAGTAACATCCTTGTTAGTGATTGTAATAAGTGTTGTTTCCAGTTTGTTTATAACTGCATTTGTTAACCATTTGACCGTGAGTTTTGAACAATATCAATTGTAGAACCAGATAGGTTTCACGGAGAATATTGATGTGTGTCAATAATGAGAAGGGTGATTATTTTGGTGTTTTTGATGTTGGTTATGATGGTGGTGCCCGTGTCAGTTAGATCTTCATCACCATTTTCTTCAAAGCCTAGTTCTGTGAACATTGGGGCTTTATTCACAGTCAATTCGGTTATTGGGCGTTCTGTGAAGCCTGCTATTTCAGCTGCTATTGATGATGTTAACTCTAGTCCAGATACTCTTCAAGAAACTAGATTGGATCTTATTTCGTATGATACCAATTGCAGTGGCTTTCTTGGCACCATTGAAGGTACGTTGTTGCCTCAAATTTTAGACGATATGATACATTTGCTACTTGTCTGCACAAACAGCTACTACATTCATGATTACAGTACATAATAAAAATTCTTGTTTACTTACTGATACAGCTTTGCAGTTGATGGAAAATGATGTGGTTGCTGTTATAGGACCACAATCCTCAGTCGTTGCACACTTAATTTCCCTCATTGCAAATAAACTTCAGGTACCGCTCCTCTCGTTTGCTGCAACAGACCCAACACTTTCTCTTCAATACCCTTACTTTGTCCAAACCACCCAAAATGACTACCACCAAATGTCAGCCATTAGTGACTTGGTTTTCTATTTCGATTGGAAAGAAGTCATTACCATATCTGTTGATGACGATTATGGCAGAAATGGGATTTTGGCCTTAAGTGAAGCCCTTTTCAAGAAACGATCAAAGATTTACCACAAAGCTTCAATTACTCCAGGTGCACCTCAAAGTGAGATCACTGACCTTCTCACAAGAATCAACTTGATGGAGTGTCGGGTTTATGTCATTCACGCAAGTCCGGACTCTGGTCTTGATATTTTCACCGTGGCAAAGAAACTCGGGATGATGACAAGTGGTTATGTTTGGATTACCACAGATTGGCTTCTGGCGGTTTTGGACTCAATGGATGTCCCGGATGCTATGTTGATGGATAACATACAAGGGGTTATCTCTTTGCGACCACACACTGCAGATTCTGATATCAAGTCCTCTTTTAAAACTAAATGGAAGAGTATGAAAGACAAACAGACATCAAGCTTTAACTCATATGCTCTATATGCTTATGATTCCGTATGGTTACTTGCACATGCTCTCGATACATTCTTGAAATCTGGAGGAAGTATCACATTCACTAATATATCTAAACACGAAAACATCAGTGGAAGTAAAATTCACCTTTCAGCCCTTAGGATATTTAATGAAGGAGAGAAGCTTCTCAAAACACTTCTATCCACAAATTTCATGGGTTTGACAGGTGAGGTAAAGTTTGACCATCACAAGAACTTGATACATCCGGCTTATGATATCGTGAACATAGTTGGAACTGGTTTACGAACTATTGGGTATTGGTCAAGTTATAGAGGTTTCTCAATTACTGTTCCTGAATTACTGTATGGAAAGAATTCAAATAATTCTACTAGTGATCAACATCTTTATAGTGTCATTTGGCCTGGTGGAATGAGTAAAAAGCCTCGGGGATGGGTTTTTCCCAATAATCAAAAGCCTTTGAGAGTTGCTGTGCCATATGGCAATAGTTACAAAGAACTTGCAACAAAAGACAAGTCTCCTCAAGGGGTAAGAGGATATTGTATCGACGTCTTTGAAGCTGCACTTAACTTACTTCCTTACCCTGTCACTCCAGAGTACATCTTATACGGTGATGGTCAAATAAACCCAAGCTATAACAATCTTGTTAGAGATGTTGCAGAAAATGTAAGTTTTTGGTCAAATGTTTGAAAGATCGTTTCCTTTCTTATTTTGGTTTAATTTCTAAGAATCATCTTACAGTTGAATTTATTAAGTCTAGAAGTTAATTATGAATATTACTCATAAGATTTTCATTTGAAATTCATATTTTGTGAGAATGGTGATTTGTCAAAAGAACCTATAAGATTTTAAGGTCCTAATTAAACTTACTCCATGACCTTAAAAGTCAAAAGTTTAGGAGAATATCTATAATATACGATTATCAGTATTAGTAGCCAGCTAGCCAGGGTTCAGTCCATGTAAACTTGAAAAATAGTCAATGGTTCGGCCAATGTACATATATTGGCAGAACCATATTAATTCTTCGTTTTTTGTGGATTCTTTGCTTCTTTATATTTGGTATGTTTGCCTAACAAGTTATCATGATTTATGTCTATTCTCAGAAGTATGATGCTGCAGTTGGAGATTTTATTATCACTGCAGAAAGAAAGAAGTTAGTTGATTTTACAAGGTCTTACATGGAGTCTGCACTTGTCATAGTTGCTCCTGTCAACAAATCAAAACCCAATACATGGGCCTTTCTTAGGCCGTTCACCATTGAAATGTGGCTGGTCTCCTTTGGTTTCTTTCTTTTCGTTGGATTCGTTGTTTGGATTCTCGAGCATCGATTAAATGATGAATTTCGTGGACCACCCAGGCGACAGATTATCACAGTTTTATGGTTAGTATCTTGTCTGGTTGCGTGCACTTGACTAATTTTTAGTGGCTACTTATGTGTTTACCTAAACCGGTACATACAAACTTTTCATCTTCATACTTTCATAGTCAAATGTCAAAAGTGCATATGATGATTGTAGCCTGTCCTTTGACTTTCATTTAGGAGAATCAGAAAAAATTGAAGTAGGAGGAGATCATACTCGTTCCTAATTATATATGTCAGTGTATCCAAGATTGAAGGTTTATGCTTGTAACTTTTCAGGTTTAGCTTCTCCACGATGTTTTTTTCACACCGTAAGAATCAATCTTGAGTGACTTATTTACACAACTCTTCAGAGTTCAGAACAACAATTTAAAGTGGGCTTTTACATATGCAGGGGAAAAGACTGTGAGCACTTTGGGACGATTTGTATTGCTCTTGTGGCTGTTTGTAGTTTTTATAATAACTTCTAGTTATACAGCTAGCTTAACATCAATCCTCACGGTGCAACAACTAACTGCAAGCATTGAAGGGATAGATGGGTTGATATCAACCAATGACCCGATTGGAGTTCAAGATGGAACTTTTGCTTACAAATTTTTACTTGAAGAGCTCAATATCGCCAAGTCTAGGATCAAGCTATTGAATGATGAGGTGGAGTATCTAAATGCGCTTCGTTTAGGTCCACAAGGCGGTGGTGTGGCAGCCATCGTCGATGAACTTCCTTATGTCGAGCTCTTCATGCGTTACACCAATTGTGAGTTCAGGATCGTCGGTCAAGAGTTCACAAAAAGTGGTTGGGGCTTTGTAAGTTTACGTTTTCTACTTAACTTTTCCCTATATAAGTATATCAATGCAAACTCAACAACAATAATACCCAGAGTATATAAGCTAGCATGCCAACAATGCAAAAGAAAAGAATGCAAAAAGCCTAGAACGTTGACTGCAAAAGTCAAATTTATGTTCAATCAGAAAGTTACAACGTTTTGACTTCAAAAGTCAAATTGTCTTGCAGGTATTCCAAAAAGATTCCCCTCTAGTAGACGATCTATCTACAGCGATCCTCCAGCTTTCAGAAAACGGAGACCTACAACGAATCCACGACAAGTGGCTGTCTTCGACTGCGTGCTTGACTCAAACTACCGAAGCTGAAGGAAAAAATCTGTCGCTAGACAACTTCTGGGGTCTATTTCTCATATGTGGTGTCGCATGCTTCCTTTCTATGATCATTTTCTTTGGTATGAGATTATGTGAGTACCGCCAGTTCTACAATAATGCTGATGAAGAACAAACCCGTGAGATAGTAGAATGGGACTCAAGAGCACGCGACAACAGATGGACCTTTTGTTCAACCAACTTCAAGAAGTTGATTCATTTCTTTGATACAAAAGAGGAAGACATCAGTCATACGCTTTCGCATAACAAGGGTGACGGTACAAGGGACCCGGAAATATAGCTAGTAGAGTCATAATACACGTACTACCAACGAAGAAGGGGAACAAATCGATTGAACTTATATTTAACATGTTACGTTTACTTAGAAATGAAGTAGAAAAGTTGTAGGTGAAGGATATATGGCACTCTAGGTCAGAAGTTAAACTTGCGAAAACTAGTTGCTTACAAACATATGTACGAGTAACTTTTAATAACTAGAAATTATTATGTATCATTTGCAAATGCCTACTGTTCCCACCCCACCCCACCCCACCCCAAACCACATTTTTTATTAGAAAATACCATGCCTTAGATAACTGAAAACATTTTTGGGTTGGGCCAAATTGGAGGCCCACTAAAAAGTTGGGTCCTATGGTTTGGCACCTATTGGCTATTGCACCTTCTTTTCACCGGGCCAGGCCCTTAGCAAACTAAGGCCTTCAATAGTATTGACCCACCAACATCACTACGAGTATAATACTACTATATAGATGAAACAGCGGCCACACATAAAGTCACAAGGTTCTTAATTTTGTACGTAGTAAATCGTTAAGTACGTACAGTTAGTTAATTAATCAATTTATTTGTGATGATCTTGACTTTTGAGTCTTTTGACCAAATAAAGAATTGTACTTTGAAGTATATATTGACCCAACAACATGAAAGTTTAAAAAAATAGCCCAAATAGTCCCATGTTGAAAGTTACATAGGGAGAATTGTCTAAAATACCCCTAATGATTAAATTACACAATCAGTCTTTTATTTTTTAAAATATCCTCATTAACTCTTTACATCAATTACTTTTACATCAATTATCTACACCACTCGACGCGGAAACCATACTAGTAAATAAGAAATATATATATATCTATGTAATAAACGAGTTGAGCTTATATTATAGAATCTGTAATGATAAGGTGGTGGTGGCGATTTGACTGTTGGTGGAGGTGAGGTGTAGTGGTATGGTGGTGGCGGGGATTTAACTGGTGGTGGAGGTGATGTGTAGTGGTAAGGTGGTGGTGGTGATTTTACGGGTGGGGGAGGTGAAGTGTAGTGGTATGGTGGTGGTGGGGATTTCACTGGTGGTGGAGGTGATGTGTAGTAGTATGGGGGTGGTGGAGAGTTTACTGGTGGGGGAGGAGATGTGTAGTGGTATGGAGGTGGTGGAGACTTAGCCGGTGGTGGAGGTGAGGTATAGTGATAAGGAGGAGGAGGAGACTTCTTTGGTGGTGGTGGTGAAGTGTAGTAGTAAGGTGCAGGTGGTGATTTAACTGGTGGTGGAGGTGAGTGTAGTGGTATGGAGGTGGCGGGAGATTTAACTGCAGGTGGTGGGAGAGAGGAAGAGATCAAGCATTCTCTTCCACGGAAGAAGAGTCGAGTCACCATGGACTCTGAAGCATAGCAGAGTTGGAACTATTACTACAAAGAATTAAGAGGGTGAAGTATTTTACAAATTGATTATATTTATAGAAAAGAAGTTGTACGTGGTGATAAATGGCATTCGATCTCCATTGTTTTTCATTTTTGTTTTTCAAAAAAACATAAAAAAAACACCTTTTAATTATAGTTTTTCAAGAAAAGTTTCCAAGAAAACAAAATACAATGTTTTCCAATATCAATGGAAAGGAAAACTTGAAAACAAACTTTTGTTGTTTTCTAATTTTCCATTTCCGTTTTCTATCTCCTCTCTCTCCTTCTCCTCACATCTATAACATGTTTTCTAGCTTTTTAAACTAGAAAATGAAAATAGCATTTTTTCTAATTAAAACGCAATTTTAAAATTTTCATTTATTTTCTTGAAATGAAAAACCCCTTTCATTTTTTAAAAATTAAAACTTAAAAACATTTTCTTCAACCAAACGCACTCTTAGTTTTCATAATCAAGTTTCCGGATGAAACAAACTGACGTATGTGGATCTTGATTACCCAAGAGACTTATTGAATACCCCAGCTGACTCATTCTAGTTTCTAACTAACGACCCAACTTGGACTAACAATTTTGATTTTGACTTTGAATAGTAACTAATACAACAACAACTTTAATTTTCCGCCCAACTGGTCACGTGCACAACTTCTCCAACTCATGTGCTCCTCACGTCTAGTTTCTAACTAACGATCGTCCTTGGTCACTGCCGGTCCATCTTGGACAGTGAACTTTTCAAGCAGGGGCTTACATCCGGTCATAGCCCGGCCAGCAGCACTGTCCAGATACCAGATATTCTTCTTTCGATCGCCCTGCACACCCACAAAAGTCATCAGTTATTTTTGTGAACCCATCTTTTCTTGATGGGTTCACTGGACTTCTCTACAGAAGTCACAGTTGATTGTTGTGGAGGTAAACTGAAGACTACATCTGGATCTTTTTCACCAGATCCAGGTGCAGGAGTAAAAACGATTGGTATTTGATACCTGCTCCCCTTTTTCTTACCAGATTTAGTTCCAGATGGAACATTCTTTTGTTTTGGTTTTGAAGGGGGTTTAATATTTTGTTTTAAAACTGGAGGTGATGAACCTCCTTCCAGATTTTTGATCCGGGCAGTACAACTCTGAACCTGTCGAGACAAAAGTTGGAGTTGACTTTCCAGTTTAAACAAAATATTGTTTTCATCAGGCTGCTGAACCTTGGACCTTGGTTCAGCTGGAGTTTTAGTCTTTTGAGTCTTGGACTCCTTAGACTTCTGAGGTAAAGGCTTGTTACCAGTGGCCTTTTTAACTGGAGCACTAGCTTGTTTGGCTCCAGGTTTAACCTCAATGGGGGTGGTCTCAATGGGTTCAGTTTCAACAGCTTCAGGTTGATCATAAGAAGTTTCAACCCTGAGAGCTGGAGGCAATGCATGAAGATCTGGTATGAGAGCTGCCATTTCCAGATCTCCAGATTTCCATGCATTTTTCTGGGCATCAATTGTTCTAGAAAATGCATCATAGTTCTTTCCAGATGCTTTTACCCATGACTTGATAATCATTTGTTCTTTTCAAGATCAGAAATTAATTTTTGATTATCAAATTCCAAAGCCTCAATTTTTAAAACTGACTCCTTGAGAGCCAACTGGACACTTTGTAAATCATTAAGTTGTGGCTTAACATTGTTTAGTTCAATTAAGATAGTGTCCAGATATCTTTCACTATCTGCTCTAACAGTTTCCACAAAAGCCAAATCACCACTTAATGATTCATGAAGGTCCAGTTTCAGTTCTGGATCCACCTGATTGTCATAATCACATACCTTCTTCAAAATGATGTCCACCCATCTTCCAGTGATGACATCTTCTTTTACCACATGCTGCTGTTGATCTTCCAAGTCTATGAAACACATGTCCCTTTCCTCTTCTTCATCAGCTGATGAGTCATCAGAGTACTCCCATTTTTCCTCAGTTTGTGCCATCAAGCACTGATCCTTTTCTTTTTCCATGGACAGGAGGGCAATCTGGGCCTTAAGCTTCTTATATTTAGCTTTGTAGCTATCATCAGACCGATTGAAATTAGGGACAGAGGGACCAGTTTGGTTGTTCATCTGACTAGATCTGCATTCCTTCATAAAATGACCTTTCTTACCGCATTTATAGCAGGTAAGATTGGTTTTATCCAGAGAGCTGGAGCTGGAAGCATTTTTTGGGCCATTAAATCTTTTAGATTTATGCTTAAACCTATTAAAGGTTTTAGCGATCATGGCTACCAGATCATCATCGTCAGTTTCATCACAACCGTCACTGATTTCAGTGGTCAGGCCAGAGTTCAAGAAACTGTTTAACATCTCCTTTATTGAGTGTGCCTGGACACTCTCTGCAGATATTAAAGCAGTACAAGGTCGCTCAGTTACACTAGCAACCTTGGGACTCTGGCATGGTTCATGGCATCCTGCTCAGCCACCAGTCTTGCAGCATTATTGTCTTCAGTGAATCTGAAGGCTCCATAGAGCAATGCAAGAGTATGGCTGTGCAGGGTTTTACCTTGTCTTAAGACAAGAACCATATTTTCCCATTTGGAAGGAAGAATATCACAAAACTTCTCAAGAAGAATATCCTTATCCTTCTCTACACCCAAGCCTCTCAGCTGATTAATGAGGCTAGAAAATCTGGTGTATGTACCAGTTAGACTTTCATTGGGCAGAGCAAAGAAGGATTCATACTTCTTGTTCAAGGTAACTTTTCTGGTGACAATAGTGTCATCACCTCCTTCAAACTGAATAACTAATTCATCCTACATTGACTTGGCACTGGGGAACAACACAAGTGTTGGAATTAGATCTTCAGGAACAGCTCCAAGGATCATGTTCTTGAGTCTAGTGTCCAGATCTACAAGTCTACGATCCTCATCAGACCAGTGGTCTTCGAGCTTTTCTCTAGAACCTCTTCTTCCAGTTGGATCTAGAAGAGGACTTACCCCAAGAGACATGGGTATATATGGTCCATCCTTAAGGATTTTCAACATATACCTCTCTATCCCACCAAAATGCAAAAGCATTCTGGCCTTCCATGTACCAAAGGTCTCACTGTTTCCATCAAATTTTGGAACAAGAGTGTTAGAATAATGTACATGGACATGGTTTGGGGCAGTAGGAGGAGGAGGGTTTGTATTAACATTTTGAAAAAGTGGTGAATTAGTATTCAAAGGGTTTTCACCTTGACCAGAACCATCTCCACCTTCAGTAGTAGTCATCTAAGCAGATCTAGGCAAGTTTATTAGCCTTCTGCTCTGATACCACTTGTAAGTCCCAACTCAATAGATGGTACTACCTGAAGACACCTCTATGTCGATGGTGGAGTTACTTTGCAATATAAACGCTGAACTGGAGACGACTAGTTACAGAGAGTATATACCAAGTTCTAGATAGATTACTTATTTAAGTGACAATAAGTAATGAACAATGCAATAATACAAAATACTTGTAAAGTAAATTGGTGAGACAATATATAATTTTCAAGTGTAATTTATTTATTAACTTTAAATAAATTACAAGGTTGTTGCGGAACCAAGATAATACAAGTATGTAAATATCCTAACAACCTATGAACTACAATTGATCTACACTTGGAATTTCTCTAAACAATCGAAACACTTAAAGTTGTGAAATGTTCCTTTTTACGATTGAGAGAAGATTGCACAAGTTCACCAAGAATATTGCAGGTATGCAAAGTGTGAAATCTTTCGAAGTGTTTTCTCACTTGTTATTCTTGTTGTGCAATGACTTGTATTTATAGGCAAAGTTAACATTGGAATGTTAACTTTGGCCGTACAAATATGGTTGAGAACATTTAAGGAATAACATTTAATTCCTTAAAATGCAGTGTAAAGTTGCAGTATAAAGCAACTTTACTCAACCAGCTTTATGTACCTTTTTGTACTTAAATAATAAGATAAATCTTATTATCCGGATAAAAGCACATAAAGCATAAAAGTCAATTCCTCGTAATCAGTGTAAAGCTTTGTAAGAGCTTTCCAGTGACGGTCTCCAGTTTGTAACTGACTAGAATGTCAACTGGGTTTCGCTGCCATTGTCATTCTCTATCTTCCACTTGTTGTCTTCGACTCCAACTGGAAGGATTCTTCAACTGGTCAGTTCTCAACTGGAGGAAGTCTTCAGTTGCGTTAACTGTACGATGCAACTGGACTCAATATATTTCTGGACAAATCTTCTTGGTCTCCAGGTGCAACTGGAGACTGGCCAGTTTCACTGAAACTGGTCCTAACAAATTCCCCCTATTTGTCCTGAAATATTAGCAAGTCTTTTTCAGTTCTTGTATCTGTACAAGTGTGAACTGGAGATACTTGTTCGATTAAATCTATCTAAGTTTGCCAAGGCATTTTTATAGATCAATAAATGCCTTGGGTTTTTCTTTTTAAGTTTGTTAGATCTAATCTATTATCTACCTTGTGGTTACAATCTGGTAACTTCATTTATACAAGGAAATGAAATTTACACAAGTTACAGAATGTAAATAAAGTTACAAGTAGATAAACTGAAAGAAAAATTTAGCTTGATGGCCCTTCACCAATTTTCCTTTTCTTGGTCACTGAAGAGATAGGTTGTGAGTCTTCAGGATCAATGTTCAACTTCAGCTCCAGATTCTCTTTGTGTTGAATCTTGCCCTTCAAGAAGTTGACCCATGCTTTCTCAAACCTATTCCTTTGTGCCTTGGCCTCCAAAACGTTTACCATCTCAACCCATTCCGAGAACCAATATTGCATTGCACCAAGATTGTCAGTTTTAACCAGTGGCCCTCTGGTATAACTAACCTCAACGTGAAATTACTTGGTGCCTGGCTTAATTGTTACATTAACACCATTGATAGTCCCACTATGTCTTCTGGTTGCCATGATCTGAGAGTAATAGCTTCTTGCTTCAGATTCATTTGATATTTTAATACTCCCAGCTCCAGCAGCCAGTACAGCAGACTTGATGTCATCATTCGATACCTCGCCAGTTGGTTCTATGAATGTACTAAGGTCAGCATCTCTGGTCAGTGGTTTTCTAGGTTGAGGGTTCCTTCTTGGTGGATTCAATACCCTTTTTACAACCTTCTTAACATTTTCAATTCTTTTCAAGATCCCACTGGCCCGATTCTCTTTTGCCTTATCCACTGATATATTCAAACTTCTGGCATCAAATTCAGCTTCTTCATCAGGATAGTGCCTGTCCAGTTCAATGTCAAGCTTTTCTTTCAACATGCCCACTATCCTGTCATCATTTTTTACTCTGGCATACTCCTCCTTAGTGATTCCCAAAAGATGAGCATCACTAATATCAAGCAATTTAATCTGTGCAAGATGTGCTCTGGCTTCAGCTTGGTTTCTTTGTTTCATCTTCTTTCTTTCTTTAATTTCATTGCCAAGTCTAGCCAATCTTTTGCTATCACTTTCTGAAACTAGAGGAAGCCTATCCAGATTACCAGTTTCCAACATAGGTACATCAGTGGCCGGCTGGGCAGATACATCAGATGCTAAACCTTTGCCTTTGTCAACAACAACAACATTCCCCCTGTCACTTACATCACCAGTTTCATCAATTCTTTGCTCACCAGCTTCAGTACTGGCAGCCACAATCATTTCACTACCTGTTTGAGTTCCAGATGGATTACTTTCAGTTTGAATTTGTGCAAGAACTGCACTTCTTTCCCCCTTGGCAGCATCTAGACCTGCCCTAATAACTTCTCATTCAGAATGGTGAGCTGGCAACCGGTCAAGAGGCTGCCACGATTGCATGTTCTTGCATTCTTTGAATATGGTGCACATCATCTGAAAGATCTCCATAGGTGGTTGGTTTCTTTTGACTGGGTCAGAACATTTCTGCAACTTGTTCCTGACCAGTTTTTAGTTCATTCAAAATCTTGGAATCTTCATCCAGACCAGAAACTCCTTTACTTCTTCATCCTTTTTCTTCAAACTTTCTACTTCAGTTGTCAGTTTATCCAGAGACTAAGCATGAAGTGATACCTGGGTGTTCAAGTTATCAATGCTGCCCCTCAACTGGTTGATCTCAGTAGTGAGTAAGGCCAGATCAACCTGAGGAGTGGCCAGCTTGGTGATCTCAGATATCACCTTTTCTATCAATTGTTGTTCTCTAGCACCCAGCGTATCATCTATTTTCTGACCAACTGAAGTCATTAACTGCTGCCCAAGTTCAGTCACATTCAACCCAGGTTTGTCAACCAATTCTTTTACCTGTTTTTCAATCTCCCTTAAATCCACTTCAGATGTTCTAACATTGTTGCCCAGCAAGTTGGAGATTGAGGTTGTGACCTTGTACTGAGTGAGGTCAAAGGCTTCTTTTAAAGATGTTGCCAGATTGTTGCAGCTAGTGACCAGCTCATTCAGCTTCTTCAACACCAAGTCTTCATTTGATGAAAACTTGTTAATCCCCAGATCAACCACTTTAATATTGGTCAAGTGATCCTTGTGGTATCTGGAGAAAGACTTGGTGTTTTTGTCAAGTGTCTTTTGAATATCCTCCACCCTGGTGAGAAGGTTTTGGATTCGGCTTGAACAGAGATAACTTGACTGTCCAGTGACGGAGGAGAAGGTGTCACTGGACCAGCAGCAGTTTCTACTGGAGCAACTGGAGGAGGCAAATTTAGAGAAGTCTCCCCAGTTGACATCGCAGCAGTTGTTGAAGTAATAATAGGAATGGTGGAAGAAGAAAGGACTGGAAGTTCAAATTGTTGGACATGCTGAGAATGCTCAGGTGTGTCCAACGGCGGCGGTGGTGGGGGCATTTCTCGAAGGAGTGAGAATTGCCCAGATGGTGATGGTGTCATACGTCTGTTTCCAGACATATAGTTATAAGTGGGAAAAGGAATATTTGTAGGCTCATTTTCTAGAGTTTGTGAAAGTGAAATTGAAGTATCTGGAGGCGAGACTTGAGATGAAGGGTTTTGATCTTGTACAGCAGAATCAAAAATCTCTAAGTCTGATTCAGTACCTTCAGAATCCGAAGACTCTATAAGGATTTCCTCGTCATTAACATTCATGTCCAGATCCATGAATGTAACTGAGGGCTGACCAGATGGGTCAGTCTCCAGATGACCTTCCCTAGTTTCCTGGTTGGGTGCATCTGTTGGAGGATCAGATACCGAGGTATCTTCACCAGGGATAGAGGTCAGTGGGGTTGCCTCAGTTATAGTTGCTCTATCCACAACCATAACAATTCTAGTAGACGAACTGGTGGGTCCCTCATTATTTTGAGGCCCGCCCAGTTGTCCTTCCGACTCACCTTGGATGGTTTGCCAGTTGGGTCAGAGTCCAAATTTAATGGTGTTGCAATCGGTGTGTTTTTCGATGGGATAGAATCATATTTGTATTTTTTTAACAAATCTCTGACATATTTTCCTTGGTTTATGAAAATTTCATTTTCAGTTTGCTTAATCTGAAGACCTAAGAAAAATGTTAATTCTCCCATTAAACTCATCTCATACTCAGATGACATGATTTTAGAAAACTTTTTACACATTGCATCATCAGTTGAACCAAATATAATGTCATCAACATAAATTTGTACCAATAAGATATTACCTTTTTCTTTCAAGATAAATAAGGTATTATCTATTTGCATCATGAAATTCTTCATTTGAAAGCATTTCTTGAAGTATTGGTTCAGTTTCAACTGGGACTGATACTGGGGGAGTAGTACGAACATCTGATCCAATAATAATTTCAGAGGGTAGCTTGAAAATAATTGAAGGATGAAATGGAGTACTACTGGAGGGTTTCTTAGTCTGAACAGGTTCCAGATCAGGATGACTGGAAACTTCTTCTGGAGAATCTTTATTGTAGTTGATAGGATCAGATTCACAGAAGACAATTGGAGTTACTGGGGGAGTATCAAGGGTTGGCTTTTTTATTGATTGCTGCATTTGATTCATCAAATGTGACATGTATTGACTCATGGACCTTCTCCAGTCTCTTATTATAGACTCTGAAGGCCTTGCGAATGGCTGAATAACCTAAGAAATATCCTTCATCAGCTTTGGCATCAAATTTGCCTAACTGACTGGAGTCGTTCAGGATGTAAACTGGACATCCAAAAACATGAAAATAACCAATATTTGGTTTTCTATTTCTTAATACTTCATAGGCTGTCTTTTTGTGTCTTTTGATGTACACAGACCGGTTCTGGGTGTGACAAGCAGTAGCAATTGCTTCAGCCCAGAAACTGGTAGAAAGACCAGATTCAGCAAGCATACTCCTGGTAGCTTCTATCAGCGTTCGATTCTTCCTTTCCACCACTCCATTTTGTTCTGGAGAGCGGGCTGATGAGAAATTCTGGGAGATGCCAGTGTCAGTACAGAATGACTCCAGAGTTGCATTCTGGAATTCTGTTCCATTGTCACTTCTTAACTGACACACCTTTCGATTATACTTGAGCTCAATTTGCTTGATAAGACTGATGATTTCAGCAGCAGCTTCATTTTTAGACCTGAGAAAGATAACCCAGCAATATCTGGAGAATTCATCGACTATTACCAGAGTGTATCTTTTACCAGCACGAGTCTGAACATTCACTGGACCGAAGAGGTCCATATAAAGCATATGAAGTGGTTCAGATATGCTAAAATTCTGCTTTGTCTTGAAACTGGTACGTTTCTGCTTATCCATCTCACATCCTGGACATGGCCTTTCCTTTTTGAAGGAAACTGAAGGTATCCCATCTGCCAGTTGTTTTCTAGACAACTTATTTATATTTTTGAAATTTAAATGGGATAACCTTTTATGCCATAACCAGTTTGTGTCTTCATCAGCTTGAGTATAGAACACTGCTCTGAAGGAGAGCTTTCCATATCCATCACATACACATTCCCTCTTCTGGGAGCAATCAATACTACCTTCCAGTCTTTGTTGAATACAATGCCCTGAGCAATATTGAACAGAACTTGATAGCCATCATCACACAGTTGACTTATACTGATCAGGTTATATTTCAAACCATTCACAAATGCAACTCGTCTGAATTTGACTTGTCCATTGTTCAGAACACCATACCCCTCAGTTTTTCCACAACCATCATTTCCAAAAGTAATGGAGGGTCCATCAGAAAATATGAACTCCTCCAGCAGGGTCTTACATCCGGTCATTGTCCTGCCAGCTGCACTGTCAAGATACCAGGTATGTTTCTTTTGATCGCCCTGCACATCCACCAGATATATCAGTTAGATTTGGGAACCCATCGACTGATGGGTTCACTGGACCCTCCCTTATAGGTCCTTGGAGGTATCTGGTTGAGTTCACTTTCTTCAACAGTAGTCTTAGTTGAAAAGACTACTGGGGTTGATAGTTTTGAAACCTTTTTCTTTTTCTCAACTGGAGAAATATATTTATCTTTCTTTGAAAAAGGTTTGGTATTTTGTCTAGGGCCAGATGAAGTACCCTCAAAATTGTTTAATCTTGCATTATAACTTTGAAATTGACGAGTCAGTAATTGAAACTGGCTCTCTAACCTTACAAAATACTTTCATCAGATGACACCTGAGCCTTTCCAGTTGACTGGACTTTAGGCTTAGGAAGGGAACTGGTCTTCTTCTTTTGAACCTGGGGTTCTTTAGAAGCAGTCTGAGGCAAAGGTTTATTCCGATTGACCTTTTTAACTGAGCAGTCATCTGGAATGCTCCAGTCTTAACCTCTGGAGATTGAACTGGGAAAATATTGGCCCTAGGAGTTACAGGCTCATCATAAATGGTAATGGGCCTGAAACCCTCTGGTAAACGATCAATTACTGGTATTAATGATGCAACATGAGTATTTTCATCTAAATAAGCATGTTTTTGAGTGGGAAATTGATTTACTCCAGCATCATATGGCTTTCTGGTTTCAAGCCATGATTTAATAACCAGTTTTTCTATTTCTAAAATGATTTCAAGATCTTGTTTTTCTTGAATCAGTTGTTCAGTTACCAGAACTTGGGCTTGAAATGCCAGTTCAATATCTTGAAGTTCCTTTAATTTTGATTTTAAAACAGTAATTTCAGAAAAATCTGTTTCTAGACCATTTACACAGTCAGATCTAACAGTTTCAACAAAGATTAAATCAGAATTAAGAGCTTTAGCAATGTCCAATTTTAGTTCAGTGTCAGTTTCCACATCATAATTACTGACCTTTTTGATAACAATGTCCACCCATCTTCCAGATGTGACATCTTCCTTCACCAGATGCTCTTCGTCTGCCAGAGCCATGTAACAGCAATCTCTTTCCTCTTCTTCATCAACAGATGAATCATCAGAAGGAACCCATTTCTCTTCAGTTGTTGCAATCATGCATTTATTATTTTCCATTTGTTGTGCCATGAGAGCAATTTGAGCCTTAAGCTTTTTATATTTAGATTTATAGCTATCATCAGGCTTTTTATTTGAAGTAAATGGACCAGGCTGGGATACAAACTGACTGGACTTGCAATCTTTCATGAAATGACCTTTTCTGCCACACTTAAAGCATGTCAGATTGGTCTTATCAGTAGAAGTACTGGATGCAAATTGTCCAGATGGCCTATTTGCTCTTGCTTTGAAGCGGTTAAACGTTTTAGCAATCATTGCAACCAGGTCATCATTTTCAGATTCATCACAGTCTGGAAAGATAAGACTAGATTCTCCAGATTCCATGAATTCAGACACCATCTTTTTCATAGAAAATACATTCTCAGAAGATATTAGTGCTGTACCTTGTGGTTCAGTACGACTAACCACATTGGAACTACTGGAGGCATGGTTATAGGCATCTTGTTCTGCCACAACTCTCTGAGCCTGATTTTCTTCAGTGTATCTGAAAGCTCCATATAAAGTTGAAAGAGTGTGAGTGTGCAGAGTTTTACCTTGTCTTAAGACCAGGATCATGTGAGACCATTTGGTGGGTAAAATATCACAAAATTTCTCCAAAAGTATATCCTTGTCTTTCTCAACCCCCAGTCTTCTCAACTGGTTAATAATGCTCATAAATCTGGTGTAAGTGCGAGTGAGAGACTCATTGGGCTGAGCAAAAAATGACTCATACCTCTTGTTTAAGGAGACCTTTCTGGTAACAATGGTGTCATCTCCTCCTTCATACTGGTTCACTAGTTCATCACACATGGTTTTAGCACTGGGAAAAAGAACTAGTGTGGGAATTAGGGTTTCTGAATTAGCCCCGAGGATCATGTTTTTGAGAAGGGTATCTAAATTTACCAATCTTCTCTCCTCTTCGGACCAATGTTCCTCCCTCTTTTCCCTGCCTCTTCTAGATCCAGTTGGATCAAAAAGAGCATTGAGAGGTGATGTTGGGACGTAAGGTCCTTCATTTAAAATTTTCATCATATTTCTCTCAATTCCAGTGATATGCAATATCATCCTAGCTTTCCACGTACAAATTCATCACTATTCCCACTGAATTTAGGAATTTAGGAACAGGATTGTTTGAGTAGTGCACATGCACATGTGGAGAAGCAGGAGTAGGAGGAGGAGGGGGTGGATTAGTGTTAATGACAGGTGGTGGTTCATTATTTTGATCATTAATATTAGGATCAGGACCAAAATTAAAACTTCCTTGTGTATTTTCTTGGTTGGCCATCAAAGAAGCAGATCTAGGCAAGTTTGTTTAGCCTTCTGCTCTGATAACAATTGTAGAGTCCCTCACTTGATGGTTTAACCAATAGTGTAAAATACAACAAGTCTAATATGCACTAGATTTGACTAGTATTACTTGAATATAAATGCAAGTATATAAACAAAGTAATACAAGACTTAAAGCAATAAAGTAAAGGTGGAACACAATGTAATTTGTTCAAGTGTATTTTATTTACGATGTTAAATAAAATACAAGGTTGTGCGGAATCAAGATAATACAATATGTAAGTATCCTAACAACCTATGAATTACAAATGATCTATATTTGCTAAATAAACTCTTTAGATCGAAATACTTAAAGTTGTGAAGTATCCCTGTTACGATCGAGAGTATTTAGACAAATTCACCTAATTGCTAAAAAGTAATTTTAACAAGGAAATGACTTTGTATTTATAGGCAAACAAATTCACCAGTGAATTTGTGCCGTACAAATATGGTTGCATGTATTTAATGAACCGAAAAGGTCATTAAATGCATTGGTTAAGGTACAAGGATAAAGTCACATCAATATGACTTATTATCCTTTTAACCAACCACATTTACACACGTAAGTACTTTTGTAAAAGACAAGTGGAATGTTCTTTGAAAAGTGTGTAAAGGCAAAAAGTCAATTCCTCGTAATCAGTGTTCAGACTTGTAACGTCTAGAACACTGACAAAGCTCCAGTCGTAGATCTGGTAAGACTTCCAGTGGACTCCGCCATTTGTCAGTCTTCTTTATTCTAACTTCAGTCTTTGACTTCAGTGAGAATGTCTTCAGTAGAATAGATCTGGACTGGGGTGAAGTCCAGTGAGCTGAAATCTGGAAGACTCCATATTTCCTATACAAGTATTTTGCTCACTGGTCTTCCATTATTTCTGAACAAATCTTCAGTGACGCTCCAGTCGTCAAGTCTGGAGCGAGTCCAGTAAATCTGGACCTAACAACTTAGCACACCACACTTGACTTATTGCATGCATACACATACATGCACTACCTATTCTATCTATCTATTCTATCTATTTATAGTACATCTTTCTCATCTATTTTTCTCTGAACTTCATACGTAAAAACAACACACATGCATGCAACAAATTTAGTTCTCACATTATTGAGCTACAATTAGCTTTGAGAAAGAAAATATCCAAAACAACTCAAATCCCGTTTTTCATTACAGGAGCCCAGAAAACCTCCGATCCCCGGAGATTAAAACGTCGGATCATCATGGTTCTTTGACAGTAGCTTCCAAACATATAGACCAACGTTTTCAACCATTGAATTTGTCCAAGAAGGTCCAGACGTCGAATTACAAGTCTAGAACAGAGGGATGGAATTTCAGTAGTTCTTAGCTTTAAGTCATCTTTGATCATTCCTTTAATCATCCTTTTGATTAAGTGCACATATAAGGTAATAATTCTTGATCTCTTAATCATAATTTACAAGTCTTTTAATGGTGTCAAGTTGTAGATTATGGCTTGGGTTGGGTTATTCAATTGAAAGAGTTGCCAAAGAAACAATTTTTGCCGATTACAAGTTGTATAAATTAACTCGTTATATTGCAACAACCAAGATGAATATATGTATGATGTTAATATCAATAAATTTCATTAATTTTGTATAAATAGAAGCCTCTCAATTAGAGCATAGATTTATGAAATATATTTAATGATCTTAGGTTGGAATAAGCTTGAACGTTGAATCACGTGTGAACTTATTAGTGCGTGTACTCGTACTAGTATTTGGATTTGTTCTACATCCAGGTGAGTTTCGTAGCTCCCTACTCAATAGAGATTCGGGCTGAAAAGTGTACACATACGTGCTTAATTATTTGATTGTCTGATTGATTGTTTGATTTATGGATGGTTTTGATTGATTGTTTGATTGATGGATGGTTTTGATTGATTGTTTGATGGTTTACGCATATGATTGTGATATTGTGATTATTTAGGATAGATGTACATACATGGAAGTCGGTTATGCCTTCAAAGGGTTTTAGATGTGGTGGGAAGGCTGCGGATGACCCTATATATAAGCATCTAGGACTCGTTGAAAGTAGAATCCTCCTAAGTGTATGTACTTGTTGCATTTGGTTGGTTTGTTGGACATATGGACTTGTTATTGATATGATTAACACCACGATGTGGACCGAGTACTTACAAGTACTTGATGCCAAGTATTGGCCATACTTGATGATATGATATGATTTACACCACGATGTGGACCAAGTATTGTGATACTTGATGATTTTGAGGTACATTGCATGACATTGACTCGCATATGATGCACGTATTGACATTTATACATATTTGATACATTGCATGACATTGACATGTATACGATACATTTATTGGTAATGATACCACTTGTACTTGATTGTATACGAACTATTTTGTATCATTTGTTGTTTGGTTACTTATTTGACAAGGTTGAACGATATGTTAATCTCAATCGTCTAACAGGTAACGTACATGGGTTTGTTGTAAGTACATTGTTTGATGTTGTTATTACATATGATAATGTTATTGATGATGGTTTCTGGTAAACCATTACTACGAACTCACCAACCTAGTGTTGACCTTGTTTAGTACACTTTTCAGGAAATCAGGTGAACCATGGACGTGATGCTTAAATGGTGTTGCTTCTGAATCAGGGCTTGGACTTAGATGGATCAAGGATTCATTTGCCCGACCATTGCATCATGTTTAGAATTTAATACTATCTTTTGAATTCGCTTGTAAACGTGTGGTGATTATATGCTTGTATTGTAATGTGTGCTTGTTAATAACTTAATAAGTTGTATTCACTGAGTCCAACATGTTCATATAGTTTATGTTCTACGATAATTCCATTGTGTGCTATATAATTTCCGTAATACTTCGGGCCCAGCTCCGGGTGTTACACATACTGAGCTGCCTTACTGAGCCATAATCGAGTCGAGGCTAGCTTGCCAAAAACAAAGGCGGCTCTACCAATGTGGGACAAACCCACATTAGTTAAATACACTTTCAACTTCATTTTAGCATATCTATTCACTTGAACATTTTATGTTAAGATATTTCAACATATAAAATAACATTTATAACATAAAATTTCCAACAATCCCCCACATGAATAGATATGGTTATCAAAGATAAATTCCGACAGTCAAGTATTGTAGGAGAAGTAGGTTTTACCCTTTGAACTTTCCTTTGTGAGTGCACTTAGTCTCCTAGCAGTTAGTAGAACTTGATGTCTTTGAACTAACTCCTTTTTACGTAGACGTTATTGCACGTCACACAATACTTTCTCTAGTCTGGTTAACCCCTCACTTTCATGTCCGTTATGGTCATGGAACACTATCCTGGTTCTGCGAGAGCTCTAGGAATTGCGCCCTCCTACAATTCCATTCGAAGCGACCACACTTCTCTCTAACATAGGTGATTGCTTACAATCATTAAAAGCCATAAGCTTAACCTCTATGATATCACTTATTTGATATAGGAATGGGCTAGGAAATTTGCAACTCACTTTATTGTGGTGGGTTCTCCCCCCAGAGTGACTGCAACTCCCTTGGTTGTTTTGGGGTGCTCCCCCACAGTGACTTCCTCTATTCGTACAATTAGGTTGTCCTATTGAACCTAGATCATGGGATCTCCATTTACTTCTAGGTTAGGTTTTCCTTTGTACAAATTTACTCAATGGGCTTTAGCCCCATTCCCCTTGACGACTTATAAACTGCCTCACTACTTAAACCTTTAGTTAGCGGATTCGCAATGTTATCCTTTGACCTCACATAGTCAATAGTGATAATCCCTGTTGTGAGCAGTTGTCGTATACTAATATGCCTACGACGAATATGTCTTGATTTGCCCTTATACATTGTATTTTGAGCTCTACCAATAGCCGATCGGCAATCACAATGTATGCAAATAGCCGTAAGAGGCTTTGGCCATCTTGGAACATATTCCAATAAATGTCGTAGCCATTCTGCTTCTTCTCCAGCTTTATCCAGTGCTATAAAGTCAGATTCCATCGTGGATCTAGCAATGAGCGTTTGCTTGGATGATTTCCAAGCTATAGCTGCTCCTCCAATAGTAAATACATATCCACTTGTGGATTTGGAATCTTTTATATCGGATATCCAATTAGCATCACTATATCCTTCCAATACAGCTGGATCTCGACCAAAATGCAGCCCATAATTTCTTGTATATCTCAAGTATCTTAGTAACCTAGTCATAGCCTTCCAATGCTCCGAACTAGGATTACTAGTATATCTACTTAGCCTACTAACAACATAGGCTAAGTCTGGCCTAGTACTTGTCTGAGATACATTAGGCTGCCAATTACCCTTGAGTACTCCAATTGAGCAACACCTTCTCCTCTATTCTTCGATAGATGTTGCGTGGTATCTATTGGAGATCGAGCGACTCTTGAGTCCTCGGGACTGAATTTCTCAAGGATCTTATCCACATAGTGAGATTGACTTAACACTAGACCATCTTGGGTTCGAGTAATTTTCATTCCAAGAATGACATCTACTAAACCCATATCCTTCATGTCAAATCTCGCTTTCAACATATCATTGGTAGATCTGATCATACTATCATCACTACCCACAATGAGTATGTCATCGACATATAGACAAAGTATCACATATCCTTTAGATATGTCCTTCACATAAACACATTTGTCACACTCATTGATTTTAAAACCATTGTCGACCATAACTTGATCAAACTTTTGGTGCCATTGTTTGGGAGCTTGTTTCAATCCATACAAAGACTTGACAAGTTTACAAACCGTGTCCTCCTGGCCAGGAGTGGAAAAACCCTCAGGTTGTTCCATGTATATTTCTTCATCTAGCTCACCATTGAGAAAGGCTGTTTTTACATCCATTTGATGTATTTCCAAATTTCTCAATGCTGCAATCGCAAGCACCAATCTGATCGAAGTTACTCGAGTTATAGGCGCATATGTATCAAAGTAATCAAGATCTTTCTTTTGTCTATATCCTTTGATTACAAGCCTTGCCTTGTACTTATCAATTGAGCCATCAGCTTTCATCTTTTTCTTGAATATCCAACGATGTTCAAGTGGTTTACAACCAGGTGGAAGATGAACTAGTTCCCAAGTATGATTCTGTAAAATAGAATCAATTTCACTCTTGATGGCTTCTTTCCATTGAGGCGCTTCTTGAGAAGAAACCGCTTCTTTATATGTTTGGGGTTCACCCATAACCATATAAGATACAAAATCAGGCCCAAAAGATTTTTCAATCTTTTGCCTTTTGCTTCTTCGCGGTTCTACTTCTTCATCTTCTGATTGTTCTTGATACTCATCTCGAACAATCTTATCAACTGGAGTTGATGTAGTAGCTTTTCCTTTATCCAAACGAGGAAACACATCCTCAAAGAATGATGCATTCCTTGACTCAAGTATGCTATTTTTGTGTATTTCTGGGTTCTTAGACTCGTGTACTAGAAACCGATATGTACTACTATGTTCAGCAAGATATGAGGATTCACAATCGCTACCATGCTGAGCATATCCTATGAATACACAATCAACAGTTTTTGGTCCTATCTTTTGAACATTTGGTGGTGGAACCACCACTTTTGCTAAACACCCCCACACTTTCAAGAATTTATAGGATGGTTTTCTATTAAACCATAACTCATAAGGTGTAACATCCTTATTCTTGAAAGGAACTTTGTTCAAAAGATAGTTTGCCGACAAAATGGCATCTCCCCACATGTCTTGGCCTAAACCCGAGCTTATTAGCATGGCATTCATCATCTCTTTAAGAGTTCGATTCTTTCTTTCAGCAATGCCATTTTGTTGTGGGGTATACGGAGCTGTTTGCTCATGGATAATACCATTTTGAACACAAATTTCAGCAAAAGGAGAAACATATTCACCTCCTCTATCGCTCCTTATTCGTTTAATCTTTTTGTTGAGTTGATTCTCAACCTCATTTTTGTACAAGATAAACTTGTTTATTGCTTCATCCTTGCTTTTTAGCAAGTATACATAGCAATATCTTGTACAATCATCAATAAAGGTGATGAAATATTTGTCACCACCACGAGTGGGAATCGTTCTAAAATCACATACATCGGTATGGATTAAATCAAGTGGCTCGGTGTTTCGTTCAATTGATTTGAAAGATTTCGTGGTTTGTTTTGATTCAACACAAGTTGGACATTTATATTTAGATTCAATGGTAAAAAATGGTATATAGTTTAACTTAATTAAACGACGCATTGAATTGAAATTCACATGACCAAGTCGAGCATGCCAAACATTAGAAGACTCAATCAAGTAAGCGGAAGTAGAAGCATTTTCATTCATTTTCTTCATGGCAATTACATTAAGTTTAAACATACCATTAAGGGCATAACCCTTCCCAACATACAAACCACGTTTAGTTAACACAAACTTATAACTTTCAAACACTAAACGAAACCCATTCTTGTTGAGCAACCATCCCGACACAAGACTCTTGCGCAATTCGGGCACATACAACACATTGCTCAAAGTGAGCCCTCTCCCCGAAGTCCACATGAGGATCACATCGCCTTCACCCTTGATCTCGGCAGTAGCGGCATTTCCCATATACAACTTATCTTCACCGGATGCTTCTTTCAAAGTATGAAACATAGTCTTATCCGGACACACATGACGGGTTGCACCCGTATCAACCCACCATCCTTTAATCCCATCGGTGGTAAGATTGACCTCTTCCAACTTAGCAGTGAGATCAGAAATCATAGCAACAAGAGGCATGTCATCATCGACCATGTTTGCCCTTTCCTTCCTTGGATTCTTGCATTGATCAACTCGGTGACCAGATTCACCGCAATTATAACACTTCCCTTTGAACATAGCAACTTTCTTCTTCACACCATAACTTTTAGGGCTCAAATCCACCCTTTTTCCCTTGTTCTTCTTCTCAGGACGTTTCCCTTTACCCTTGAAATTACCTTTTCCTTTGGAACATTGGCCATGCTCAACAAAGTTGGCCTTAGCAAGTCCTTCAACATGACCACCATTTTGAGCAACTCTATTGTCTTCCTCAATTCGAAGACGAACAACAAGTTCTTCAACGGTCATTTGCTTTCGCTTATGCTTAAGGTAATTCTTGAAATCCAACCAACTTGGGGGCAACTTTTCGATTATGGAAGCAACTTGGAATGTTTCACCAAGAACCATTCCTTCTGATAGAATCTCACTAATAATGATTTGTAATTCTTCAACCTGAGACACAACAGTTTTTGAATCAACCATCTTGAACTCTAGGAATCTTGCCACAATGAACTTCTTAGTTCCGGCATCTTCGGTTTTGTATTTCTTATCCAAAGATTCCCAGAGTTCTTTGGCTGTGGTTATCTTACAATACACATTATATAGTGAATCAACAAGGCCATTCAACACATAGTTTCGGCAGAGATATTCAGAATGCTTCCAAGCATCAACAGCACTCACTACTTGAACATCAGTACACCCTTCAGGAATTTCAGGGGCTGTTTCATACAAGAATCTCGCAAGATTCACCATATCCTCATCCCGTTTTGCCTTCTTTTTCTGTTTTATGTTTCTGTTTCATTTATTTTCTTGAATGGTGTTCTTACAATCTTAAAACTGATTTCGGGCCACCCAAGTGAACCCGTCAGTTTCCCAGGGTACAACAGCCGAAGCAGTATGTACTGCCGGAGTTAACCAACAACCCAGAAAATACCTTCAAGAACAGCAAGAAGAGAAGTGAAGGAGAAAGAGTTTGTTTGATGATCCAGGATGAAGTGTTTTTGATGTAGTTGTTAAACTTCCAGATTTACTAAGTATGATTTATATATACATAAATAAGTTAGTGGATGATTTAGTGGGACACTTGTTATCTTGCATGCTTAACTAACAAGTGTTACACTTAAGACTAAGTTAAGTGTACTTCCAGGTGTAAGGCCTGGAAGAAGTATGTACTGCCGGAGTTAACCAACAACCCAGAAAATACCTTCAAGAACAGCAAGAAGAGAAGTGAAGGAGAAAGAGTTTGTTTGATGATCCAGGATGAAGTGTTTTTGATGTAGTTGTTAAACTTCCAGATTTACTAAGTATGATTTATATATACATAAATAAGTTAGTGGATGATTTAGTGGGACACTTGTTATCTTGCATGCTTAACTAACAAGTGTTACACTTAAGACTAAGTTAAGTGTACTTCCAGGTGTAAGGCCTGGAAGAAGTCAACCCACTAAGCCATATTGAGCCATGGAAGTTATACCTACTGAGCCATACTGAGCTGCCTTACTGAGCCATAATCGAGCCGAGGCTAGCTTGCCAAGTGCAAAGTGCGCCACTAAAACGCGACATTACGCCTCATCGCCCACGACCCCGATCCCGGTCTCGGGCTCGGGCACGGGAGCGGGCGCGTCGGGTGCTTCGCACCCTCCTTGCCCACTTGGGGTGTAGCCCCTTATAAGGAATTATTATTCCTCCAACACTCCTCCTTATAAACACACTTAATGTTTATACTTCTACCAATGTGGGACAAACCCACATTAGTTAAATACACTTTCAACTTCATTTTAGCATATCTATTCACTTGAACATTTTATGTTAAGATATTTCAACATATAAAATAACATTTATAACATAAAATTTCCAACAATCCCTGAATAGATTGCTATACACGTTCGATAAGTAATATGAAAATCCACACCTGTAAAAAGTATCAAAGACACTAAAAGGGTTTAATATGGAAACTAATAGCAAAGTATATTATACAATAACAATAACAATAGAGAGAAAATAGTAATAGAGAGAAAAGTAATATATGATTTCCATTGATCTTGAATACTCTTGGTTACAATGAGATGACTATATATAGAGCTATAAGAGTCTATACAATAAGTACAATCATAATGATATAATAAAAGCTTGGGAGTTAGGAATGTGGATAGCCACATAATAATGATTTCATAACACTCCCCCTTGGCTATCCACGAGTTAAAAGAATATGCCTCATTAAAACCTTACTAGGGAAAACCCAATGGGACAAAACCATGGTCAAGGGAAAAAGAGTGCAACGCGTATCTTCTCCCCCTGATGATCACATCACTTAAGCTCTTTGAGTCAATAATATCACAAACAAGCTTCCTTTGATATACAACTTCAGTTGTTAAAAACATCCATGCTGCATTATCTTCATGTTGATCTGTCAATTAACTTATAATATATGATAAAGTTGATGTCAACATTTATAAATACATATCCGTTTGTAATCGATCATCCTGCATTATCAAAACAAACTAAAACTGCTTTGATAGGTTAGTATAATGTAAACTTATACCTTTATCGCCTCCAAGGTAATAAAATATATGTTTTACCCATTCTAATACATTCCCATGGGATAAGATTTCTATCTGTACTAAAAGAACGAAAAACAATATATTGGAATATACGTTAATAATGACCAGATGCTACTCAGATATAGTATTTTGAATCAAGAATTTATCTCTACCTTTGAGGAATGAAAGTGATCTTTATCAATACCAAGTGATCATATATACAAATTATTTAGTATACTCAATAAATAGATATAACCCACAAAAATATTTTCCTCATCATATAAATTCCTTTTGAGTTATTATTCATCACTAGAATGTTCGATTTTGTTTTATCGAGATTTTCCATCACACACATTCAAACATAAAATTGCCATAGAGATCTTTTGCACTCATAACTTATTCAAGTTTTATATTTCTTTAATATCCTTCGGCATATATCATAATTCATAGCTTCAAGCTAAATATTCAAAGAGACTTCATCATATGCCTTTTATATAAGATATTTATAAAGTATTTCATTTACCTTCTACTAAATGTTGTTATCAAGATCTTTTCGAACATGTTTCTTGCAATTTAGGTCATTAGACATGGTTCATGCATCTTATATACTTCAAATATTACTACAATTTAAAGAATAAGGCAGACTCTATGCATTATATATATACTTATATATATAAATCCTCCTAGGATTAATAATATCTTTTGAGCTCAAGAATACTCTATGCATTATATATATACTTATATATATAAATCCTCCTAGGATTAATAATATCTTTTGAGCTCAAAATCATCCATAAGACGCTATTTAATATTATTTCATATTGCCAGACTTATAAGATATCCATATCCACCAAATAATAATAAAACTCATCGTAATCAAGTCCATATCTTTTGCGAGAAATCCTTATTCCATAGTTAATTCACAATGACCCAAGTATATCATATATTCATATATAGACATGCACTATATATTTATTCGTAACACTCTTCTTTGGATATCAATTATAGAAAATACTATGCCTTATGTATCATACTTGCAATTTCCTCCTTTAATTTTAGTCCACACATCAATAATATCAATATATACTTTCAAGTGTATGGACTCAAGGTCCCAAATTTTGCGTCTTTTCATTTGATCAATCATATATATATATATCTTAGCACTTTATTTCCATGAATTTCTTTTACATTTGATCAATCATATATATATCTTAGCACTTTATTTCCATGTATGATTTCAAGATCCTCATATTTATCCATAGTACTTAGCGCTATATCAAATTCAAAATCATTATCGACGTCGATTTCACTTATTCGATCGATTCCATAACTCTTAGACATGATATTGCTTATTGAGATCTCAATGTTTAATATTCAATTTTTCAGGTACCTGAGGTTTCTTTAAAACATTCATGTCTAGTTGCATCAATAATCTTTAATGGGGTCTTTCATACCTCGAATATGACCATCTTATTTTCTTGCTCCCTTTTTTTCGAGGATTTTATTTGGAATCGAATCATGTACTATGCTTCAAGTATATGTATACTCATTACCAATCGGAGCATTAGCAGCTGGTATATGTGATTTCATCACTCTTTTTGGTCAGTCAACATATCTGGCAATTATCAAACTTAGTGAATGAGTTATCTCACAAACTTTAAGTTGATATATTCATTGGAGCGAGGATCCTTGATAATTCATTCTTACTCATTTCAGCTGCTTTTCATCTTCCCTAATGTTGGGAATATCTCCCCCTAATGTTGGGAAACTATATCATATCAATGAGAAACGTTAACCATAAATAAATATCCCAATGATGGCTTTATTGACTACGTTCGCCTCTTTCATGTTTTAACTCATACCCAAAACAGCTATACTACTGTCTAGTTAGTCAGACAGTTTCGAACTGAATCAAAGCATGAGTCTACATACTTCCAAGGCATGCTTATTTTCCCAACATTATTTCCAACATTCTTTGAGGTCTCATCTTTGTGCGTCGTGGTGGATCAACTTTAACATATATCGCACAACCAAAACTCTAACATGAGACATACTTGGTCTCTGACCATAAACCAAATTCAATGGGAAGGAAATACGATAAACTATTGGCATGATGCAAATTTACATTATTGCATGTTAAGTAACATGACCCCAAACTATAAGTTACTCATTTTGCTCTCAAATGATCATTATAAAACTAATCATTATTGCCAATACAAAATGGAACAGCTCTCAATCTTATAAGATGAGCAATTAATTACGCAAACTTCCATGTTGCGACTTTAATGACCCATTTAGACGATGCATCGATTTAAAACACTAAATGGTCATTTGGACGAAGCCTATACATCTCCTCTGCATATGTTCCATTAATTTAAAGGAATCCTTTTTTTATTTATTTGGCATATACTTTCTTATAGAGTAATACTCACAATTTTAATAATCTATTCAATTTTATATATATTTCGCATCATCATTAATCGGGGATGGTCTATTTGGTCATGTCAATTAATCAAATAATCTTCATAAACTTCTAGTTTATAACCACATATGTTTCGGTTGCATTTGACATCATATTAGAGAATTTAATTTAATACATTGTGACTTTGAAACTCTGAATTCTCCTTAAAATTCATTAAAACTCTTTTAAGCTTCTACACAATTCAATATATTATTTATATTGCCGCTAGTTATATCAACAAGAAAATAATAAAATTTGTTAAATATTTATATGTAATCAATCATTCAGAAAATGTCTTATAAACATATAAATCCACATATAAAAATAACTTACATATATACTAAACTCATCAATTCGAGTCAATTACAAATTATAATTTAAACGGACAAACATAATTAGCCATGCCATTTTATCCCATAATTAAGGTTCATTATCTATAATTTATGATCATATGAGCTTCGAGAAGTCACATAATAATACTTAAAAGTTAGTGTCTCGCCATATTTTAAAACATTTGCTCCCCGTTACAAATTTTTATTAGCTTCCCCTAAGAGCCATTATATAATTTGACATATCAAATATAGTTCTCACATTAGCAAATTCCATTACATATCAGATGACATATCTTATACTAGAGAAGTTTCATATATTTTATCATTGATGATTAACGAAATATCCCATTATAAGACAAATAAATCTCACACAATCAAATGCATAAGACACCTTACTTAATAATTTTGACAAATACGGTAATCCTTATATATGATGCAAAACTTATACACATTTTTACATAATTTTAATTTCACTACAAGTGATAGTTTATAATATTTTGTAACTATACAATGATTATCAATTTATCATAACCATGAAAATTAGTGTAAGCACTGTCATTGTTAGTCACTCCTGCCATCTCTTTTCATATTATTAAATAACTTCTACAATATGAACTAACAATTTAACCAATTCAGAATATACAAGTTACGCATATTTGGTTATCTCAAATATATACAAACTTATACGAATCAACTTTAATATTTGAAGGTCGTGCCATTCTTTTAGTATCATCCATGTCACAAACTATCATGTATATATATCAAGAGTTATAGTATTACGAGTATATATTTAACATTGTCACATTGAAGACTCGACCCTACAGCACATGCTAGACTTCACATTACAAAAACAGAGTCACCAATGCTACAAAAGTTATCCTAAACTTTTTATTAGTTTCTTTCAATCAAATTCTCCATAATAATCTTGATAATCAATTAGTTGATTCACGAAATTAATATAGCATATTAACATCTTTAGTAGAAAGAAAAACAAATGTCATTGTAGAGCTAGAAAGCATCTAGACAGATCATTTAATAAAACCGATCTATTTGTTTCAGAAGTAATATAAAGTGTATCATTCAATGTTGATATGTATAAGTATATCTATATTTTATATGTTCAAAATGCCAGTGTCTTAGTAAAATATAAATGCTACATTTCAAGATAAATGTATAACTACTATACAAATATAACCTTATATCAAAATATCTACTTAACTTGTATCAATAAAACACTAAATAAATTAACATAACTTATTTGTTTGAGGCTTGATACGTAAATGTTTTAGCAAATCATATATAAATTCCTACAATTTCATGTCAAGAACAACTAGCTAGTAGTAGCTCAATTGGGATGAATTTACATTAATGAAAATGCATAAATTAAATAATTCCATATAGTAAACTAATACCATTAATATCAAAATATGAATTTAATGACGTAACTGCAATATATGGCAACGTTTCATGAAGTGAAACGTTTTGTAACCTTGACTATATTATAAAGAAATGCGTAAATGTAACACCCCAAGCCGGAGCTCGAAATGTCACGGAAATCATACAGCACCCGGTGGAATTACAATAGAAATCAATGCCAAGGCGAAGAATAGGTTTCTATTATATCCTCGTTTCGTTATGGCGATAGTTAGACATTTTTGTCCGAACTTGGTATTTGATCAAGGTCCACGCTATGTACCACATGCTTGCCTTCTA
>CM067174.1:102223652-102286293 GCA_034093135.1 Erigeron breviscapus | reverse complement strand
GTTTAGATGATTTGGTAACACAAGGTTCAGGTTCAGTAACATACTTAACCTCAATTGAATTAGTCTGAATTCCTTTCTTGACAAACTTCTTACTTAGCTGTGGTATATCATGGTTTTTGGTCCTCAGTTGTCTAGGAATGAATTTAAGTTGCTTAGGTTCAGTGGAGACGGATGACTTAGGATAGTCAGTAAGCACTGGTTTAGCAGAATCAGACTCAGCCAAATCTGGATAAACAGGGTCTAAGTTGTTGTTAAAAGGAGGTCGTACATCAGAATAATCAGCTCCTAGTCCTGTTTTATCCTTAGGATGTCTAGGTTTACCTAAAGAAGCTACCAGATCACTTCTCTCCATTTAGCTAAAGTAGTCTCATGTTTAGTAATGGTACCCTAGCATCAGCCAAATCCTTCTCTTTCTTACCGATTTCACTAGAAAGAAAAACTATCTTTTCATTTGCTAGATTTTCTCTAAAAATTGATTCTTTCAGTTTGTCTTTTAAGGCAGCATTATCATTGTCAAGTGACTTAATCCTACTCTTAAATTGACGTTCTTGATCAAGTAAAGCACTATTCTTAGAGAAAAATGAACTACGTTCCTTGCTGATAGTTTCATAACTAGCGGCTAACTCTAAAGTCTTGGATGAGGCAAATACTATGTTGTTGCATCAAATCTTTAACAAACATGCAAATACGATGAACAGTCAAATAAGAAAAAGTTCCCTGTTTCTCTCGATCATCGCAGTCAGCCATATATGCAACAAAGTCTGATATTGTCATACCTTCAGGAATATCAAAATCATCAGCTTCTGTAGAAATAGCCTTGTCCAATTTTGTACTTGAGCTCATCGATTGATTATCACTCTGGCTGCTTGTCTTATCAGAAGATTCATCGATCTGCTTATCAGCCTTTTTAAGCTTCACTGCTTCATCTGCATCCTTTTCATCATCAGAAACTTTTAATGCAGCATCAGTAGCAGCAGCCTCTTCACTTGTATAAAGAGCATAATCAAACGCAACACCTCCGTCATCAATCACATTAGCTACTTCATCATAAATCTCAGCTAGCAAAGCATTTTCAGGTTCATTCTCCTTTGTCCAAAGGTAAGTACCATCTTCCTGTCTTGCCACCATGGCATTTTCAGGATTTTGAAGTTGATTTTCTGTAGGAAGTTCTTGAATGATCATTCCATCATGCTCTGTAGCTTTGGTTGATTTGATTTGATTTCCAGCTTGCACACCTCCCTGATTGTACTTCTGACGATTAGCTGTAGAATTATCAAAACGCTTTGGTCTTTGACATTCCTTAGCAAAATGACCAAAACCATCACAATTATAACACTTAACCTTCGACTTGTCAAATCCTCTATTCTTGTCAGATGCAAGATTTCTTCCAGTTCGTTGCATAAAACGACGAGCTTTTATAGTGAGCATAGCCATTTGCCACTTCAAGTCCATTTCCTCTAGATCATCAGGATCAACTTGTTCATAATCTTTATCAATCAAACTTGGATCTGAAATTTTCATTGATAAATGCCTCATGAGCAGAACACATAGCAGCAAATACTTGCATACGTCCTTCAGCAGATTGCATACTCATTGGCATCGAGCGAACAGTTGTATTTCCACTGTTTCTTGATCCACTGCTATTCTTAGTTGTAGACGAATTGTCATAAACCATGTATCCTGCAATTCCATCAGGATCCATAACAGGATGAATGGTTTCAGTGGATAAAAGAGCAGTAGTTCCACTTCCAGAAGTAGAGGAAGATGAAGACAATAGATTATCAGTATTAGCATGATAAAGACTCGGATTTTGTTGAAAAACAGAAAGCTCATCCTTTGCTTTACGCTTCATTTCCCTGTTCTTTACTTTTGAGACAATCTCTGCCAAGGTATAAGATTCATAATTTTTCTCTTCTTGAAGACTATGCACAAAATCATTCCATTTGTTTGGCAGAGAATCCAAAAATTTATCTACTAGTTTATTTTGTGTAAATGTAACACCAAAATATCCCAGTTCAGTAATCAGATGATTAAAACGAGTTATTAAATCATCTAAACTTTCAGATTTCAAACCATTAAAGACTTCATATTGTCTGTTCAGCAGTTTAATTCTTTCCTTTTTCATCAACTCATCACCTTCACAGTATGCGTTTAAAGCATCCCACAAACCTTTAGAGGTCTTATGTTCTCCGAGAAGATGAATTGCATCCCGAGGTAAACACATTTCTAAGTTCGACAAGGCCTTTCCTTCAACGGCATATTCTTTCTTCAACACTTCAGTCATATCCCCAAGCCTGTATTGGACCTCATTTCCATTAACATCTTCATGAGTTGGCCACTCATATCCTTCAGTAATCATCACCCATTGGTTGAAATCAGTAAGGCGAATATAGGATTCAAAGCATTTTTTCCAACTCCAGAAATTCTCAAGTTTTATCAATTTTGGAGGTGAATTGGTACGACCGACTTCATGATCGTGAAGAATTAATGCATTAATGTATTGGGCCTCTTTTGATGAAACTGTAGGTATTCCAGACATCATCGAAATACGACAAAAGAAAAAATTAAAATAAATGAACAGATGCACGTGTTTGAGATAAACACGTGTTTAGAACAAAAGGAGAACAGGTGCACGTGTTTGAGATAAACACGTGTTTAGAACACCACGAGAACACCACGAGTTTGACACAGGAGCAAACACGTGTTAAGGTAGCAAACACGTGTTTGAGCAGGAGCACGAGTTTAAAAGTCAAACACGTGTTAAGGTAGCAAACACGTGTTTGAGCAGGAGCACGAGTTTAAAAGTCAAACACGTGTTAAGGTAGAGCTAACCACGAGTTTAATTAGACACGAGTTTAATTGAACACGAGTTTATATGTCCCCTGCACAAAATTTTGCACGATTTTAGGCAAAATTAAGCCAAACAAAGCGATCTCGAACCTTCAGATTGAAAAATCTATTGGCTCTGATACCACTTGTAGGTCCTTGTGGACTGATCGTCAACGAGAACGCTTATAGTTATGACGAGAGTGCGGAATCCTCTCGTGATAACCTGTTTGCTTAATTAAATTATCGTCTTTCGTTGTTTATACAACCTAAGACCTTAAACGCGCGCGGGTTTGCAATAGGACAGAGTTTAGGCGTATTATCTTAATTAACTGTTGTTAAATACGTATTTTCGAGATGTATTTATACTAAGATGTACTAAACGCGTGCTAAGTATGGACCGTGTATATTAAAGCCCATAGTCCATTAACAAACGCGTGTCATTAAGTAAACTCGTGAATACCACGTGTTTAGGCAAACTCGTGTTACTGTAGCACACGAGTTTAGGCAAACTCGTGTTACTGTAGCACGAGTTTGCATACACTTTATTTTGTCATCTTTTAAGTATACTTTAATACTCAAAACGTGACTAGTTTATCACTTGTATCTGTGTGATATTTATAATTACACTCATACAAGTCGTAAACATTAAACATATCAAAACTCTCAATATGTAATCATTCACATTACTTAAGTTCAAATAACAAGTTTAAACATATAATAAGTCTATGATTACATATTACAAAACATAAACATATACTGATCAAATCGATGTTGCTGTTGTCAACCGAATCATGCACTTACACTTAGGGTTATCTCCCACAGTTTTCTCCAAAATTCTCTTCAAAGCCTTATTGGTGTTTTCTACTTGTCCACTAGTTTGTGGATGATAGGAAGTAGAAAAGTAATGCACAACACCATATCTTTTCATGACCTTAGCTAATTGATGATTTGCAAAGTGGGTTCCTCGGTCACTAATTAAGGCTCTAGGGCAACCAAATCGACAAAACAATTGTTTAAGGAAATCAATTACTACCCTAGCATCATTCGTGGGCAAAGCCTTGGCTTCGGCCCATTTAGACACGTAGTCAACGGCGACAAGAATATATAGGCAACTTATTAGACGGTGGGAATGGTCCCATGAAGTCTATACCCCAAATATCAAAAACCTCACATACCTGAATGCTCTGTTGAGGCATCTCGTCCCGCTTAGTGATATTTCCTTGTCTCTGACAAATGTCACAAGTCTCCACCAAAGTTTGAGCCTCCTTGAAAATCGTCGGCCAATAAAAACCTGCATCAAACACTTTCTTACCGGTGACTGAAGGACCGTAATGACCTCCAGTTGGACCATAGTGACAAGCATCCAGAATCTCCCTAGTCTCAGCTCCAGCTACACATCTCCTCACCATACCATCTGCACAAGCACGAAACAAGTATGGGCTATCCCAAAAATAGTACTCGGCATCCGATATGAGCTTCTTCTTCTGTTGGTGCGTAAAGTCATTTGGTATCTCACCTGCAACCAAATAATTAGCAATATCTGCAAACCAAGGAGCATCATCAGAAGTAGAAATAAACATTAAACATTCATCGGGGAAGTGATCATTAATCTCCCCATCCCGAAGTTCCTCCCAGTGAGGATCTTCCAAGCAACTCAAATGGTCGGCATCCAAATTTTCAGCCCCTTTCTTATCCTTGATCTCAATATCAAACTCTTGTAACAACAAGATCCATCGGATAAGCCTGGGTTTAGCATCTTGTTTCGAGAACAAGTACTTAAGGGCTGAATGGTCCGTGAAAACTATGGTCTTACTTAACACCAAATAAGATCTAAACTTATCAAAAGCAAAAACCACGGCAAGCAACTCCTTCTCTGTTGTGGTGTAATTTTGCTGGGCGGGGTTCAAAGTTTTGCTAGCAAAGTAAATGGGCTTGAAATGCTTATCAACCCTTTGCCCAAGCACGGCTCCCACAGCAAAATCACTTGCATCACACATCAATTCAAAGGGCAATTCCCAATCCTGCCCGACCATGATAGGAGAATTAGTCAACTTCTCCTTAAGAACCTGAAAAGCACTTAAACAAACATCATTAAACATAAAAGGGACGTCCTTCTCCAACAAGTGGGTCATAGGACGAGTAATCTTAGAAAACTTAATGAAACGGCGGTAAAAACCGGCATGTCCAAGAAAACTCCTTACCCCTTTCACATTGGAAGGCGGGGGTAGTTTGGCTATAACATCAATCTTAGCCCTATCAACCTCTATCCCGGCCTTAGATACTTTGTGACCTAGCACAATACCCTCGGTCACCATGAAGTGACACTTTTCCCAATTTAAAACAAGGTGTGCCCTCTCACACCGTTCCAACATCTTATCCAAGTTATGCAAGCAAGTACGAAATGAGTCCCCAAAAACCGAGAAATCATCCATGAAAACCTCCATGGAGGTTTCAAGCATGTCCTGGAATATAGCTATCATGCACCTTTGAAAGGTGCCCGGAGCATTACATAGACCAAACGGCATTCGCCGATAAGCAAAAGTGCCAAAGGGGCACGTGAAAGTGGTCTTTTCTTGATCCTTTAGATCAATGGGTATTTGAAAGTACCCGGAAAACCCATCAAGGAAACAAAAATACTCATTACCTGCAAGTCTCTCTAACATCTGATCAATAAAAGGCAATGGAAAGTGATCCTTTCGGGTGGCATCATTAAGCTTTCGGTAGTCAATACAAACCCGCCATCCCGTTACAGTTCTTATGGCCAAGAGTTCCTTGTTTTCATTTTCAACCACTGTCATGCCCCCCTTTTTGGGCACACAGTGGACAGGACTTACCCAAGAACTATCTGCAATAGGGAAAATGATCCCTGCATCTAACAACTTAATCACTTCTTTCTTAACCACTTCTTTCATATTAGGATTTAGCCTCCTTTGTCTCTGGACAACGGGCTTAACATCATCGACAAAATCAATCTTGTGCTGACAAAAGTTAGGACTAATACCTGGAATGTCGGTGGTCTTCCAAGCAAAAGCCCGCTTATGGGCTTTAAGCACAGCCAAAAGAAGTCCTTTCTCGTCACTCGAGAGTGAGGACGAGATAACCACGGGTAAAGGGGATTTACCTGCCAAGTAAGCATACTCCAAATGGGCAGGCAATGGCTTAAGCTCCAAATCTGTAGGTGGTACATCAACTGAATTAGGTACCCTTGAGCTTCCATCAGCAACAACTCTCTCAAAGCTCTCATCCACTGGAGGTGTCTCATCCAAGCTAAGTGTCATAACCTCTGCAAACAAATCATCATCATCAATATCTCCCGATCCTAGATTAGCAATCTCCTCATCTCCCATATCTGTCTCCATCAATTCCTGAAATTCTCGGTCTAAAGCATCGTCAATCACATCAATCCTGAAACAAGACTCGTCATTAGAATAAGAATGCTTAATAGACCTCTCAACATTAAAACAATCCTATCCGTACCCACACCCAAAGAAATTTCCTTATCTTTCACACGGATGATAGCATCCGCGGTATTAAGGAATGGTCTACCAAGTATTAGGGGTACCTGTGCATCCTCCTCCATCTCGAGGATAACAAAGTCAACTAGGAAAACAATATGGCCCACCTTGACTCTAATATTTTCAGCAATCCCCATGGGATACTGAAAAGAATGGTCAGCTAATCTTATACTCATGCGAGTCGGGCGAAGGATTCCTAAAGCCAACTTACTCCAAACCGAATAAGGCATCAAATTAATGCTAGCACCCAAATCAGCTAAAGCCTTACAAATAATGGTTCTAATAGAGCAAGTAATAAGAAAACTCCCTGGGTCTTCAAGCTTAGGGGGAATGCGGTTCTGCAAAATAGCAGAACACTCGGCATTGAGAAAAGTAGCTTTGGCCTCCTCCATCTTTCCTTTGTCCATCACAAGTTCCTTAATAAACTTGGCATAATGAGGCATCCCCTGTATCAAATCAACTAAAGGCACATTAATATGAACATTTGAAATCATTTGAACAAACTTGTTATATTGTTCCTTTAGCTTGGCCTTCCTGAGCCGTTGTGGAAATGGAACTTTTGGTTTATAAGCTTTAACCTCGGGTTCCACAACTGGTTTTGGAGGAGTGACCGGAGACTTCTCGGTCGGATTCTCCTCATCTCCCATATCTGAAACAACAACATTAGGCATAGTAGGAGGGTCATAAGATTTACCTGTACGAGTGGTGATGGCCTTGGCTTCCTCATTACAGGCTTGAGGTGGAGTGTACTTCTGCCCCGCATTTTGTCCCTGATTCGGCCCCATGCTAAACTGAGGTCTAGGATTCTGTTGAGTATTACTAGGCAAAGTACCATGAGGCCTAGAAAGTGCAGCCATCCTACTCTCAAGATCCTTAAAGTTAACACATTGATTCTTCATATTTATCTCTACCTTGCCATCTATCCTATCCAACCTCTCATTCAATGCTTTAGTATCATCCCGAATCATCTGAATGCTAGTGTTAGTTTCAGCCTGATTACTAACCAACTGTTTCATCATCTCCCTCAACTCGGCATTTGGATCGGTATTAGAGGAAGAAGAACCTGATCCTTGTCCTTGTTGAGTTTGTTGTTGTGGCTGACTCTGAAAATTATCCCTTTGCCACCTATTTCCTGAAAAACGAGAATTATTAGTAGGAAAAGAAGGGTTATAAGAAGGATTACCTGAAGAACGGTTTTGGAAACCGGTATTGCGTGGGTAGCTCCCTTGTTGTTGATTCTGGATGTAACTCACATCTTTGGGTCCCCGATTGGGGCACTCATCAGAATAATGCATATCACCACAATGATCGCATCCATCGGCCACTACCTTAACATCCCGTTCAATTGCTCCAAACCGATTCTCCTGCATAGCAAATCCCTTTTCCATGCGCTTAGATAGCGCTCTAATCTCACCAATCATCACAGAATCATGACTAGCTTCAACCTTTGCAACCCTACCTTGGCTAGTACCTTTCTTTAACCTTCTCTCATTCTTCAAAAATCTATCATCATCCATATTCGCATTGTCCTTTGCCATGGACTCCAAAATATCAAAACCTTCATAGGGTGTGATCTTGTTGAAACCACCCCCAAAAGCATATCCTAACTCACGCTTGGACTTCTTATCTAGGCCATCAAAGAAAAGCTCAACATATTGCTCCTTAGTCATGTTATGGCCCGTACAATTTCTCAACATCTCCTTAAACCGAATCCATGCATCTACCACATCTTCATCTTCATCTTCATCTTGGTCAAAGGACCTAATCAAATTCTCCAACTTCCTTTGAGTTCTAAGTGAATAAAACTCACCAATGAAAGCTTGCTTGAGTTGGTCCCAAGTTGTTATGGAATTTTCCGGAAGATCATTAAACAAATCTAAAGCATCACCGGTAATGGACATGGGAAATGTTTCAAGTTTAACGGCATTCATTTGGTTGTTCCCATATTGGTATAACCATGCCAACTTCTCAAACCTCTCTAAGTGTTGGTATGGATCCCATTTCCTTTTACCGTCAAACTGTTGCTCCTCAATGCTTTTAAGATGGTTACCTTTCAGATTGAAATCATGAGCAATGGTTGGAGGTCTTATAGGACTACCACGGTTGGTAGGAATAGTACGGACCCTCTCACCATAACGAATATCATTCGGATCCCTTTCTTCGTCTCCCATTTCCTCTTCTAACTTAACTTCTAGATTGAAAAACTCGTCTAAATAGAACCCTTCCTCGTCCAAATCAGGAGTGGGTCTAGCAATAGGTGAGAATGGTGTAGGTGTTGTGAAGTTAAACCTACGTCTTGTTGGCGTTCTCAAAGGACTATTTAGAGGTAAACCCGAAGACCGCAAGTTCATCAACTAAGAAGTAGACCTGTAAAACACAACTAACCAAACACGTCAACTGCACCTGTGATAAGAAAAGAAAAGAAAAACTAAACTATTAAAGCAAATAACTTCCTCACGTGTGAGGAAGGATCAAACCACTAAATTAACAACTAAAACGGCACACACTCCCCGGCAGCGGCGCCAAAAACTTGATGTGCTAAATCGAGTTTAAAAATTAAAACTAGAAATACCTTGAAACTCACTACTACACACTATCGGACAGTGGACCCGATCGTATGCAATATAGTTAAAAAGTAAGTCCAGGTTCGTTCACGGGGATTGGTCTGAATCAATTGTCTCATAAAGTAGTTTGGAAAATAGGGCGTTGCTTCAAATCTCTCTTTGACAATTAAATTGAAATAACTTTAAAGACAAAACGCGTAAAAGTAAAGGTAAAGCTTCGAACAATAATAGTAAAGATCATCCACCTTGACTTCGCTAGACTTCAAACATGATTGCACTCAATTAAGACCAAATTCATTTAGAGTTGACAAGATAATCGTGAAAGGATAAAATGCTCGCGTGGTACCACCAACCGCTCACAAATCACCCAAACACCTAAGTTGCTAGTTTAATTACCCAAGCCGGTACCACCAATGCCTAGACAACCTTACCAACAATTAGTTTACTTGATTATCCAATTAACAACTGTACCTATGTGAATTAAAACGTGGTACCACCAACCGCTCACAAATCACCCAAACACCTAAGTTGCTAGTTTAATTACCCAAGCCGGTACCACCAATGCCTAGACAACCTTACCAACAATTAGTTTACTTGATTATCCAATTAACAACTGTACCTATGTGAATTAAAACGTGGTACCACCAACCGCTCACAAATCACCCAAACACCTAAGTTGCTAGTTTAATTACCCAAGCCGGTACCACCAATGCCTAGACAACCTTACCAACAATTAGTTTACTTGATTATCCAATTAACAACTGTACCTATGTGAATTAAAACGTGGTACCACCAACCGCTCACAAATCACCCAAACACCTAAGTTGCTAGTTTAATTACCCAAGCCGGTACCACCAATGCCTAGACAACCTTACCAACAATTAGTTTACTTGATTATCCAATTAACAACTGTACCTATGTGAATTAAAACGTGGTACCACCAACCGCTCACAAATCACCCAAACACCTAAGTTGCTAGTTTAATTACCCAAGCCGGTACCACCAATGCCTAGACAACCTTACCAACAATTAGTTTACTTGATTATCCAATTAACAACTGTACCTATGTGAATTAAAACGTGGTACCACCAACCGCTCACAAATCACCCAAACACCTAAGTTGCTAGTTTAATTACCCAAGCCGGTACCACCAATGCCTAGACAACCTTACCAACAATTAGTTTACTTGATTATCCAATTAACAACTGTACCTATGTGAATTAAAACGTGGTACCACCAACCGCTCACAAATCACCCAAACACCTAAGTTGCTAGTTTAATTACCCAAGCCGGTACCACCAATGCCTAGACAACCTTACCAACAATTAGTTTACTTGATTATCCAATTAACAACTGTACCTATGTGAATTAAAACGTGGTACCACCAACCGCTCACAAATCACCCAAACACCTAAGTTGCTAGTTTAATTACCCAAGCCGGTACCACCAATGCCTAGACAACCTTACCAACAATTAGTTTACTTGATTATCCAATTAACAACTGTACCTATGTGAATTAAAACGTGGTACCACCAACCGCTCACAAATCACCCAAACACCTAAGTTGCTAGTTTAATTACCCAAGCCGGTACCACCAATGCCTAGACAACCTTACCAACAATTAGTTTACTTGATTATCCAATTAACAACTGTACCTATGTGAATTAAAACGTGGTACCACCAACCGCTCACAAATCACCCAAACACCTAAGTTACTGGTTGAATTCTCCTTTCTCCACTAGCTGACTGCGGCGCAGTGGGCCTTGGTCACCTTCACTGCGGCGCAGTATAATATTACTGGACTCGATGCTCTTTTCCTTTGAGATGACTGCGGCGCAGTGGACTTGTTCACCACCACTGCGTCGCAGTATAAATATACTGAACCAAAGGCCACACATCAACTTATGAAGACTTGCATATTTTTTCTATCTCCTTCCACTCTCGAACTCTCCAATCAACTTCATGACCTCAAAATTACTCGAAATTGCACCAAACGGACACGTCACCTGTTTAGAACCTGAAACCACTAACAAAGCCCATTAACGCGCCAAATGCCAGCAAAATCGACTAAAAACATATAATAAAAAGGCCAATAACGATGTGGGCGATGGGTATAAATTGGTCACATCACTCCCGTAAATAAGTCGTCAAGTCAAAGCCAAGGACCTACCTAAGCTGAAATCCTGGATTCGTCACTGGTTTTACCCATCTTTTACCAAAATGGTGTTTGAAACTCTTACGTTCACTTCGAGCTCCGCAAAATCAACCAAATCAAATTTGCTCCATCTTTTGATTTTCGGTTGTCAAGATGCATCCCTATTAAAGCATCGTGCTGATAACGTGTTGTGAAACAACAGCCTAATAGCAAAGTATATTATACAATAACAATAACAATATAGAGAAAATAGTAATAGAGAGAAAAGTAATATATGATTTCCATTGATCTTGAATACTCTTGGTTACAATGAGATGACTATATATAGAGCTATAAGAGTCTATACAATAAGTACAATCATAATGATATAATAAAAGCTTGGGAGTTAGGAATGTGGATAGCCACATAATAATGATTTCATAACAGAAACATACATCTATTACATTTTTTTGTTTAATAACACCGGAATTCAGAAAGTCAAAACTAGTTGAGGTGGCTTCATTTGTGTAAGTCCCCCGGGTCTTACCGAACCGAGATTGACTTAAACACTCATATTTGGTTACGATAGTGAAACGGCTCTCCGGACGCACTTTATCAACCAACGTGATAATCTGCAGTCTACAAGCCGTCCAAACCGGGTGTGTGTTTGCGGTTCGTGCGTGAGATCGAGTACTACCCACAAGACAACTATATGCGTGTTCTTATAGTTTCTCTCTCTAGGATTTGCTCGTTTCTCTCTCTACACTCTTGTTAGAACACGCATGCACACACCCTCTATTTATAGGCAAGTGACAAAAACTCTCAAATCCTATTGTATTTGAGTGTTCTCATGTCAAGCCCATAAGCCCATTAGGGTTTTGGCCTTGTTTGAGAGTTCTTTTGTACAAGCATGCTTTTGCTTGTTTCCACAGAAACTCTCAAACTGTTTGAGTGTTCTCTCCACAAGCAACTATTTGCTTGTTCCCGAGAACTCTCAAACCACTTGAGTGTTCTTTCCACAAGCAACTATTTGCTTGTTCCCGAGAACTCTCAAACCACTTGAGTGTTCTTTCCACAAGCAACTATTTGCTTGTTTCCACAGAAACTCTCAAACTGTTTGAGTGTTCTCTCCACAAGCAACTATTTGCTTGTTCCCGAGAACTCTCAAACCACTTGAGTGTTCTTTCCACAAGCAACTATTTTGCTCGTTCCCAAGAACCCTCAAATAACACTTAGGAATATTTGAGTTAATGTTTCTACTGCTATCAAGACACAGAAACAACATTAACTCAGCTAATGTTTCTACTGCTGTAACTACGCAAAAACAATCATTAGCTCAGACAATGTTTCTACTGCTGTAACTACGCAAAAACAATCATTAGCTCAGACAATGTTTCTACTGCTGTAAATACGCATAAACACATTGTCTGTATTACCTATTGGAAGTGTACATTAAGTTAATGTCTCTACTGCTGTAAATACGCAGAAACAATCATTAACTTAATCCTCCATTGGAAGTATATTAAGATAATATTTCTACTGCTGTAAAACGAAGAAACAATATTTTCTTAATAACTCATTACATGTAATGTTTACATTCATGTCAAGAACCTGCAAAACATAAATAATAAACAAACATATAAACATAAAAGGATCCCAACATGATCAACAATATATGCCAAGGTAATATTATCGACAAACGGTAATTACAAGATAAATTACAAGACTTGAAATATATAAGATACATGACACATCTAGAATGCTCTTGTCACCAAGGGATATGCACCAACAGTCTCCCCCTTGACATTAGCATCTAGATGTGGTCTTCAAGTCTTCGTTTGTCGTCCTAAGTGCTGGCAAAAAACCCTGTCATCAGGAACTTCAGGTGTTACCCCCGCTGGAGTCCAGCTCTTCTTTTCAATCACCTCAGCGGTGCCCAACTCCCGATTTGAGTCTAACTCTGATTGATTGTCTACCCCAACCTTGCCCTCTACACCGGTTGCTTGTAGACATAGCTAATTTAATCCCTTTACATTTGGATCAAGTAGATCAAGTATTGCATTAAGATATGAACACTTGTCTTGAGCTGAAAAGACTGATGGATCTTCAAACATGCTCCCATACTCATCAAAATTGAAGTACGCAGCAACGTCGTCCAGGAGTTCACTCCCAACTTCTTCCTCAGTAGTTGGTCTGACCTGAATGTCGACTCCTACTCCTCCAGTCGGTTGTTCCTGGATACCAGCCACTTCCTCTACGGTCGGTGGGTTAGATGAAGGAGCACCAGCTTGGCCAGATTGACCTTGCTGACCTTGCTCCCCCTGAGCTGCATTGACGTGTGAGGTCGGAAATCTCTGAATCTCCTCCTGCTGTCTGGAACCACTCGGATCCTCATCCTCATCGTCCCTTTGACGATGTTTGAGAGCGTCATCCTTGCAGCCAGACTTCTCCCCCTGAGATTCAAGATTTTTGATCTTGTTATGCAGCTCAGCAGACCTTTTACCTAAGCTCTCGAGATGCTTAGCTTGACCTTTGAGCAGTTTGTGGTGCACCCCAATGGAATCAACAATCCCATTAACAGAATTGATTGTTGCTTCCTGGGCTTCTTGCAGGTCGTACTGGCTATTCTCAAGCTCTAGGTGGCATTGTCTTATAAGGTCAGCATCTCTTCGGTGTGACTCTTCTTTTCCTTTAAGCTTGTCAGACAAGATGGCAACTAGAGCTCTCATCCATTGGATGTCATCAGCTAACTTGGATACACGTTCCTTGCTAGTCTGAGAAGCTCCTTGCTGTAAAGAAGTCATTGATGGTCTTGTTGTAGACGGTGGAGTCATCGACGAAGACATGATTGGTGTGATTATAGAGCTGCGAGGCCTTGCAGTCATCAAGACTGGTCTATCTCCAATCTTGATTCCCAAAAGTCGAATTACTTTTGGAGGTGACTGGTCATCTTCTGCATTAACCAGTGATACCACAGCTGGTTTGATGACAGGCGGACTGACATGAACTTGAGGAGTTGATGGTGTTGCTGAACTCGAGGAAGTTGCACCCATCAATCCTTTACCTCTATCCTCAGAATGGAGAGGTCCTTCAGTCATTGCTTCTGCCAAGTCCTGCACAGGCTCTTGAACACTCGGTTCTTGCTCGTCCACATCTTGTCTCGTCTCTTCCACCTCAAAAAAATATGTCTCCGCAATGAGCCCCAGAGACTCATTTGCATTAGACACCCCTTCGTCCTGACGTTGTCTCTTTCTACTGAGATTTCACCCCGACTCAGAGGAATCTTCTTCTTCTACAACTGGTCGGGAATCAGCTTCGGCCATGGGGAGATCCACTGCTGCAGAAGTACTACCAACACCTTGACCTATGGGTACTCTACCAGCAGCATTTTCTTGACCATCATCCCCATCATCATTATCTCCATCATCATCCCCGTTTCCTCCTTCTCATTGGTTGACATCTCCTCCTATGTCATCAGCAACGTCTTCTTGGTTATCAATAACCATATTATCGACGTGCTCTGCATTCATGTTGAGGAGCACCCAAACCCCTATCATCAACATTCATGTTGACTTCTTGGTTTTGTGCAGGAATAAGTTCAGCAACGATCTCAGGATTTGGCTGAACATCCTCTTCCTGGATCAACAACACTTGAGGAGCCTCTGCTGCAGCTGGAGGTGGTTGTTCTGGTTGTTGTTGTTGTTGTTGTTGTTGTTGTTGTTGTTGTTGTTGTTGTTGTTGTTGTTGTTGTTGTTGTTGTTGTTGTTGTTGTTGTTGTTGTTGTTGTATCACTGGTGCCACTGGAGGTTGTGGAGGGACTGGCTGTGGAGCAGCAGCAACATCACCTTCAACATCAGAATCCTCATGCGCAAATCCATCATGTTCAGGTGCAACATAATTTGGATTAACAAGCGCCCCAAAGAGGTTTCTGTCCCTCAGTCTAGCCTGTGGTGGAAGATTTCTACGGTATCTAAAACTATCGTTGAAGATACGATTAGGCATCGTCGTCATCGATTCTGTAGGACCCTCCGGAACAAGATTGGGTAGTCGAGCATTAATGATTAGCATCACAAACCTCGGATACATCAAAAATCTCTCATCATCCCTTGCCCTTATCTGCCTGCACATCTTATTAAAGATATAACGAGAGAAGCTATAAGGCTTGTTCATCACCAAGGAATTCACATGTGAAAAGAATTTCCATCTGAACATCAAACAATTCTTCTGGAATGTGTTTCGATTTGCAGGACCCACATACCTCATTCTTCTGAATGCTCCCAATCTAAGTGCTTGGGGATATGTGGTTGGACCATTCACTCCTCCCTCTTGGTCTTCAGTTCCCAAGTCAATAATACCAATCAAGTCAGAGGCAGTGAACTGGAAGGTCTGATTGTTCACCCTTGCTTCAATGCTTGGGACAGCACCGGGTAACAATCTTGCAGATTCCCATAATTGACTTAAGAAAGTCAGATAGATAACTGGGTCAGCAGTGAGAACATGTCTGATTCTTGATTGCTGCAGAAACTCAAGAATCCTGACAAATCTCCCAGCATTGGCTTGATTCACATCCAGATCAATCAAGTAGTTATGATTCTTGTGAAAGTGTCTCTCAGCCATCTGCACAAAGATACAAACAACAACCAAACAAACGATTAGCAACAACAAATAAGGTCGAACTTTAAAGCTCCTAACATTTTCTAAGTCCCTGAAACTCTTAGTTTCACTAGCTCTGAGAATGTTATCAACTTTAACTAGCGACAGATAAGTTAAACGATAAAATTCTTAGTGTTTTCTAAGATATTAAAACCGTTTGTTTCATAATCCTCCAAAACAAAACCAATTTTATCGAATCAACAAGTCGAAGTTAAAACTCTTAATGTTTTCCAAGATAGTGAAACCATTTGTTTCATAATCTACCAAAACATTTTTAGTTTTAATAAACGACACATTGAACTTTACCAAATTTAACCAAAAACCTTTGTTTTCCTTAAATTTTTAAAGTCCAATTTAATAAGGCAAATGCACTTTCTATTATGACTTATTTTTAAAATTTTCCCGTTTTGAAAATTTTTATAAGTCCTAGAACCAGCAACTTCCTTATACACACACATATGGTGACAATACACACATATGGTGTGGAGTTTGACTAATTAATGCGAGTTGTGTTTCATATTTGCTTATTAAAAATTTTTCAGTTTAAAAATTTTCAAGCCATGAAACACGCAAAATGTCACAGCACTCAAATGATGACAAACATGCAAAATGATGTATTGTGGCACAGGAACACGCATATCAGTCATATGCGTGTTTTTGTGATGATGTCATCACAAACACGCAAAACTGGGAAAGTTTTAATAATGGATTGGGTTCATAAGAACACGCAAATGGTGTATGAAAACGCAAATGCAGAACCGTCCCTTCAAAACTTAAACCAGTTGATTAGAACCCCAAAAATCCTAAATCTGGTACGAATATATCCATATTAGTCCGATTTATCAGTTTTTAGGCTCCATTTCTCCATCCAAATCATATTTATAGTCCCATTTAGTGATTTTATTACCAAAAATAAAAACCCTAAATATTTGGCCATTAAACATGGAACTCGGACTTAGAGATCTTGTTAACCATTTACCTTTGTTCGAAATGTGTTAATGATAAGTGTTTCTTGTGTCTTTAAACACTAAAGGATCAAGTCTATGAGAATCAAGATCGGTGTATATGAACACGCAAATGGGAAGAACGCGCAAATGTGGAGGTTTTCTTACAACACGCAAATGATTTTGAAAAAAGAATTAAATGCGTGTATTAAGTCAGCCTTTTATACTCACACACAACACGCAAACCCTAGCATAGTTCAAAACACGCATATTCGGCCCACATTGGCAAAACACGCAAATTAGCCTCATTTGGCAGAACACGCATATTTGGCCCATTGGGCAGAACACGCATATCTGGCCCACAGTATAATACGCAAAGTATGCCCACTTAACTCAAATATGCATATTTAGCCCATCTTGCATAACACGCATATGAGTTCACTTGGCAAAACACTCATATTACACTTAGGCTATTTTTCAATTCATGTGAACCTTGACTTTCCAAAAGGTCTATCTTCACGAACTTGATTAACACTTTGAAAATTCACAAAGAATTTTCTCGAACCCGGTATGATCACCGAAAAGAATTCTTTAGAGAACACGATAAGACAGATACTGAATTTTAATTCTATATTACTATCTTAGTACTTTTCTCAATAAAGAAATTCTTGATAATTGTCACTATTTAAACAATCTTACAACGTAAAGTCATTAAATTAAGACCCGATATGTCACTATTTAATGAATTACAAAGCACCATTGTCAAGTGTTTGACAATAACAGACATTGGACACAATCAATGCTGTTTAATAAATCCAAATACAACAAAAACCAAAGACATAAGATTAAATAACATGATAAACAATCTCTCCATCTTTATTTTCGTCTCCGTTTGAATTTAGATGAGTTGTCGACGTATAAGTGTACTCTGCTTTCTTTTTAAGCTTGAGCTTTCTCCATTCCGGATTGGATAGACTCAATTTTCATACACTTTGGAGACCCTTTATCTTAACGGTTGACACACATCCAGTTAAGACAAATAATTCTTCAAACACATCACGAAACTCAAGAGATCCATACAACACATGCATTTATCTCAATTGAATAATTGAACCCGAAAACACTTAAACAGAAATATAACAGATAACAAACAATAGATTCTCCCAATTAAGATTAGAATCTAAGCAAATCATCATGTTAACTTATACAATAAGCATTTTCTATTCAAAAAATTCAAAGTAAATTGCAAATCAAAATATCCGTCAAATATATCAACTCAGTGACTCAGTTTGACCTATTTTGACCGAAACCTTAAGTATTAAACTTAATCTTTCGAGCAATTTACATAAAAGACCTAGGTAAAACATAAGTTCGATAACCCACTATGTTATCTAATAAAAGTGTGCTTAGGACTCAGTCACCGATAACCGAAAATACATGGTCCTCCTTGACTGTGTCCTCTGGACGAAAGATAGGCGCCTAGTTGCGAAACGGCACCCAAGCCTCAATAGACTTGAGTTTACCGTCCTTATCTTCCACTATGACATTCGTCCAATATCCATCACTCTCAGTGGGAGTCTTGGATTTTGAAGTCTGTCTATTGTTTCTTGGCACCCTCTCAGGAGATAACTCAATCTTTCTCCTAGGTTTATGCTTTTGAAACATTGAGGAGTGACCAGTCCTAACCGTTCCTGTGAAACGATCATAAAAGCATGTATCGTCTTCACCAACACGATTAAAGACTTCTCGTTTTGGAGTGGAATTCCTCTTTGGAGTCTTGCTACGAGCTTGGCCACCATTTGAAGGTTTCTTTGGAGATACTCTTCTTGGCTTTCCATGCTCCTTAACAACATGACTTGAGGAATTTCTAGAAGTATAATCTTCAAAGTATTTCTTCTTATAATCCCTCATAAATGTTGGATTTGAAGTACTAATCCGATTATTTCTAGGTGAACCACTCCGTGCGGGAGAGTTCCTTTGAGAAATCTTCTTGGGTGAAACACTTGTTGACCTTTCTTCAACATGTTTACCCTTGTTCTTTCTCAACTGAACATCCATATCTTCAACATCTTTGTCACTTGAATCATTAGACTGCCTTGATCTGCTGGGTTTACCCTTCTGAGGACATATACTTGCCACATGTCCCTTTTCTCGGCAAATGAAGCAAGAGATCCTATTAATATTTTTCATTCTCTACCTTTTACTCTTAAGTTTTCTGGAATTTTTACATTTTCAACCTTTGAAGTTTCTCCCTTCGAACAGTTATCACCATCTTTTATACTTGATACTTCAACATTTGAAGGTGAATTTTCAAGTGAGGTGAATGGAACATTTTCATTTGTAGGGTTTGTTGATTCTTGAGAAGATGTTTCATCCGAAGGAACAAAACTACTTTTTGAATCAACCTCAGCGACATATGCATCGTCTTCTTTATTGACTTTAGAACGCCAGTCATATGATCCGTCTTGTTGTTAGACCACCAAAGCTCTTGTATTACTCTGATCAATTGAGCCTTGACTTCCATTAGACCTATCATTATATGACCTTTGTCTCAAGATGTTTGAAGATGAATGTACTGTTCCACCTTGATTGAAGTTTTGACGAGTCACAATAGACCTGTCATCCTTCTTAGGTCTCTGGCATTCCCTAGCAAAGTGTCCAAAGACTTCGCAATTGTAACACTTTACCTTTGACTTATCAAAGCCAAGCTTGGAACCCACGACCTTTCGCCCTGTTCTTGATAAGAACCGTTTAGTTCGAAGAGTCAGCATAGCCATTTGCCATTGCAGATCCATCTCTTCTAGTCAAGATGTTCACCTGCTGTCTTAAGAGTGATTTTTCTTCTTGATCCTCATCTATCCTCTTTTGTAAATCATCAATCCTTAGATATAACTCACATGCGGTTTGAGATATTTTAAGATTATCTTTACAAACATCAATTAATGAATGCAAAGAGAAATCTATTCGTTGTTCAGGAGCATGTAAATCTATCATAAAGGTAACTAAATCCTTTACTCTCAAGTTTTCTGGAATTTTACATTTTCAACCTTTGAAGTTTCTTTGGAGATACTCTTCTTGGCTTTCCATGCTCCTTAACAACATGACTTGAGGAATTTCTAGAAGTATAATCTTCAAAGTATTTCTTCTTATAATCCCTCATAAATGTTGGATTTGAAGTACTAATCCGATTATTTCTAGGTGAACCACTCCGTGCGGGAGAGTTCCTTTGAGAAATCTTCTTGGGTGAAACACTTGTTGACCTTTCTTCAACATGTTTACCCTTGTTCTTTCTCAACTGAACATCCATATCTTCAACATCTTTGTCACTTGAATCATTAGACTGCCTTGATCTGCTGGGTTTACCCTTCTGAGGACATATACTTGCCACATGTCCCTTTTCTCGGCAAATGAAGCAAGAGATCCTATTAATATTTTTCATTCTCTACCTTTTACCCTTAACATGATAAGATGAATGCATATCTTGCTCAGTCAAGGTATGAGAACTTTGATCTTTAGATGTCATCTCTTGTAGCTTCAATTTTGCAGACTGTTCAGGAGCAACTTCTGATTGAGTAGTTGGATCAGATCTGGATTTAACAAACTGAGGGCTTTTGATGGTATTCTTTGATGTCACACAATCATTCTCTCTTTCATTAAGTCTAATCTTGTCTGAGATATCCTTTTCTCTTCTAGTCAAGATGTTCACCTGCTGTCTTAAGAGTGATTTTTCTTCTTGATCCTCATCTATCCTCTTTTGTAAATCATCAATCCTTAGATATAACTCACATGCGGTTTGAGATATTTTAAGATTATCTTTACAAACATCAATTAATGAATGCAAAGAGAAATCTATTCGTTGTTCAGGAGCATGTAAATCTATCATAAAGGTAACTAAATCCTTTACTCTTAAGTTTTCTGGAATTTTTACATTTTCAACCTTTGAAGTTTCTCCCTTCGAACAGTTATCACCATCTTTTATACTTGATACTTCAACATTTGAAGGTGAATTTTCAAGTGAGGTGAATGGAACATTTTCATTTGTAGGGTTTGTTGATTCTTGAGAAGATGTTTCATCCGAAGGAACAAAACTACTTTTTGAATCAACCTCAGCGACATATGCATCGTCTTCTTTATTGACTTTAGAACGCCAGTCATATGATCCGTCTTGTTGTTAGACCACCAAAGCTCTTGTATTACTCTGATCAATTGAGCCTTGACTTCCATTAGACCTATCATTATATGACCTTTGTCTCAAGATGTTTGAAGATGAATGTACTGTTCCACCTTGATTGAAGTTTTGACGAGTCACAATAGACCTGTCATCCTTCTTAGGTCTCTGGCATTCCCTAGCAAAGTGTCCAAAGACTTCGCAATTGTAACACTTTACCTTTGACTTATCAAAGCCAAGCTTGGAACCCACGACCTTTCGCCCTGTTCTTGATAAGAACCGTTTAGTTCGAAGAGTCAGCATAGCCATTTGCCATTGCAGATCCATCTCTTCTAGGTCTAAAGGATCAATCTGCTTGTAGTCTTCATCTATAAGACTAGGATCTTGAACCTTTCCTTGGATAAACTGTTCATATGATGTCACGAATGACACAAGAACGGATAAGTGACTTTCCGCACATTTGACACTTATAGGCACGGTGGAACTAGTACTGGAGGTAGGATATCCACGGTCGCCTAAATTGTCGCTCTGACTTGAAACAAGACATATGTTCCCCTCAGAGTCAAACGAGATCTTTTGTAAGTCAACATCTTCTCTCAGGAAAGCCCTTGTGCTTCCTTCAGGGGAACCTGGACTTACATTGATCGTAGGCCTACTGTAATAAAGCTCGGGAATCTGAGCATTATTATATCCTGCTTCCCTCCTTTTTAGTTTCATTTCTTGTTCCCGAAACTTAGCAACTATCTGAGTCAAAGACATATCAGAGAAATCTGCTTTTTCCTGCAAAGTGGTAATGTAATTACTCCACTTTTCCGGCAAGGAACTCAAAAATTTCTCGACTTTTTCTTCCTCAGAGTAGGTAACCTCAAATGCTTGCAACTCTGCTAACAAATGATAATACCTTGTAATTAGTTGATATAAGTTTTCACTTCTTAACCCATTAAATACATTATATTGATGCTTTAGAAGGTCTCTACGATTCTTTTTAAGTGTTTCATCCCCTTCACAATGATTTTTTAATGCTAACCAAAGTTCTTTTGATGTATTGAATCCATTAAATAAATGTAATATTTCTTGTGGCAATGACATTTTTAAACATGATAGTGCCTTTTTTTCTGCCTCATACAATTTTTTATTAGATTCAGTCATATCTTGGTAAGCATATACTTTGTTAACACCACTATCCTCATATGTTGGGGCACTATATCCTTCAGTCATACAAGTCCACATTCGAATATCCGTGAATTGCATAAAGGATTCGAATTGACCTTTCCAAGAAAAGTATTGGTCAATGATCATCAGCTTGGGTGGTGAATTACCCTTACCGGTCTCATGGTCCATTAGTATTAATTGGTTAAGATAGTTTGCTGCCATTGTGTATGAGGTTCAACTTATAAACACTCAAGTACACAAGAACACGCAAAAACAGGAACACTCAAATGAAACGAGCAAAAGTGTAAGAAACAGGCAAACCACAAGAACTCTTAAACCTCAGAAACACGCAAATAGAACACTCAAACCAATTGAATGCGCAAATGCCTAGGTAGTAACAAAAACACGCAAAAGTACATGTACTTTTAAGAACACGCAAAACACGAAAACACACCTTTTTCCAATAATGAAACTTTGGAAAAAATATGTTAGGATTGAGATGTGTTTGATTTTGGTGTCAAGTTTGAACCTATATTTCAAACGAACCCGAAAACACCTCTCCACCTAAAACACGCAAACGGCTAGACACCCAAAAACCGAAATCAATCTCGAACCAAGGTGTTAAAACTTATGGCTCTGATACCAGTTGTAAGTCCCCCGGGTCTTACCGAACCGAGATTGACTTAAGGATATGTCGAGGTGCGAAATTCCTCGAGATAACCCACGGTTTTTATATCTACCTTTTATGATATATATATATATATATATTTATATATAACACTATATTATATATATATATATATATAGTGAAAAGTTATTTTGAGAACCCTTATAAAAAAGCAAGAACCTTTGAGAACCCATTTAAATTAATCACAACCCTTAAATATCTTAATCAATGGGCAAAAATAATTGTGGCATTATGTTAATTTATTAAAGATGTTAAATTAAATTTAATAATGAAAAAGGGTAGTTTAGTCCATAAAAAACCGTAGGAAGAAATAAGAACACGGCAGCTAGCGAATAGGGTTTTTCACAAAAACAAATCCTCTCATTTTTTGTTAAGAAAAAAAAAATCCTCCCAATTCATCTAATTCATCAAAGTGCCCTTCTTAAATTGCGGCTGAGATTTTGTTGTTACATATTGTTTCAAATTCTTTTACAGCAACTGTTTGTGGTGTGATTCCAAATTTCATTGCTGCTACAAAAGCGGCTTGCCATCATTAATTGTTTGTGTGCATCGAAATCTGTGAATGAACATCATTTCTTTTGTATGGTTAAGTTGTTATTGTTGATGTTTTTTATGTAATATGTGCAAAAGGTGTGACGAATTTTAAGGATTGGGTGACAAAAATTCAAGAATTGTAGAATTAGGGTTTTATTGGAGGATAAAGGTGGAGTTCAAGTCATGGTGATTACATGTGAATGAATAGATGTATGTAACTGTTTTTGCAATGAATGTTTTATGAGTGGTGATCACATGTGCATGAATATTCATATGAGCACAAATATACAAGTGTTTTGTAATGAATGTTTCATGAGATAGTTGGTGATCACATGTGCATAAATAGTCATATAAGCATATGTATACAAATGTTTTGTAATGAATATTTGATGGGATACTTAGTGATCACATGTGCATGAATAGTCATATGATCATATATATACAAGTGTTTCGTAATGGATGTTTCATGGGATATTTGGTGATCACGTGTGCATGAATAGTCATATGAGCACACGTACACAAGTGTTTTTAATAAATGTTTCATGGAATAGTTGGTGATCACATGTGCATGAATAGTCATATGAACACATGTATGCAAGTGTTTGTAATGGATATTTGATGGGATACTTAGTGATCACATGTGCATGAATAGTCATATGATCATATATATACAAGTGTTTCGTAATGGATGTTTCATGGGATATTTGGTGATCACATGTGCATGAATAGTCATATGATCATATATATACAAGTGTTTCGTAATGGATGTTTCATGGGATATTTGGTGATCACGTGTGCATGAATAGTCATATGATCACACGTATACAAGTGTTTCGTAATGGATGTTTCATGGGATATTTAGTGATCACATGTGCATGAATAGTCATATGATCATATATATACAAGTGTTTCGTAATGGATGTTTCATGGGATATTTGGTGATCACGTGTGCATGAATAGTCATATGAGCACACGTATACAAATAAATCTTTTATGATATATTTATATATCACTATATATATATATATATATATCTTTGCGTGAACATAAACACTCGTATTTGGTTACGATAGTGAAACGGCTCTCCGGACGCACTTTATCAACCAACGTGATAATCTGCAGTCTACAAGCCGTCCAAACCGGGTGCGTGTTTGCGGTTCGTGCGTGAGATCGAGTACTACCCACAAGACAACTATATGCGTGTTCTTATAGTTTCTCTCTCTAGGATTTTGTAACATCCCAAACTTTTCTTTACTAGTTGACTAATGTCGCTAAGTCAATATTGTGTGTGTCGTTAAGTCTATTTTAGATTTAATGCTTATATGTAGTTAATGTGTGTTATGGGTGAGGCTTGTAAGCCTAAATGTTAATGTAGTATAAATGTGTGTAATATGAAGATTAATATCTATGTAGTGACATTTAATGAAGGATTAATGATGTATATGGTCAATAAAGTAGTTTGTGACCAATAATGAAGGACTAGGAAGCTTAGGGGCTAGTTTTGACATGTGTGCAAAGTCAAAAACGGGTTTAGAGGCTTAGGGTTGTCATTAGAGAGCCATTATGCAGATTTTCTTCCTCTTAAACAAGCCCTAGCTGATCCCCTCCCTTCCCTCTCAAGTTTCTCGCTAGATCTATTCGTTTTGGAGCCAAATCGATCGTGTATTGCTTAGATCTTGGATCTTTGTCACCTAATACAGGTAATATAGGTATTCCTCTTTTGAAATATGATTGTGTGAGTCTTATATTAGTCTTAATCCAGGCCATAAGGGTTTGGGTTGGGTTATTTGATTAAACATTCACCGATTTCATGCTATTCGGGTGATTAAATGATTGATTTATGATGTAAAGGATTAAAGGATTAATAGGATGGTTAAAGATGATGAAAGTGCAATTAAAAGGGTTAATTTTAAGTCTCCAGGTTGGATTTGGGGTATGGGTTCGTATGGAATTCGTTTGATCAAAGAACAAAATTGAGTTGCTGATCTGCACCCCAGGTGCGGCGCACCAAGGGAGTGGTGCGGCGCACCACTGCCCAGTTTAGGTTTTTGGTTTTTGATGGGAGCCCGATATGCGACGCACCAAAGGGTAGGTGCGGCGCACCTATTATTGATAGGAAATTTCTGGAGGTTTGGTGCGACGCACCACTTGGAAGGTGCGGCGCACCACTTGGTCAGATTTTACAAAAGGTGTCGTTTAGCTTATATTTCGATCTTATACTTGTTCTAGGTTATTGGAGACACCTAGTCATCGTTGTATTGTGCTTGTAGCTTGTTGTTAAGCTGTATCAAGGTAAGATACACTACTTTTGTCACGCTGAGGGTTCAACAAGCAAGGTTTCATACTTATAACTTCCTTAACGGTAACATATGATATATGTGGGTATCTCGGGTTACACGGGAGGTACTATGGGATATGTAGTTGACCATGAGACCTGAAATGCAGACCCTAATGTAGTGAAATGAAGTGTTATTTAATGTAGTGTATTGATATGTAGTTTATGTAGAATTACGAAGTATCTTATTATGTGTGAAATGTAGAAATGGAGTTAATGTGTGACATATGCATACTACATGGCTTGTACACCTAGCTCACTAGACTTGGTAGGTTGCCATGTCACTTGCACGTTTAAGGGCCCAAACGAAATGAAGGTAATATGTGACTATGTTTAGGTTATGTGTGTTGCCTAAACTATTATGTGTGAAATCGAGCTCGTAAAGATAATGCAGGGAAAGTGTTAAGCTTAACCCGTACAAGTCTTAGCCGGACGAGTACGTTGACGTAGTTGTTGCTTGGGTGGCTCCTTGCAACATGGTCTTTATAATGCAGGGCGAGTAATACGAGGGGTTTGACCAACCTCCATGTACGGATTACTCTTGGATTGGCTTGCCATTCCTTAACGACGTACGATGATTAGCCTTTGGTTGATCATCTAGTCGGGTGTGATGCAGGGCATACTTATATGCAGATAACGAAGATATGTGTGACAATGTGTGAACTAATGCAGGATAGGCACATTTAGGATGATTATCCTAATTGATACGGAGTTGATATGCAGTTATGTGTGTTGTGTGTTGTGCCTAACGAGTTTGTCTATTAACGAAGAAATGTTTTAATTGGACAAATGCTTTTAAATTAAGTGTGATCTTACTTAGCTATTCTTATAGCTAACACTTGTTTCTTTAATGTGGTTGTTCCCTCAGGTTTAGCTTGAAGGACTTGTAGGTGCAGGACGTGAAAGCGTGGGTAGAAAGCATGCAGATTCCTTAGCTACCCCTAGTTGCTTGTTATGGAGACTTTTGATTACATTTCATTTTGATGTCGAATATAGGTAATAATGTGTGAACGGTTGTTTAATGTTGGGCAACCGTTGGGTTTTCATTTGAACTATTGTTTGATATGGCGTGTAACACCAACTAAATGCAGAAACCGAAATGTTTTTATCGGTTTTGACTTTTACAGTCTTTACTTCCGCAATTTAACACCGTTAGGTGAAAGATTTTTGAAAACCCATATTTTTAAACGCCGGGTGTTACAAGTTGGTATCAGAGCAATGGTTTAAGTGAACCAAAATTCGACCATGACCGTAGGATTTTGGACTTAGACCGACGAAGACCATGTTAGGCTTAAGTAGGATGCCTAGCTTTGAGATGAAGTACTCTAGGTACGGATGTGCTGGATTTAAGTGAGTGCTGTAGGATAAGGCCATTTTTAGAATAGTTGTGTAGTTTGAGTTGAGTGAATGTGGATCCCATGTGGTAAATCCTGGTTAGAACCCTCCTCCCTGATTCTTCGTTTTTCTTCGGGCTCTCCGATCGCTAAAGTTTTATCCTGATTGGCGACGATTTATATATGTTCCCAAACAGATCTTTCACTACCGGTTTATGTGAGCGTCGTGCATTATCTCAGCTGAATTGTTCTTGATATATGGAGAAAGACAGTATAGTTATATGCTCTGAATTTAGGATTAGAAACGAATGGAAGGTTGGAAGAATAGATGAAATGGTATTCCATTAATGTCCAACCCATGGGGTTCGTGACATGGATCGTAAAAGAAGTGAGATGTATATATGTGAAGATGGTTGCGTGAATGTAGTTGGTGATGAGAAGGTGATACACAAATACGGTAACGAACATAATTGCAAGCGTATCACGACACGAACGTGTTTGTATGGCCATGCTTGTGTTGACCGGTGTGCAAAGTAATGAAGTTGGAGAGGTTTCTATGTAGTGTATCCCTAATTGTCGAAAGTAAACACCATGTAGCAAACTTTAATGACGTTAATGCCTCGAGAGCGTGGAAATGTATGAAAATCGGTGAAAAGTTATAGCCGGTTAAATGTGTATGATGACTATGAAGTACATGAAGTTAAATGAAGTTTAAAGGTAGGAAAAGACTGAAGTGATTGGTAGACAATGTTGTTGAGTCTACTAGTTCAAAGGACTTGGACTTGAACTTGACAAGTAGAGTTTATGCTGAATACTTGAAGGGTGATAAGTGGATGATGCACAGAAGGGTTACCGGGTACACGTATGGAAAGATACAGTTACAATTCCGGTCGCGAACGTAATTGTAAATGTATCACGACATGTGTGTGTTTGTGAGACTGTGTCTGTGATGATCCAAATGAAGTGAAGATGACAATGGTGGAACCATTGAATGGTATCCCATTTAGCCATGTGAAGAGTAGACACGTACGAATGCAGTAAAGGAGGGCGAAGTTGAGGCAAGTAAAGAAGTCAATTCTACGGTGAATTCAACCATTAAACATGAAACTCATCCATTCCAAGAGCACTATGATATGATGTGAGGTTTTATTCGAGCTGCTAAATGTGAAAGTAGTGCTTGGGATTAAGATTGAAGGTTTGAGTTCGTATGAAATTCAATTAGGGATTAAATTTTGATGAAGCGATAATGTGGCGCCTCCATGACCGCAATATAACTCCCGGTATAATATTCCCTCCAATGGAATCTATGCACTAATACGTTTATATTTCTGAATGTCTGCTCACGGTGTGACGGAATGTGTGACAAGTGTGTAGTTAAAGGAAACTACTATTTGTCGATGTATCTGTGACGTGGGACGATATCATATCTGATAATTATATGACACAAGAGTATATAGTTATGACACTACTTCCTACATTAATAGTGTATGTTTGATACGAGAATCCTTATGTATGACTGTTTCTTAAGATGAAGAGTTTTCCCTTAAGAAAGGAGTAAAAAGTATAATGATGGGAACATTTATAGCTTCCTAAAGCATATGAAGTAAAAGCTTTCAAGAGTATTTGATTTTGAAGTGATCCACTAATGCAAGGCAAAGATTATACTTCTAAAGTCGAGCCTACTCGTAGTTTTGAGACGTTCTCTAAGGTTCTCGTCGTGAGGTAGAGCCTTCAAGTGATGTATGTCTAGTGTTACTTTCGTGCAAACGCATCTTCCATTTTGGTTCTCCGTTATAGGAAGAAGTTATTGTTTCCGATTGTGGGATCTATTTATCTTATAAGATGGATTTACAATGTTGCTACCCGTTGTTGATAATGAAAGTTCCGATGAAGTTATGCATACGCTCATTATGACGACCCTATGAGTTTCTGAAAATGCCTTTTATGATCATTACTATACAGTCCTATTGAATTGATATGAAGTTAAGAGAGTCAGGTCTTGTGCAGTCCTCTACATCATGATTATCGTTCACTCAGTCTTTATGGTAGTGACGACAATATTGCGTTCATATTCATAAATACTGACGATAGCCGTCTTCGAGTTAATCTTATCCCCGCTTTAACACAATATGATGTTCCTACGTCTATTTAGAATAGCAATCTTTTGTCGATCTTACTAACCATTTGACTGACCTGAGCTATCATAGGGAATGTTGACCATGTCCACATATTGTAAAATGCTCTTTTCCTCGTTAGAGAGCGTGATTACAGATTTTAACTCGAAGAGGCTTAGTTTTAAATTCGTCAAAAGTGAGTAAAAGTTAAAGGAGCAGCTGCCATTTGATGTTGAAAGGAGCAAAGTTTTATTATTGGCTAAGTCCGTGGTTGTGAGGCTATGGTGAGTGCTTGACTACGGCAAAGCAGCTCGAGGTAATGTTCTTCGGGACAAGATTGTAGTAGTAATTGAAGCATAGTCAGAAGAGGTGAGACGAACCATCATGAAGCAATACGTTTAAAAGTAAGATTTCAGTATCCGAAAACGAAATGACCAAAAGTGGTACTTAAGGAGACTTGTGAATCGTGGTGACATGCTTATTTGAATGCCGTCAGAAATGTGATACAACCTATTATGGTACGAGGTGTAATAAGATATTTGTCTTTTATCACGTTGGAGCCACAACAAAAGTAGTTTCCTTTAATTAACCTCTTAACTGGATTATCTTATGTGTATTGGGTTTTCCGAGTTATGCGGGAGGTTAAGTGGGACTGTATGTAGAATGAAGTGGCTTACTATGATATGATGACGTTTAAAGTAAAGTGGTTATATGTATATGTAGTATGTCGATTATAATATGCCGCCATGAAATGAGGGCACACTTATATGCAGATAACGAAGATACGTGTGACAATGTGTGAACTAATGCAGGATAGGCACATTTAGGATGATTATCCTAATTGATACGGAGTTGATATGCAGTTATGTGTGTTGTGTGTTGTGCCTAACGAGTTTGTCTATTAACGAAGAAATGTTTTAATTGGACAAATGCTTTTAAATTAAGTGTGATCTTACTTAGCTATTCTTATAGCTAACACTTGTTTCTTTAATGTGGTTGTTCCCTCAGGTTTAGCTTGAAGGACTTGTAGGTGCAGGACGTGAGAGCGTGGGTAGAAAGCATGCAGATTCCTTAGCTACCCATAGTTGCTTATTATGGAGACTTTTGATTACATTTCATTTTGATGTCGAATATAGGTAATAATGTGTGAACGGTTGTTTAATGTTGGGCAACCGTTGGGTTTTCATTTGAACTATTGTTTGATATGACGTGTAACACCAACTAAATGCAGAAACCGAAATGTTTTTATCGGTTTTGACTTTTACAGTCTTTACTTCCGCAATTTAACACCGTTAGGTGAAAGATTTTTGAAAACCCATATTTTTAAACGTCGGGTGTTACAGATTTGCTCGTTTCTCTCTCTACACTCTTGTTAGAACACGCATGCACATACCCTCTATTTATAGGCAAGTGACAAAAACTCTCAAATCCAATGGATTTGAGTGTTCTCATGTCAAGCCCATAATCCCATTAGGGCTTTGGCCTTGTTTGAGAGTTCTTGTGTACAAGCATGCTTTTGCTTGTTTCCACAGAAACTCTCAAACTGTTTGAGTGTTCTCTCCACAAGCAACTATTTGCTTGTTCCCGAGAACTCTCAAACCACTTGAGTGTTCTTTCCACAAGCAACTATTTGCTCGTTCCCAAGAACCCTCAATGACCATTTGAGTGTTCTTTCCACAAGCAACTATTTTGCTCGTTCCCAAGAACCCTCAAATAACACTTAGGAATATTTGAGTTAATGTTTCTACTGCTGTCAAGACACAGAAACAACATTAACTCAGCTAATGTTTCTACTGCTGTAAATACGCAGAAACAATCATTAGCTCAGACAATGTTTCTACTGCTGTAAATACGCAGAAACAATCATTAACTTAATCCTCCATTGGAAGTATATTAAGATAATATTTCTACTGCTGTAAATACGCAGAAACAATCATTAACTTAATCCTCCATTGGAAGTATATTAAGATAATATTTCTACTGCTGTAAAACGCAGAAACAATATTATCTTAATAAGCTCATTACATGTAATGTTTACATTCATGTCAAGAACCTGCAAAACATAAATAATAAACAAACATATAAACATAAAAGGATCCCAACATGATCAACAATATATGCCAAGGTAATATTATCGACAAACGGTAATTACAAGATAAATTACAAGACTTGAAATATATAAGATACATGACACATCTAGAATGCTCTTGTCACCAAGGGATATGCACCAACAGTTTGCTCATTTATTACATATGAATTTTTTTTGGAAATGGACATATTTTAGGGGGTGTTTGTCAAAATAGTTTTTGGTATAAAAATTTTATGAAAATGGGTATTCTGGTAATCCAATTACCAGACTCACATTTTTTGGTCAAACCCGGTAATATGAAAACCAGATTACTATATTTTAGTCAATCCGGTAATTGAATACCCGGACTAGCAGAGGAGACGCAAACATACAGGTGTGATTTGACAAGACATGCAGTGAAATAGTGTTTTGTGGTGAGTTCCTCGAGACTGGTAATTGAAAATCCGGACTCACGCTACGCGACAAAAGTACATGCATGCAATCAAACACTTCAAAAGTTTATATATACATGCAAATTTTTAGAAGTTGCATACGCAAACATTTTTAGAAGTGTTTGATTGCATGCATGTACTTTTGTCGCGTAGCGTGAGTCCGGATTTTCAATTACCAGTCTCGAGGAACTCACCACAAAACACTATTTCACTGCATGTCTTGTCAAATCACACCTGTATGTTTGCGTCTCCTCTGCTAGTCCGGGTATTCAATTACCGGATTGACTAAAATATATTAATCCGGTTTTCCTATTACCAAAAAATGTGAGTCCGATAATTGGATTATCGGAATACCTATTTTCATAATTTTTTTACCAAAAACTATTTTAACAAACACCCCCTAAAATATGTCCATTTTTTAAAAAAAATCTATTACATATTAGCTCTTTTCATTTAATAGCGATACTAGATTTAAGTCCATTGTGTATAAACCAAATTTAAGAAACTTAACAAAATTATTAGGAATTACCAACCTTCGGGAGCCAGCTATCTTTAGTTCCTTACTTACAAATTTGTCCCCGAAGAAGCATTTTTGTGAAGCTACCACTTTGATGAATTGCCCATTCATATTTATAGATATCCACTGTCCAATAAAATATACTCGTGTAAGATTATCTACATATATCTTTACTTAAACCCAACAAAAAACAAAACTAAGTTGGTATGTTATTAATTACCGTGTTACCATCATCGATTATGAATCCTTCCAAGTAGGGATGAGCAAAAGACCCGGAAGCCCACGCCCGACCCGGAACGACCCGCCCAAAGCCCTAACAGGCCGGGTCACGGGTCACGTTTTTAGTGCATTTGCGGGTCATGGGTTGGACGGGTCGGGTGAAGCCAAAAACCGAAAAATTGTGAAGGAACCCCGTGATCCACCCGACCCGAACCTTCACGGGTCGGGTCACGGTTCCATTTTTCATGCTCTCGCGGGTCGCGGGTCATCCCGGTTCGGGCCGGGTTTCGACCCGTGCACATCCCTACTTCCAAGAGAAGCTTGAGAATTTGGCTTTGGGATGATCCATACGATAAAAGAGGCAACCCAAGGTTTACAACCCGCCTCAATTCTGTAAAATCTACTTTTTCTCCAAGGATTCCAAGAATTTCCTGTAATTAAAAGGATTTTGTGTATGTCAATTCGTTGTGTTCATATGCAATAAGAGAAATAGACTTGCAACAGCATATATCCGAAATATAATATATAAAAGAGAAAGAAATATGACTTGTTGCTCATGTGCAAACTCAAGTTCTTTCACGATCTCAGTCATCATTGGTCGCTCTTCACGAGATTTTTTCACACATCGATAGGCAATGGCTGAAAACGAATTCAAAGAACCCGGATCCATTTGTTCTTTAAGTCCAAGAAAAATAATCTCGTCTAAACGATTCTCAACATAACGGCTTCTCCATTTATGCACTAAAATCTCCTTAAGTGCACCATTACTATACTCGAAGCATAATCTTCCACACAAAACTTCAAACAACACGACTCTAAAAGAGTACACATCAGATTCTTTTGATAGGAAACCCAACTCCCAATATAGTGGATCACAATACCCAGGCGTACCAACAGCGTTGGTGATAAGATATGTTTGCGGTTGATTAGCAGGGCCAGCTTTTGATAAGCCAAAATCAGCAATTTTAGCCGTCCATTTCTCATCTAGAAGGATGTTTGCGCTTTTGATGTCTCGATGAATTACTCTTTGATGTGTCTTTGTTGGATTATGCAGATATTGTAGTCGACGTGCAGCCCCGATACATATTTTTAAACGTTGCGCCCATGTGAGACTGGCATTACCTAGATGGTGATCCAAGCTACCACGAGTAGCGTACTCGTACACAAGGATCATCTCATCACCCTGGATGCAAAAGTGCATGAGGGATATTAGGTGCTGTTTGGTACAAGGGAAATATAATTATTTCCCTTGTTTGTTTGAAAAAAAGAATGGAAATAAAAACGCACTGTAGCTTTCTCTTTCCCTACTTTCAATTCTTTAAAAAAAGTAAAGAAACAAGGTGAATTGATATTTTACAAAGGCTCATTCTCCCTTCTTTTTCTAGTGTGAATCAGTAAAGGGGCTATATATCTATAACAAATATCATGCTCTCATAACACAACACAATCTATAACTCTAGATAATTTTCTTTTCTTCATCAACCTTCTGATTGCTTTCATCCACAACTAAGGTAATCTTTTACTTCTTTTTTCTCTTTTATTTTGTGATCTGAAATCTCTTTTATTGCTTGTTTTGCTGGTCACATTTTGGTTACTTGTGTTAATATTTTGTTGGTCTATGCTATGGGTGATGTTGTGTATATGTTTATCTTGTTATATGGTACTCCATTTTTCCTTTTATTATTTTGTTCTTTTTTTTATGGTCGAACATTTATCAGGAAAATTGAAATATTATGTTGTCGTAGCATACTATCATGTGTAATAGGTATTTTGATATAGTAAAAGTGTTAAGCTTATATAAAATAAAATTCTTTTTTTAAAAAAAATCCATTCACTTGACATAACAAACAAGAGAATCATTCTTTGTCATATTTCTCAAGTTTGATTCTCTGCTCACACCAAACAAGATAATGAATTACACATTTCCATATTGATTCTCATTCTCTCCTTTTCCATTCTCTATTACATTTCCATTCTCTATGATTCCCTCCTACCAAACAGCACCTTAGATTTTCATGTTTGTAGTTAGAAAGCATCATTATCTCTTTCCAAAACTCGATGTTACCTTGCCCCATTCTCCGATCTAATTTTTTAAAGGCAACCGCAATTCAGCCATCCGGGTGCGATAGTTCTCCTTTGTACACTTTTCCAAATCCACCAACCCCAATTACATTGGTGGGATCAAAATTGTTGGTTGCCAATGCTATATCTTTTATATCAATTTTTAAGTGATCGTAATCTTTCATGAAGGCCATTTTTTCTATAATCTATGGATTACTATAATTGAGGAGATCGAAAATAATGAAAGAATTAAATCAAAGTCGTCTCTTTGATTTTTGTCTTTTCAGCTGACCAATGGATAAGATTTCTATGCTCCTTTATAAAAATTATCACACCCCCATATTTAGAAATAGTTACACAATAGTTACATACGAAATTACTAAATTACCCTTAATAAACACCCACTATGGAAAGAGTTTTTATAAAATACCAAATTTGCCCTTAATAAATTAATTTACACTCTAAACCTTTATTTTAATAATTAACACTTTAAGCCCTTATTTTCTAAAAATTTCCACTATCACAATTATATCAACCTACACCACTTGACACCGTCACCACCACCAATAGTACCATCACCGACACCACTAGACCGCCTTCCCCACCACCACCGCCGAATTGCGCGGGTACCATGCTCGTATATATATATGCATGTGGCTCAAATTAGTTTTTAGAAAGTTTCATTAAATTAGTTTGTACCCACTTGTAGTACAGGTTGTTGGGAGAGTCAATTCCAGTTTTAAATTACAGTATTCTTTATCCGTAAAATTTCAGTGATCTTTAATTCCATATCTTCTAATTTGTTTTCTGATTTTCATTCTCTTCTTTGAATACTTAAATTCTATGTATTTTGTGACCGGAAGGCCATTTGTACACAGATTAGTTTATGTTTGTACATAATACACATGCGTTGCCCAGTTGTATATTAACTTTATAGATATAGTATCTTATGTACATGAAGTAAAAAGTTCCGTGTGCAAATCACTGATACGAACTCATCCCATAATAGGCTCGTATCATGCCATAAGCTAAGTGTAGAACTCACTCCCAAAAGCTAGCTCAAAGGAGGAGGGGACACCTATGCTTATAAACCACCAACCAATCTCATACTTGGCCGATGTGGGATCATATCAATACCCGACCCTTTGAAGAGCCAACGTCCTCGTTGGTCACGGCTATGTTGGTCACGGTTGGCACCCTTCTCCTTGGGTCCAAGCCACCACTCCATAGGCCACCACTCCGAGCGTTGGAACCTCGAAAGGTAGGGCTGGCTCTGATACCAATTGATACGAACTCATCCTGTAAGAGGCTCGTATCATGCCATAAGCTAGGTGTAGAACTCACTCCCAAAAGCTAACTCAAAGGAGGAGGGGACACCTAGGCTTATAAACCACCAACCAATCCCATACTTGGCCGATGTGGGATCATATCAATCACCTCCCGTTATGACTAGAGACGTAATGCTATTCACTGTAAGAGTTTTAAGAGGTAACTACATGAAGTGTGTATGAGAAAGTGTGTTAGACATTTTGAAAATGTAATTATGAACGAACAAAAGTGCTAATATGAGTTTGTATGCAAATTTAGTCAAAGAGTAAGATTATGTATAGCATTTGACAAATACTAAGTAATTGACTAGAAATGGAGTGTTAAAGTTGGAATGAGTTGTTAGACCATTTAAAAGAGTCTGAAGTGTTGAAGTTGTAATATTTATCGGTTTAACCCATGTGGTTAAACACCAATATGAGATAAGTAGCCCTAAGATGGTGTGCATGTGTTAAAAAGGAGTTTTATAAAGTTGTTAGAATGAGTTTTGAGTATGAAAATGGTCAAAAGTTTGTAGGTAAGTTTTGTTACTGTAATATTTTTGAAATGGGTCAGGTAAAGTGGCAATTTGGGTACTTATAGTCATGTTGCCGTCTTTGAACAACGATAAATAGAAAGAGTGCCTAATTTGTGAGATGAGTAATAAGATTGTATAAACTAAAGCGAGAATTCAAAGTTAACACTCAAGAGTAATTAACAGAAATGAGCTAACATATGACTCGAAAGTCAAATCAAGGAGTAATACTCGTATAAGTTAAGATGGATGAAAATTAAAAGATAATTGTTGGGTGATAATTTAAAAGGGACATTTTTTTTGGAACAGAAGTTAAAAGGGACATTTACAAAGCTCTAAATTCAATTCCTTCAATAACAATGCCAAAAAAATTTGTGTTTTCATATTTTTCTTCCTGGAGAGATAATCTATACAAAGTATCTGACGTAGGTATTGTAACTTCTGCAAATTGAATTTCCATCCAACCATCCTTCCGGCGCTTTGAATGCCCATCCATTTTGCAGGTCTCCAAGGGGACGAAAAATCTGCGATCATCCTTGATTCCAATAATTGGGGGACGACAACAAGTGTTTAAACAAATTGACAACGGAAACAAACGATCATCACTGCCACCCGTAATTCCTATTACCATGGGACCCTCAAATGAAGTGTAGTTATCAGGTAGTTTGTATATGAGGTGACATGAATATGTTGTCTCAGGTGACAAAAAATCAAATGTTTCCTGGAGATGGATATCGAACCAGCAACCAATTAGAGACTTGGTCACCACTTTGAACCTGCAAAATGTTGAAGAAAGTTATGTCAGGTAATACCAATACTCCATGTTGCAGTGAAGAATGATAGTTATAAAAAACAGAATATCAAAACATATGCTACCGCAATCAGATAATATATGATGTTATATTTAGGATACACTGACTTCTAAAATAGTTCATATGATAACATGTAATAAAAGGTTGTTTAAGACGGACACCCTACATAATGGGAACCAAAGTTCTTGTATAAAATAAAACATTTTCAACGATTTTTAAATGACAAAACTCACACATACTGATACGAACCCAGAACTGTGGGTCAACCCGGGCTCCTGGACTAGACCCATTTAGTGCTGGGATTGGGGAAAAACAGAAAGGAAGTTATATGTGCTGGATGGAGGGAAACAGAATAGAAAGAATTCAAATTGACAATAACTGCCCTACCCCACTACAACATAACTGCTCCAATATTTTCTTTATATAGGCCAGCATGTTTTACTTTTTAGGATGTCTTGTCTTTTATATACTTAAGTTAGCAAACTCTTGTTTGTAATCGGAGATATGCCTATCTCGAATCAGGCCAACTATCCTTGTTCTTGTTTATTTTAATCAATCAAATTCTGGTACCTATCATTTATTGATACGAACCTTACCTAAATGGGCCCCAACCTTACCCATTTAACCCAATAAAAGAGGCTGGAATTAACAGGGAGTTTTAGTCGGTTATAGGTGCTGAAAGATAGGAAGAGAAACTGCCTCAGAGTTTACATTATATATTTCTTGTTTTTCATTTGTTTTAGGGGTGGATGTTTTATATAAAATTAGGGTGATAAACCTTTGTTCCTGGAGATTAACCCATCTCGAATTGGGTCTTGGAGATTAACCCATCTCGAATTGGGTCATCTATCTTGTAATATTTCAGTGTCCAGCAATTAAATAAATCACTTGTTCTTATTTAATTTATGGGTTCTATCATTTGGTTCCATTGCCGGGAAATTCCATGATGGTTAATACCCGGAACAGTGAAGAAGAAGAAGAAAGGGATTCGGAGGCTATTACATGGACAAGGATCGAAGACCAACTAAAGTCAATGGGGGTATTGTTGAAGAATATAGCAACGATACATGCTGAGAGGTGCAAACACAGTGACAATTCCATGCCCAGAGTCCAAGAATGTGAAAAACATGGAGAAGAAATTGCCAAAGAAAGCCATGGGGAAAATCGAGAGGAAGGGAACAGGCATGAAGTTCAGTACCAGGAAATTAAGCAGATTATTTCCTTCAATTTAGTTGAAAAGGTTTTGTTTGTGAGGGAAATACTTCTTCACGAAGATGCTAGGCTTGATGCTTTGGAATCACATCTGAAGGAAAACATAACATTCATGAAAACGCTTCACTACTCACCACCAGATCAGATCGAAGAGGATAGCAGCCCTAGTGCTGACATTGAATGGCTTATTGCCTGGCACAACATTTTTCATCCACTCGACTTGAGGACAAGTCGATTTTCGGGGCGAGATGTATTGATACGAACCTTACCTAAATGGGCCCCAACCTTACCCATTTAACCCAATAAAAGAGGCTGGAATTAACAGGGAGTTTTAGTCGGTTATGGGTGCTGAAAGATAGGAAGAGAAACTGCCTCAGAGTTTACATTATATATTTCTTGTTTTTCATTTGTTTTAGGGGTGGATGTTTTATATAAAATTAGGGTGATAAACCTTTGTTCCTGGAGATTAACCCATCTCGAATTGGGTCTTGGAGATTAACCCATCTCGAATTGGGTCTTGGAGATTAACCCATCTCGAATTGGGTCATCTATCTTGTAATATTTCAGTGTCCAGCAATTAAATAAATCACTTGTTCTTATTTAATTTCTGGGTTCTATCACATACCCTGCCTATATTCTAGTTCCAAACTGTGAGAATATATTTAGGGTATCATTAAAACATAAACTATAGAAGCCAGAAGCCTAGTCAATGGAAAAGAAAGATAACCTTGATTTGGATTCTGCTACGGAATTGCATGCCCATTCGTTGTTGCTCAAAAATGTACTAGCAGGCACCATAAGACGTTTCTTCATGATTTTGCTAATAGAAATCCACTGGTAAACATTTTTGTTAGAATTACCGAATTGGTATCAATTTCAAGAGTTAAATATGTGAAATGGCATTTGTAAGCTCAAACATATATGTGAAATGGCATTTGTAAGCTCAAACTGTATGCTCGTTTATGTTGTGCTCCAAACATACCCATGGTATAACCATGGCGTAAACATATATGTCCCAACTCACCTATTTTTGAAAATCTGGTGTATTTTTCACACACTTTGTAAAACTTGCTGGTCAACAAAAGTTTTTTGTAAAACTAGTATAACTTGATTCTGGAAACCCAGAAATAGAAGGCCCGAGTTCGGGTAACCTGGGTGTTGACCTTGATTTGTGTGCATGTTTGTGTGTGTTCATGCATATTTGATGTATTAAAATGATGACTAGTCAACACCCGGGTTCCCAAACCAGGCCTTTCACTTATGCTACATGCACTGGTTTGAGAAGGAGGTGAGGGTTGCCGTCAGAACTGTCAATTCATCACCCGGGTTTCCCAACCCTGGCCTTCTATTTCTGGGAATGAAAGTTTCGTAATCACGGTTATACTAGTTTCTTAAAGTTGGGTGTTGCTTAACGAGTTTTACAAAAAATCGTTGCCCAAAAAAATTCCCTAACTCACATAGAGTATTGAAAGAGATATCTAAAAAGAGATGTCACTTACCAGCAAGGGAACCGACTTTTGGTTGAGGAATGGATCGTACAGCTGAGAATATAAACGATTAAAGCGAGAGTGATAACTGGCTAACGTTGGTTGAGTTGAGCAGTGGCTCGAGGGCGGTAAGGCCTGAAACTGGAAGTGAATTAGAGAGTTAGTGGCTTGTAAACTGGGTATATCATATTGTGTTTAACGTATGCTATACATGATGTAGAATAGGGACTATAATGTTGTAATGAGAAGAAAAGGAATACCTCTTCCGGTTCAATGGTGAGGAATCCTTTGCGAAGAAGAGAGTAAAGTTCTATCTCGGTTTTCCATTGTATAACATCTTTTGACAACTTGAGCAAATCTGCAAACTTAGTTGCTAATTTTGTTTCCAAATGCATATTCTCCTTGAAACTTTTCACTTGTTTTGCACAAGTTTTCTGTAAAATAGATTTCATTAGTGGTTTAATTTGTTTGATGCATCATCAAACAAAATTCTCAGTTTAACGTCTAACTTACATGTTCCACAGGCTGAAATTCAATGCCTTCAAAAGCATACTCATGATAGTGAATAAATTGGTGCCTTGGGAAGAACAGAATACTAAAAGTCTGTTGCTTATAGTGGCTTGTAAACTGGTATAACTTAGTCATCATCCATTCACTATTCTGTTTTCTGTATGCAATGCATGACGTAGAATAGTGTGTCTCGTTATCCAATTTGTATTCGAAGGGTGTGTAACGTGGAGCACGGCCTGGCCACAGTATTTGAAAATAATGTAAATGTATTTGACCTGTGGTGCCAAAAATCGAGTGTCCACCTCCACTCTGAAATGATTGTTATACACATTCCACAAGTAATATGGAAACTTGCTCCTGTCACAGTCAAACATATCGAAACGGGTAAAGAAAGAAGGTTTATCCTATTTGGGTCATCCGGGATGGCAAGCCATTTTTTGACTCTGATGTAGTGGCCTAATCAAGTTTTATTTTGCCAGCGGTCGGTTTCAACCATTTTCATGTCCACCCCTAAAATATTTGTTTAGGACATCTTATGAGAAAGCAGGATTTCTTGCTACCACACCACATGAAAAGATGGTTTTCAAGCATAAATACACCATCACATAGAAAAACTGACCAGACTTGTTTAATGTCTTGTTACACAACCATTGGCAACGACAAACCATCAAAAATGGAAATTTGTTTTCAATAAACTGGTAGGAAACTATTTGATTCGTCACCTTATCAAACAAATGAAGATATAACTCAGACAACGACTATATTCATACAAGTATATTAGGATAGAGTAACTTACCTTACAGTTTTTGATTGCCTTGTAGGTTTAGTACCTGCTACCTTCATTTCATGTTTTTCTCCAAAGAAACATTTTGCTGCGGATACCACTTTAGTAATTTCTCCATTTACGTTCATTGATATCCACTGTTTATCAATCATATTCACTTTATTAGTAACAGAACTTGTTTTTAATGCAGACTCGAATGCAAAGTTAGACTGTTAGAGACTTAGAGCACACCCGAATAGGAAGAGTACAGTAAGCTCACATGTACAAACCTTAAATTTTAACGAGTTGTTTTGAAGATAGTGATATATATGTTTACATGTCCTTATAATTAATAGTTAGGAGTTTGTTCATCTCTAGTTCTTGTAATACCTCTGTATATATGGATTACAAATGGTTTTGATTATCATTAATGAAAGTATTCCAAAATACCTTATTGAGATTCGACAGTAATAATTTTTAGACTTTAGACATGCTAATTATTGTGACATTGATGCCTCTACCACTCCTTCAAATCCTCACAAGGTTTTTAAATGTTTCTTGAAGGTTTTGTCATGTGAAAGAGTAAACAAAACAATATACTAAAAGTTAATTAGCATGTAATAATATGCAACCAAATTACCGTTTCTTGATCATCAACGAAGAAACCTTTATAGAGAAACCTGAGAAGTTGCTTATGGGATTCATATATTCGAGGAGGCATTGGAAGGTCTGCTATCGTGATCAATTCTGTGGCCAAATCAACTCTCATTGCAAGATCTTCAAAATTCTCCAAGCTCTGTTCAAGTTTGTCAAATATCTCCTGTAAATGTATATTGTCAACTTATCTTTAGTAGGTCCTCCACAATTAATAAAATTCTGAAATTAGATTTATCTAGACTAAAAACATAGAAACTAATTTTCTATAAAAATAATACAGTAATAAACAAATAATAGAGGAGTATAATACAGACTTGTTGTTCAAGTGCAAACTCAAGTTCTTTCACGATCTCAGCCATTGTTGGTCGTTCTTCACGAGCTTTCATCACACATCGATAGGCAATGGCTGAAAATGAGTTCAATGAATGGGGTTCCATTTGTTCTCTTAGACCGGAAGGGATGATCTCTTCTAAGCTTTTATCATCATAACACCGTCTCCACTTAGGCAGTAAAATGTTAGTTAGTTCACCTTTACGATACTCACAACATAATCTCCCACACAAAACTTCAAACAACACCACTCCAAAAGAGTACACATCAGACTCTTTTGATAAGAAGCCTGTCTCCCAATACACTGGATCACAATACCCAGGTGTGCCAACTGCGTTCGAGAAAACATATGTTTGCGGTTGGTTAGCAGGGGCAGCTTTTGATAGGCCAAAATCAGAAACTTTAGCCATCCATTTCTCATCCAGGAGGATGTTTCCACTTTTAATATCTCTGTGTATGAGTCTTTGTTGTCTCTCCTTTGGATCATGTAGAAAATGTAGCCCACGTGCAGCCCCAACACATATCTTCAAGCGTTGGGTCCATGTGAGACTAACATCACTTAGATAGCGATCCAGGCTTCCACGAGTAGCATACTCGTACACGAGGATCATATCATTACCCTCAACGCAAAAGCGTAGGAGGGATATCAAATGTTCATGTTTGTATTTTGAAAGCATCATTATCTCCTTCCAAAATTCAGTGTTCCCTTGCCCCAGTCTACGATCTAACTTCTTAAATGCGACAATGGTCTGTCCCCCCGGTAGAGAGATTTCTCCTTTGTAAACACATCCAAATCCACCTCCTCCGATCACCTTAGTAGAATCAAAGTCGTTGGTGGCCGATACTATATCTTTCATTTCAATTTTAAGGTGATCATAATCTTTCATGAAAGCCATTTTGTGAATCAAAGGAGAAAATAATAAGCAGCAAACAAGTGATAGTGAGTAGCTTGAATATAGTTTGAAAAAACTACTTTGTAACGTTTCTCTTTAAATAGGAAACACGTACACATATGATTAAGATTATTAATTTACATATGATTAAGATTATTTTAAGAGGAGTATATTATATAACATTTGACTATCTTTTTTTTCTACATCATGACGATTTTAAATTATACATTATAATGGGTATGCTGGTCAAATATGAATTATCTACTACTACTATTAACTATACCATATCAGGTGAATCTATGATAGATTAATGTGTGTGACCTCTTATATCTTCATTATTCAAAAGTGAAAAATGGGTCGTTGCTTTTTAGTGGACGTCATACATATATGTAAAATATATATGAAACTACTAAATCAAATGAAGAATATTGACTACAAATAAAAGACCACTATTGCAGTCAGCGTTTGAATCAGTCAACCTATAGCTGTTGACTATACGTGCTTCTTTTTTTTTGTCAATTCGAAAAATAGGATGAAAAAAATAATAATATGATACTGATATGATTCTTGTGATCGTGGTAACAATAACTCTAATGCTCTCAAAATTTAGTAATTAATATGATTTTTGTGATCGTGGTAACAATATCTATAATCCTCTCAAAGTATACTAATGTTGGAATCCCCCAACGTAACTGTCTTTCCATATTTTTATTACTTTAACTATAAATAATAATTCATCAAACATAAATGTTTTTCAATTCCAATTTAAAAATGGTAGGCATGCCAATGCGAACTTCAATTTGTTAATATGTTGATTTTAGTCTTACACTCAAATTGGTTTAGAATTAGATATCTATTGGGTCCTCCTACGCCATGAAATGATTCTAAAAACATCCGACTCTAAAAGGTACGATTATCATTTCTTTTACTTTGAAAAATATCGTTTTTTGTGTTTACGTTAAATATCAGCATGTCACATCATATCAACTCCATCAATGTCTAATCCACATCAAATAGAATCCATCAAAATATATATAGGCTTCCAACCAAAATCAAAAGTAAATCTAGTAATTTGAAAAATCAATGCATGTTTTGCTATTTTAATAAACTACAAGAAATAGGTTAAGTGGTTAACTATCATTGTACATTTATTTTAGGAAAGTCTTAAACTAAGGTCCAAAAAGGTAAATACAGTTATTCTAGGGACGACTCTTGTAAAACCTACAAATTGGTGAATGTGCTATAATAACACATTTCTCACCACTCCAATGAGATCTGAATCTCTCAGGTCAGCCGCCATGATTTCTAAACCCTACATCGGCAACTATTGGTAAGACTTCACATCTTTTTCAGATTTTATATAGCAGTTAATAATTAGATTTCTTAATCGTGTTTTGTATTTATGTTTTTGTATTAACTGTGAATTAATATCTATCTAATATATATATAGTGGATGAATTGTGTGTTTAATCTGTATAATAATTCCCTAAGTTATAGGTTTAGTTGTTAGATATTGTTTACTGTATGTCTACTAAGTTTTTGGATTAGATTGGATTGCATAAATTGAGTATTATAGTTGTTTCATCCAGCATTATATTGTCTGTGAGATTGATGTATTGGAATGAATATACAAGGTTGTGCTTATATAGCTTTTGACACTTTATTGACGGCCCAAACAAGATATTGAGCTGATGTTATTATTTTGTATGCCAATTGCAGACAAATGAATGGTGAATTTGTCAGCGGTCATACGAGCAATGTGAAAATACTAAGTATGACCGTTGTGAATTGGCCAGGCGTGATGATAGTCATGGCAAAGGAGAGCGTCGGCGTCATTGGTGATGTTGCTTCTGCATTTGGACATTGTGAAAGGGCCACGAGTTATGACGAATGATCATCTTTTACCAACATGAGGTTGAAGGAATAATTTGAAAAGCCAAAAGATTTTGGATGTTTTAATTCTCGTCCAACATGATGTTTGAGCTTTTTATATCACGGTGCAAAAGTCATGTTTTGAAAGATTTGTGCAAGTAATCAACAAGTAGTGCCAATGCATATGTTAAGACGTCGAATCCATGTGAAATGGGCACATGCTAATATATGAGTTTTGTATTCATTTCACGTGCATTCGATGTCTCAATATATGCATAAGCACTAGTTTGTACAATTTTTGGGAAGGTGTGGACGGCTTTGTTTCATGTGCAATATCAAGGCATATCTTGAGACGTTGTTTCCATGTGAGATTGGTGTTACTACAAGGTTAGTTGCTTCACCAATTTCACATGGATTCATGTCTCAAAATATGCATTGGTATTGCACATGGGACAACCCTTTTAGTTCTTCGCAAACATGATCTTTTACACCGTGGTTTGAAGAGCTCCAACATTTTGTTGGATTAGAATTGAGAAGCCTGGATTGTTAGGTTTTTCAATCCTAAAAGTCCTAAACTAAGAATTGCATTCTTGTACAACTTAATTCTTTTTCAGTGAGGTTTTAAGCTATAACACTACCCATTTTTCTTTATAGTTGAGCACTTTGTAGAAGTTTTGATCATTATGTTTAATTGTTTCAATATTTTTTATGCAAAATACTAGTTTAAATTTAGGGTATGTTTGGCAAAAGTAGCTGGAGCTAGAGGCTGGGGCTGAACTAGAGCGGGGCTGAAACTTGTGGGTGGGCTGGAGGTTGGGGCTGTAAAATTGAAGCTTTCAATTATATAAAACTGTTTGGCAAACAAGCTGTAAGATGTAGCTAAAAATGTAAAATTACATTAAAGGACATAGAACTCGATTTCAGACATAAAAAATAAACAAAACTAATGAAACTATTAACCGATAATTTTACAATAACATGCATAATTTTCTTAAAAAACATCTACATTCGCATCTGAAGCTTGCTCATGTTGAGTTTGCTTTCAACAGAGCTCCAAATTATTACACCAATAAATCCCCGTTTGAAATTTGTTATGGTATCAATCCACTGACTCCCATTGATTTAATTCCATTTTCGATTGAACCAAAAGCAAGTATTGACGCTGAAGCCAGAGCAAAAGAAATAAAGAAAATTCATAAACAAGTGAAGGCCAGAATAGAGAAGGCAAATGCCAGTTACAAGGCCAGGGCAAACAAGAATAGGAAGCAACCCAGTTTTGCACCAGGTGATCTTGTTTGGGTACATCTAAGAAAAGAGAGGTTTCCAGCAAAGAGGAAGAGTAAACTGATGCCCAGAGCTGAAGGTCCGTTCAAAATTCTGGAGAGATATGGCGATAATGCTTACAAGGTTGAGTTACCTGGAGATATGGCAGTTTCAAGCACGTTTAATGTTGGAGATCTGATGCCTTATCTGGAGGATGAGTACCTCGAAGACTTGAGGACAAGTCTCTTTTCAGAGGAGGAGAATGATGCAGAAATGTCCAGGTTCACTGAACTGGAGAAACCCAGCGAACTGAAGAAGCTAACTGAACTGATAATGCCATCTGAACAAGCCATGTTGATTCTGCCAGCAGTGGCCCATTTCAGACAAGTCTTTACTGAACCAGTCCAGTCACCAGTAGTAACACTTCTCCAGTGGCAAGATTCTCCCGTAACCAACACTGATAATCCACCAGTGAAGTTCTCCACTGAAGCACTCCAGTGACCAACTCCAGATGACTGCTCCAGATGAATGTCTCCATTGGAAGTCCAGATTTTTGTGTCCAGTTTCCAATAAATAAAGTCCCCACTGAAGTCCCATGTTTGTGGGCCCAATAAAGAAGAATGACAGCTGTTGACAGGGATAAGGAAGACGCGTGTGACAAAGACATTTCTAACGGTATTGTGGGACCACTTGCAGGGAATGTTTCTAGAAACCTACGCTGTCCATTTCCTATTGGTCAAAATCAATTAGTGGCTTAGCACATGACAGCTTTTTATTTATTTTATTATTGTATTTTCTTTTCCTAGAAAATAGCATGTGGCTATAAATAGAGGCTTTATTTCTCATTGTAAGTTAGTTTTTGATGTTGAATGAAATTAATAGAGCAGCCTCTATTTCTTACAAAATCTTCATTTACCTTTATAGATCTAAGATCTTGGTGGTTTGAAGTGACCCATTTATCTATAATTGTGGTGACTCGTTCTTTATCAATTATAGTGGTGAGGTCTTTAAATCTTCGATTCCTTTATCTGTGTTTGTGGTGGCTAGACCTTTATCAAACATAGTGGTGGGTTGGAGTGTTTCCTTTATCCTTGATTTCGGTGGCTTGTCCTTTACGAATCTTGGTGGTGGATTCTTTTATCTATCATATTTATTTTATTGTCTTGTTTATTTGTTTGTGCCATTAAATCCAGAAAATACCAAAAATAGTCTTCCGCTGTCGTTTGTCGCGTGATTTACGCATCAGATTATCATAAATCCTAGCATCATCAATCTCTCTAAGTATTAGCAGAAAGCTAATATACCATACTGATATTGGGTATGTTCAATCATCGCTAAATTAGAGGGACTAAATATGCAGCTGACATACCAAAAAACGTACAACATTTAAAACCAAAAACTAGCTATATTTTCATTTGGGAAAAGTATCTGTGTGTATGTAACTTGTGTCCAGCTACTATTGTATGAAAGAAACTTTAGTCGGGTTCATTGTATGCAAGTAACCTGTTAAAACTGAACGAATCGTGTAAGAAATCAACGTGGCACCACCAGGCATCTGATACATGGCCCAATGAGAGACCTCCACATCAGCTTGTTTACACGATTCATTCAGTTTTAACAAGTTACTTACATACAATGAACCCGACTAAAGTTTCTTTCATACAATAGTAGCTGGTCACAAGTTACATACACACACAGATACTTTTTCCTTTTCATAATGATGGAATAACATGTTAAAGTATATGCAAAACCAACAGTAATAACATGAAGAAATATGAGATCAATAATCGCCACCTAAGATAGATTAAATTGGAAAAATAAGATTATACACTACTAGAAAAATGGGCATCAGCGACGAAATTTCCGACGAAATTTTTTTGTCGGAAATTTTCCGAGGATTTACCGACGAATTTCAAACAAACAAAACATGAATAGAAAACTATCTCATTTGTGACAAATTTTCTACGAATTTACCACAAACTAATTTTCGTCGGAATTTCGACACTAAAATACACACGTTAGAGACAAAATACCGAGGAACTAATGTCAAAACTATATTTCGTCGGAAATACCTTAGAAACATTTAGTTTAAATATAAATTAATTTGAAATAAAACATTTCCTCGGAAATCTGTAGGAAAAATTTAACTTTGTAAGGAATTTACGACGAAATATATGTATTTTCCAAAAGTTAAAAAAAAAAAAAAGATTATTCGGAAAAATAATGTGTTAACGAATTTCCGACGAATTCTTTTTCTGAACAATTAAAATCTAGTATGTTTTATAAGTTTTATTGAAAATTCGTAGGAAAATATAATTATTTCCAATGAATTTCCGACAAAAACATTTTGTTTATCAAAAGATAAGATAATTCCTAGGTAATTCGTTGGAAACCTAGATAGTTTCCTACGAATTTCCTACAAAAAATATATAAATTATTTAAATTTAAGGTATCTCAAATAGTTTTACACAAATACATTACTATATGCTTTACTAGTTATTAAAATAATAATATACGTCTTCATATGTGTGTACGTATTGGTGTTATTATACACGTACGTTGATGTGCATGTGTATAATTTGACTGTGTTTAGGTTTATGTCATACGTATGTTATTTTTTGAAATATTTTATGTCCATTATATTAATATGTAAAAATGTTATTATTATTATTATTATTATTATTATTATATATTATTATTATATATTATCGAACTATATATATATATATATAATATATGTATATATATATATATATATATATATATATATATAAGTTATTTTAAATAAATCAATGTAAGTTTATACTTATTTTAGTTATTTATATATATATATATATATTTAATAGAATTTAATAATTAGTATTATTATTATTTATTATTATTATTTATTATTATTAATATTATTATTAATTATTATTATATTATTATTATTATAAAATATAATTATTTTTAATGATTTTCCGACGAAATATATTTGTTTATAAAAAGATAAGATAATTCCTAGGTAACTCGTCGGAAACCTAGACAGTTTCTTACAAGTTTCCTACAAAATTTTAAAAATTATTTAAATTTAAGGTATCTCAAATAGTTTTAAACAATACATTACTATATGCTTTACTACTTATTAAAATAATAATATACACAGTCATATGTGTGTACGTATTGGTGTTATTATACACGTACGTTGATTTGCATGTGTATAATTTGAGTATGTTTAGGTGTATGTCATACGTATGTTATTTTTGAAATATTTTATGTCCATTATATGAATATGGGCAAATATTATTATTATTATTATTATTATTATTATTATTATTAATTATTATTATTATTATTATATTATTATTATTATTATATTATTATTATTATTATTATTTTTATTATTTATTATTATTATTATTATTATTTATTATTATTATTTATTATTTTATTAATTATTATTATTTTATTATTTATTATATATTATATATATAGAGATATATATGATCATTAATGTATTCATGACTGTTATATGTCTGTATGATTGTTATAGTTCGTTGTATGTGTGTAAATAAACTTAACATATGTAAATGTAACTATTTTTATATGTATAGTGGTAGTTATATATATTTAATCATTATTATGATGATATATGTATGCATGGTTTAGTACTCTGAAAGTTGAGAATGTCCGCTTGGATGTCACTGCTAAGGTTTGAACCACTAACAATTTAACACGCCGTTTAAAAAAAATAATTTATTGTATATTTTAAGTCAGTTATCTTCTTATGTTAGGTCCAGATTTACTGGAATCGCTCCAGACTCGACTACTGGAGCCTTACTGAAGATCTGTCCAGAAATGGTATATTACTGGACCTACTCCAGACTTGGAATCTGGAGTCCCTCTAAGGATTTGTTCAGAAATAATGAAGAAAACCAGTGAGCAAATACTTGTATAGGAAATCTGGAGTATTCCAGATTAGCTCACTGGAACTTCACCCCAGTCCAGATCTACTCTACTGAAGACGTTCTCACTGAAGTCAAAGACTGAAGTCAGAATAAAGAAGACTGACAAATGGCGGAGTCCACTGGAAGTCTTAACCAGATCTGTACACTGGAGGATTGTCAGTGTTCTAGACCTTACAAGTCTGAACACTGATATCGATGAATTGACTTTTGCCTTTACACACTTTTCAAAGAACATTCCACTTGTTCTTTACTAAAGTATCTACGTGTGTAAAGGTGGTTGGTTAAAAGAATAAAGTCATATTGATGTGACTTTATCCTTGTACCTTAACCAATGCATTTAATGATCTTGTCGGTTCATTAAATGCATGCAACCATATTTGTACGCCACAATTTCACTGGTGAAATTGTTTGCCTATAAATACAAAGTCATTTCTTTGAGAAAATTACTTTTAGCATAAAGGTGAATTTGTCTAAATACTCTCGATCTAAACAGGGATACTTCACAACTTTAAGTATCTCGATCCAAAGAGTTTATTTGGCAAATATAGATCATTTGTAATTCATAGGTTGTTAGGATACATACTTATTTGTATTATCTTATTATTATTATTATTTTATTATTATTATTATTTTATTATTATTATTATTATTATTATTTATTATTATTATTTTATTATTATTATTATTATTATTATTATTTATTATTATTATTATTATTATTATTATTATTTATTATTATTATTATTTATTATTATTATTATTATTATTATTATTATTATTTATTATTATTATTATTATTATTATTATTTTATTATTATTATTTTATATTATTATTATTATTTATTATTATTATTATTATTATTATTATTATTTATTATTATTATTATTATTATTATTATTTATTATTATTATTATTATTATTATTATTATTATTTTATTATTATTATTATTATTTTATTATTATTATTATTTTATTATTATTATTTTATTATTATTATTATTTATTATTATTATTTATTATTATTATTATATTTATTATTATTATTTTATTATTATTATTTTATTATTATTATTATTATTTTATTATTATTATTTTATTATTATTATTATTATTTATTATTATTATTATTATTATTATTATTTTATTATTATTATTTATTATTATTATTTATTATTATTATTTATTATTATTATTATTATTATTATTATTTATTATTATTATTTTATTATTATTATTATTATTATTTATTATTATTATTATTTTATTATTATTATTTATTATTATTATTTTATTTTTTAATCTAAAAAAGAATAAATGGAAAATTTTTTACTAAAAATCCATAAATCCATGGCCTTTAACTTGTAACTTAATTTTGTTCATAAAAAAAAACTTGAAGTTAATTAAATAAAATAATGAGATAAAGTCTCCACCGTCCAATGCTTGAAATAGGAAATCACGTGATATCATTGAGAAAAAACACAATCTCCTCCGATCTCTACCGTCCAAAAAGTTAACTACTAAATCAACGGCTAGCATTACGATCCGCGAGAGTGAGTTTCCACCAATCAAAAGAGGTCTCTACATCTTGTATAAAAAGCTCCCCAAATATCTCACTTCACATAAACATCTCATCATCACAAACAAGTCTCTTTATTTTATTCGTTAAAAAAATGGCACTTTCTATAAAATCCAACAACAAAAAGTAAGCACCCATTTGCAGACAAGAAAGAAGATGCGAAAGAGATCAATGGAGACATACGAAAGATACATCTCTATAAATCGGTATCAACACATTCATCAATGACAGATTCGGGAAGCTTGTAAGAGAGCGTCGAAGCTGACAAGATACAACAAGAAGAAACCACTTTCTTCAAGAGCACCATGGCTGTCATCAGATTTACTAGTGGTTAGGATCTGGATTTTGTAACCGGTAGGGTTTGTTAGTTGTAGATCTAGTATTTTCAGTTTTGTATTGGATTATTTAATGTTTCCTTAGTATTTAATATTTTTTAAACTTATATAAAATGATCTTCAAGTTGAGGCCATATAATCAAATTAGTTATTTACTTATTATATATTTATTTTAGTTTTGGACAATACTATTAGTAAAAAAATTTAAAATAAATGAAAAGCTATGTTTATAAATTTGAAACGAAATTTAATGAGTTTATACAAATGTGAAATGGGTACTCGGGTAGTTTTATTTTTTAATCTAAAAAAGAATAAATGGAAAATTTTTTTACTAAAAATCCATAAATCCATGGCCTTTAACTTGTAACTTAATTTTGTTCATAAAAAAAAACTTGAAGTTAATTAAATAAAATAATGAGATAAAGTCTCCACCGTCCAATGCTTGAAATAGGAAATCACGTGATATCATTGAGAAAAAACACAATCTCCTCCGATCTCTACCGTCCAAAAAGTTAACTACTAAATCAACGGCTAGCATTACGATCCGCGAGAGTGAGTTTCCACCAATCAAAAGAGGTCTCTACATCTTGTATAAAAAGCTCCCCAAATATCTCACTTCACATAAACATCTCATCATCACAAACAAGTCTCTTTATTTTATTCGTTAAAAAAATGGCACTTCCTATAAAATCCAACAACAAAAAGTAAGCACCCATTTGCAGACAAGAAAGAAGATGCGAAAGAGATCAATGGAGACATACGAAAGATACATCTCTATAAATCGGTATCAACACATTCATCAATGACAGATTCGGGAAGCTTGTAAGAGAGCGTCGAAGCTGACAAGATACAACAAGAAGAAACCACTTTCTTCAAGAGCACCATGGCTGTCATCAGATTTACTAGTGGTTAGGATCTGGATTTTGTAACCGGTAGGGTTTGTTAGTTGTAGATCTAGTATTTTCAGTTTTGTATTGGATTATTATAATGTTTCCTTAGTATTGAATTCATGACTATATATTGTTTTTGTTTAATTATTGTTCATTAAGCTTGTTTTTGTTCATAATTAATATATATGTATATAAATATATGTATATATATATATATCTGAATTATTTCAGATTTATATATATATATTGGCATTCGTAATACATCGCATATTTATATGATTAAACCAAAAATGTGTAATTGGTCGAAAATCCGTCGGAAAGTCTAATAAATAATCTGTCGGAAATTCGACGCTAATTGGGTCTGTCGGAAATCTGTCAGTATCATACTGTCGGAAATCTGTCGGTAATATTTTGGTTTTCCGACGAAATATTTGACTCTTTTAATGTTTTTTAATCAAATTCAGAAGTGATTTAGCAATGAATTTCCGACGACAAAATTCGTTAGAAAATAAATAATTGGTCGGAAAATGTTTCCGAGGTGGGTTTTTCCGACGAAAAATTTTGGTCGGAAATTAGTCGCTGATAGCGTTTTCCTATGAATTTCCTACGAATTTCGTCGTCGCTGAAAGTCAGTTTTTTAATAGTGATATAATCATGAAGAAAAAAACCCACCAACTGTGATATATATATGAAGAGAATAGGTGAACGTGATTTATGTTAGGGTAGATGTGTAATTTTATTAACAAGAGTATGGGGCTTTTTTTTAAACGTTCCTTCATCTAGCTTTTAATTAGAAGCCCATAAGAGCTTTTATTTTGAAAATAATAGCCCTAAGCTCCTTCATCTAAACAAGGCTATTAAAACTTTTTTTTAAAAGCCTCAAGCCCCAACCCCTAAAAAGCCCCATCCAAACACACCCTAAATTTAGTGATATGGTTTTGCTTTCCTAATCAAACGACATAGATTAATAGGGTTATGTTTTAATTAATCATGTAATCGATTATGTTAGACTGTGTTAGACTTGATCTATTGTAATATTATATCAAACGAATTTATATTGAATCTTCATTTTAATTATCTTAAATTCTACCCATCACAAGTCACAACTAGGTATCAACCAAGTTATGCCGTTGCATAGACATTTAGAAAGATCAATTATATTCAGCTATGTTATGTTAATGATCAATGTTTTGTTTCCAATCTTCTCTAGTGATGTGGATGGATATACATAACAATTGCAACAAGAAGGCCATACCACAATTCACTTAAAAGTCTCCTAATTATAGAAGTGGTTGATCATCATGTCAAATGCTTAAAGATGATGCATTAATACAGTCTACTTACATTTTTGGACTAGAACAATTTGGCAAAGTAAATGTTTCCCAAAGGCAACAATTTTCATATGGTACAAATCCGCACATATTGATATATAAATTCAACATGCGTAGCTTTCATTCCACTATGAATACACCGCGGTCACAACTCCTGACCCGATTATTATATGCTTCAAGTCTTCAAGATGTGTAAAATACAAAAAGAAAGCGGACACCGAATGATATTCCTACGCCACAACCCCAAACTCATCAATGCCGAGCGGGGTAGTAACACCAACAATGATGCACCGTCTTTTTTTTTTTAATTTACTTAAGCAAGTTGACTTTTTCCTTATATTTAGTTAAACAAATAACAAAGACTACCGATATGTCTCAAATTCAAACCTCCATACAAATAAATGTTTTACGATGAATAAAGAAAGGAAATCATCCAAAACAGTCACAAGATACCTTTACTAGAGCACTTATCCGAGTGAAACTGACTCTAAAGGGTGAGGTTTGAATGGGTTAGCACAGGGGAATCAAGATAAAAGTGGTTTTCAATATATATATATATTTATTTTTTTGAAAGGTGAATTTCGTTGGAAACTTCGTGTCGCGATTCGACAGCGGGAGGTCTAGCATACGTTGTCTTAACCGGGTCCGCGCTAGAGAGCTCCTCGAAGTAGAAATGCCTATTTCAAATATCCGATGGGGGAAAACCCCTACTAATCCGTCCGAAGGCACGACGATTAATAGAGGTAAACCCTGTCCTCTCAGACTTGAACCTGGGTATACCCAAGTCAAGCCCTCATAAAGGGACTTAATTCACTATGTCCTCCCAAGGCTTGAACACAAGACCTCATTGCAAGGGGATGACCTTTCAACCATTGAGCTAAAGCTCAAGGACCAATATATTTTTTATTGATGATTAATACTTGCATTATACAGTTATGCACTATATAATAAAACTTGTATATTTGTTGTAGATGTCTAATTTTTGTTGTATGAATATCACCATCCATATGAAAACACATCTATTTATACTATCTATATCAGATTAAGATTCTCTAAAGGTGATCCAACTTTACCTATAAAGTTGGATCAACTTTAACCATTTGATTAAATCTCATGGCCAAGATTTAAACATCACATTTGCATATTAAAGTTGATCCAACTTTACCTATAAAGTTGAATCCAACTTTAGAGGATCATAATCCATCTATATTTATATCTATTCAATACTTAGTTTTATATTATAAAGCAAATAGTCTTTTGTTTAACATTGTAAGCTTCAACATTTCATCAAAACCAAATTACATCAATAACCTACACTATTCGCCGTCGCACCGCCACCACCCCACCCGGCCACCACCACCAATCTCCACCGTCACCCGCTCGCCGCCACACCCGCCACCACCACCGCCGCTATTACATCACCACCACCACCGCAACACTCTGGATACCGTTCCATATAAAAAGAAAAATGATGCGAAATGTTTAAAATTGAATTTGATTCTAAACGGACATTGACCGGACCAGAGGGTAGCCAAACAAAACTTTATTCGAGACTAGGGTTACACTACACTTTTGCTAATCACTTCCCTTCATTACATTCCAGATCTATTCTATTCCATTCTTTTCAACCAACACCATCAATCTGTAAGCACTCACTTCCATCGATATAATAACTTCTCTGTTATATTTACCATTTTGTTTATTTTTATTCCTTTTTTCTCAGATCGAATTTTGTAAGCTTTTCTATTGAATTGTTAAATATTCCTTCGTGTTTTTTTTTTTACTGTTTACAAGATTAGGGAGGGTTTGTATCAATTTGCTAGAGTAATTTCTAACTTTACTGCTTGAGCTACACAAATTTGTAATGCTTTTAGGTTAGGTCTGAAAAGCATAAACATTTACATAAAAGTTTGATAACAGAACACATTTCAGATATATTTTGAAGTTATTATTACAAAACTAAAGCTCAGTAAGAGCTTGAGCTGGATATAATAGCGCGAGTTCGGTCTGTTTCTTTATTTCGAGCTTGTTTTCATGATCGAACTCAATAAAAGCTCGACTTAAAACGTTCAAGATTGAAATGAGCTCAAGTAGCTTGATAAAAGTTTGAATCTTTTTACAGTTCATGATATGATATAATGTTAAGATTTTATGCAATGATCAGCGTCCTTAATACGTGTATGATTTTTATGATTATGTTGTCAAGTTTATTGATTTCGTGCTCTTTCTTGAGACCCGTTATAGCAACTCACTATTTCCCAAGTTAAATCTCCACTTTGAAAAAAAGGCACAATTTTTATTAATTTATAACCATAAAATTAATCGCTAGTTTATGGAAAAGTGTATTAAGGATATAATTTTAAAGTCAATATATTAATTTGGGACAATCCATAATAGAAATGTGGATATATAATTGAAGACGAAGCAAGCATATTGTTTATATTTTAAATGAGTAAAGTTTCTTCAGTTGCAGGTAGATGGTTTGATAATTTTGCTAGTCGGGGGAATGGATGGTCAAGTTCCTAGCAACAAGGATCGTTCAAGAACGTACTTTACTCCAACAATGGAGCGCTACTTTGTAGATCTTATGTTGGAACATATGCAAAAGGGCAATAGGGATGGGCATACATTTAACAAACAAGCCTGGAATGATATGCTTGCCGTCTTTAATGCAAAATTTGGATCACCATACGATAAGGATGTGCTGAAAGGTCATTACGCAACTTTGTGGAAGAAATATAATGATGTCAAGAGTATTCTTGGCGAAGGTGGATTTTCTTGGGATGAAGCCTGGAGTATGGTGGTTGCAGATAAAAATATTTGGGATTCTTATCTTAAGGTGCAGAACTATATTTTCATATTATTAACAAAACATTTTAGCAGTAGTTTTATATCATATTCTTACTATGGTGGATGTCTAGGCTCATCCGGATGCATGGCGATACAAGACAAAAGAAGTGCAGAACTTCAGTGATCTATGTTTGATATACGGGCATACAACTGCGGATGGTCGATATAGTCGTTCAAGTCATGATGTGGATATTGATAATGAAGTCAATGGAGTGAGTGTAGGTGTGTTTTTACTTTTTATCTTCAAGATTTGGTAATTTATTTGTAAAATATTTTAGAGGGGGCAATTTTAACTCATTGGCTTAGGAATGGGTCGAGTCAGGCTGTATATTATCCCTAACTAGTCAAATGGGTCAACTGGAACTAAATGGGACATGGGAGTTCCATTCAGGTAAATATGTCAAATGGGTCGAATGTTCCTCAAAGTGCATTTTGATGCATAAACCTTTTGAACCATTTTATCAGAGAAGTAATGTTGTTATAGATGTAATATTGCTTTTCTAACTGAATTTGGTACGATACTTGTGCATAAAAGCTTTCTTACAGTTTTTGTTATCGATCCAATTCGACCTCTTTTGATCATAGTGACAAAGGCAAGCTTTAAATATTTCTACTGTTTAGGTGATAGGCTTGGCAGTCCAACTCCTCCCAACACTGAGCGTTTAACAACAGAATGGACATTAGCCATGGATCAGTTTTTCATCGAGTTGCTATTAGGTCAGCTAGAAAAAGGCAATAAACTTGATGATTACAATTCAACTACCAGAACAGTATGGGCTGAGATGCTCAATTTATTTAATAAAAAGTTCGGTCCCCATATATATATATATATATATATATATATATATATATATATATATATATATATATATATATATATATATATATATATATATATATATATATATATATATATATATATATATATATATATATATATATATATATATATATATATATATATATATATATATATATATATATATATATATATATATATATATATATATATATATATATATATATATATATATATATATATATATATATATATATATATATATATATATATATATATATATATATATATATATATATATATATATATATATATATATATATATATATATATATATATATATATATATATATATATATATATATATATATATATATATATATATATATATATATATATATATATATATATATATATATATATATATATATATATATATATATATATATATATATATATATATATATATATATATATATATATATATATATATATATATATATATATATATATATATATATATATATATATATATATATATATATATATATATATATATATATATATATATATATATATATATATATATATATATATATATATATATATATATATATATATATATATATATATATATATATATATATATATATATATATATATATATATATATATATATATATATATATATATATATATATATATATATATATATATATATATATATCTGATTATAACCGCTTATATATATATATATATATATATATATATATATATATATATATATCTTGGAAACCCAAAAGACGCATTAAATGATTATCTTTCCCAAAATTCTCCTCCTCCCAAAAAAGACAAAGCCAACTTTTCTCAACATTTCTCAGTAAGAGCTTGAGCTGGATATAATAGCGCGAGTTCGGTCTGTTTCTTTATTTCGAGCTTGTTTTCATGATCGAACTCAATAAAAGCTCGACTTAAAACGTTCAAGATTGAAATGAGCTCAAGTAGCTTGATAAAAGTTTGAATCTTTTTACAGTTCATGATATGATATAATGTTAAGATTTTATGCAATGATCAGCGTCCTTAATACGTGTATGATTTTTATGATTATGTTGTCAAGTTTATTGATTTCGTGCTCTTTCTTGAGACCCGTTATAGCAACTCACTATTTCCCAAGTTAAATCTCCACTTTGAAAAAAAGGCACAATTTTTATTAATTTATAACCATAAAATTAATCGCTAGTTTATGGAAAAGTGTATTAAGGATATAATTTTAAAGTCAATATATTAATTTGGGACAATCCATAATAGAAATGTGGATATATAATTGAAGACGAAGCAAGCATATTGTTTATATTTTAAATGAGTAAAGTTTCTTCAGTTGCAGGTAGATGGTTTGATAATTTTGCTAGTCGGGGGAATGGATGGTCAAGTTCCTAGCAACAAGGATCGTTCAAGAACGTACTTTACTCCAACAATGGAGCGCTACTTTGTAGATCTTATGTTGGAACATATGCAAAAGGGCAATAGGGATGGGCATACATTTAACAAACAAGCCTGGAATGATATGCTTGCCGTCTTTAATGCAAAATTTGGATCACCATACGATAAGGATGTGCTGAAAGGTCATTACGCAACTTTGTGGAAGAAATATAATGATGTCAAGAGTATTCTTGGCGAAGGTGGATTTTCTTGGGATGAAGCCTGGAGTATGGTGGTTGCAGATAAAAATATTTGGGATTCTTATCTTAAGGTGCAGAACTATATTTTCATATTATTAACAAAACATTTTAGCAGTAGTTTTATATCATATTCTTACTATGGTGGATGTCTAGGCTCATCCGGATGCATGGCGATACAAGACAAAAGAAGTGCAGAACTTCAGTGATCTATGTTTGATATACGGGCATACAACTGCGGATGGTCGATATAGTCGTTCAAGTCATGATGTGGATATTGATAATGAAGTCAATGGAGTGAGTGTAGGTGTGTTTTTACTTTTTATCTTCAAGATTTGGTAATTTATTTGTAAAATATTTTAGAGGGGGCAATTTTAACTCATTGGCTTAGGAATGGGTCGAGTCAGGCTGTATATTATCCCTAACTAGTCAAATGGGTCAACTGGAACTAAATGGGACATGGGAGTTCCATTCAGGTAAATATGTCAAATGGGTCGAATGTTCCTCAAAGTGCATTTTGATGCATAAACCTTTTGAACCATTTTATCAGAGAAGTAATGTTGTTATAGATGTAATATTGCTTTTCTAACTGAATTTGGTACGATACTTGTGCATAAAAGCTTTCTTACAGTTTTTGTTATCGATCCAATTCGACCTCTTTTGATCATAGTGACAAAGGCAAGCTTTAAATATTTCTACTGTTTAGGTGATAGGCTTGGCAGTCCAACTCCTCCCAACACTGAGCGTTTAACAACAGAATGGACATTAGCCATGGATCAGTTTTTCATCGAGTTGCTATTAGGTCAGCTAGAAAAAGGCAATAAACTTGATGATTACAATTCAACTACCAGAACAGTATGGGCTGAGATGCTCAATTTATTTAATAAAAAGTTCGGTCCCCATCATACGAAAAGGGTCTTAAGACATCGTTATAAGAAATTGTTCAAGTGTTATATCGATATAATGAGTTTGCTCAAACGAGATGATTTTTCTTGGGATGCAAAGGAGCAAAAGGTAGTTGGTAAAGATGATGCTTGGGATGCTTACCTAAGGGTATTTCTTTGATGATTTGGAGTTTTGTATTATCACTTCCCCCCTTTATTTTTATATGTAATGTGTTCTGGTCATCCATAATTGCAGGCACACCCGCATGCACGTTTTTACAGAGAGAAGTCCATGCCAAATTATAAAGACTTAGAATCGATATTTGGAACTATCATTGAGGGATCTGGAATTAGTGACTTGGATATGAACCTTGATGAGGATCTAGCAGGACCAAAGACTGGTGTGTTTTTTTGTGCAACTTCAGTTTATTTTGATTCTTGTATCAGTTTCTGTCAATTAATATCCGCATCCGCAAGGAGCAAAATGGTGGCTTATGATGTGTAGTGAATGTAGTATATAAAATCGTAGTTAATTGGCATCTCCAGAGTAACCATACATGATACATCAATAGAATTATATGGTCTCATACTTCTATCCAACATTATGTAGGTAGTGAACGCTCCAGAACTCATTGGACGCTGCCAATGGATAGTTATTTGATTCACTTAATGCTGGACCAGGTTCATAGAGTAAACAGAATCGGACAGTCATTTGTCACTCAAGCTTGGATTGACATGGTTGCGTCGTTCAATGCCAAATTTAGCTCCAACTATGACAGAGACATCGTGAAGAATCGATACAAACACTTCAAGAGGCTGTACAATGATATCAATACCCTTTTAGGAGAGACTGGCTTTTCATGGGACAATGCACGAGAAATGGTGGTAGCCGAAGATCACATTTGGGATGCTTACATAAAGGTGGATATTTTATCTTGCTTTTTTATTGCCTTTTACTGTTGTGGAGTTTTCTTCCCTCTTTCATGTAGAATGTATGCAGGCACATCGTGATGCAAGATGTTACAGAGCTAAAGCTGTGCCTAATTACCATAAACTGTGTACTGTTTTTGGTCAAAGTACTTCTGAGGGTCGATATCGTCATCTGGCACATAAAGCTTCCGTCCCAAGCATAGGTATGTATATTTGCTCTGAATTTTATGATAGTTTCTGTTCTTATAAAGAGATATTATTTCATTTCGGAGGTCGAAATTGTATTATTTTTTTCAAGTTAAAGAATTTAGACTTATGTTAGAAGTATATTGTTTTTTACAATACTAGGTAGGTGTCTTAAGTCTTAATTGCAATTCATATACCCTTGTCCCTGATGGCCTGATGGCACTTGAACAGTTGACAGCTTGATGATTTGGTACTAAATGTCCTGTTTTTTTTTCTAATTTTCTTAGATTCTTCTTTATGTTGTAGGTGAAGGTAACAACAGTTGGTTATCTTCAGAAGCAAAAGAAAAGAGCAATTGGACACCTCAAATGGATGAATGCTTTATTCAATTACTGCTGGAGCAGCACAGAGGGAATAAGTTTGTTCATAGTTTTGACGACCCGATTTGGCCAGTGATTACATCATCATTTAATGAGAGATGTAAATTACACTATGACGATCAGGCTCTCCAAGATCGATACTCATTCTTCATGAAACAGTTTAGTGATGTTGAATATCTTCTTGATGGGAACAAGTCTCGACGAGAGTGTGCAAAGAGGAGAGAGAATCGGGAGTATACCTCTTGGTGGGACCCACTCAGTCGAGAGCTCAAGGAAAGAAGAGAGAGGATCGAGACCTCAAGATGAGAACTTATATATAATATATGACGATAACTCAAGGAAGAGGAGAGAGGGACGAGAGTAAGAAGTAGGGCCCAACCGAGAGCTCACTTCCAGAAGAGAGAGATCCGAGAATGAGCTTGGGGTCTAGCCGAGAGAAACCTAGGAAGGGAGTAGGAGGGAAATGAGGATGTTTCCTTGTTTCACTTCCGGAAACATGTCGAGAAACATATATGAAATATTTGACCTTGACCTAATTAAATCCTAGGATTGGATCGGGAAGGAGCGGATGGACTTAAGGCCCATGTGCCTCGACGAGAGTGGGCCTGGAATGACCCCTTTCCTATTGCATCACGAATTATCACTTGTGATATATATATATATATATATACTACTCACTCACTCACTCACTCACTCACTCATATATATATCACTCACTAACTATATAATGTATATAATTAAATATATATACATATATATGAAATATTACAAGACAATTCCCAAGATAATTCCAGGACGAAAGTCATTAAAGGAACTAGAGCTCGTGGAATAGGTCAAGATGGTTATGTCCATTCTCCATACACCTCTCATATCAAGTGTATACGAATTACATATGGATATAAATTATCCAATCACCTAATAAGTACAAGAATATAT
>CM067174.1:102217201-102222652 GCA_034093135.1 Erigeron breviscapus | reverse complement strand
TTTAAAAAAAAAAAAAAAAAAAAAAAAAAAAAAAAAAAAAAAAAAAAAAAAAAAAAAAAAAAAAAAAAAAAAAAAAAAAAAAAAAAAAAAAAAAAAAAAAAAAAAAAAAAAAAAAAAAAAAAAAAAAAAAAAAAAAAAAAAAAAAAAAAAAAAAAAAAAAAAAAAAAAAAAAAAAAAAAAAAAAAAAAAAAAAAAAAAAAAAAAAAAAAAAAAAAAAAAAAAAAAAAAAAAAAAAAAAAAAAAAAAAAAAAAAAAAAAAAAAAAAAAAAAAAAAAAAAAAAAAAAAAAAAAAAAAAAAAAAAAAAAAAAAAAAAAAAAAAAAAAAAAAAAAAAAAAAAAAAAAAAAAAAAAAAAAAAAAAAAAAAAAAAAAAAAAAAAAAAAAAAAAAAAAAAAAAAAAAAAAAAAAAAAAAAAAAAAAAAAAAAAAAAAAAAAAAAAAAAAAAAAAAAAAAAAAAAAAAAAAAAAAAAAAAAAAAAAAAAAAAAAAAAAAAAAAAAAAAAAAAAAAAAAAAAAAAAAAAAAAAAAAAAAAAAAAAAAAAAAAAAAAAAAAAAAAAAAAAAAAAAAAAAAAAAAAAAAAAAAAAAAAAAAAAAAAAAAAAAAAAAAAAAAAAAAAAAAAAAAAAAAAAAAAAAAAAAAAAAAAAAAAAAATAAAAATTTCATGTGGCACAGGCACGATTTATGAAAAAAATAATAACTATAAGGACGATTCGTGATATTTACCTAAGGGAGGAAATGTAAAGACAATTATATCCTCAAGTGCAACACACGTGTAGGACTCAAAGGAGGACAACTAACTGAAAATAAACATAGGGATGCGCGCTAATATAAAATGAGAATTCAAGGAATGTTTACTAAGGAAAAGAAAAGGGATTGTCTATTGGGACACCCACCAATTCGGCATAAACACCCGTATTATTCAATACGCGCGTATTGTGGGTGTCCCAAATTGGCATCCGCTCCGTATTGTAGTAAACGAGCATTTTTAGGGTGCCAAGTGTACCCCAACCTCCTCTTTTAGTTATATTATAATATAACTTTTGCTATCCAAAACAAACACTAAACACCAGACCCGGCCCATTTGGCCTTATTATCCGGACTAGGGTTGGTTAACACTTCTCCCAATCGCCCCCCTTTTTGCTCCAAGATCCTTTCTTTTTCTTGTTCACAAACACCCCCCTTAATAATTCCCTTCCAATCTCATGTAAGTACCAGTCCCACTTTTATATATATTCTTTTCACCATTTATTTGATTCTTTATTTTCATTTATTTGCATGAAAAATGATCAAATTTTGTACCTTTTTTTTATAAATTGTTGTAAAATTATATCTTTTCATTCATTTGATGCAAAAGTAGTGTAAAGTTTTGATCTTTAGCAACATTTAATCTGTATGCATATGATTTTATATAGCCAGGTTGTGTTTGATCATTATAAGTGAAAAAAAGTAGTATCATTTACTATGCATTCTCTGTATATAGTAGTAAATTTAGATGTTATTTAAGGTGTATGTGATTTGTTGGTCCATGGTTTGTGGTCAAGTCGGGTGCTTTGTGTTATTGGTCCCTTGTTTTATGGTTCATGGGGCCAAAGTTTGGTTCTTTATGTTCGTAGTTGCTTTTGTTATGGCTTTACGTCTTAAGTTACTTAAGAATTTCGTCGGGTAACTGGTACTATTGTTTTGCAAGATTTTTGATGGCGTGTGTGTTAGCCATATAAGCTGCCAGGAATTAAAATGTGGAATAATAAGAGGTCGGGTACCAGGTGCATTCGTACATACAAGAGTAGCCAACTAGGTAGATATATTATATAATGGTAGTGAACTGAATGTTCATTACATCAAAAGGAAAATTTGGAAGTCTGATACATAGAATAGTAAAATAGGGATAGTAGTATACATTTTGGTTTGATTTGGCATTATCAAATTTTATATGTTTTTTATCGTAGTTAAGCTAGTGAAACTTGCAAGGTTTTATTTTGGAATCTTTTAAAATTTCCGTACAAGATGTTTAAGATTGTAAGGTAAATGGACTTGCCGGTGATAGAATATTAAGATTTTATGTGATGTTGTATGCCATGTTGTTTCAAATTTAAAAGTACCTGCATCATTCATAAAGATTTTTTACTGCGTAACTTATGAGGTTGTAAATTTGTGTTAAGTTTTTTTGCTTTTATGAAGTCTTAAATTTGTGGTTTTTATGACCATTTTTTCCCCTTTAGTTCAAATGATGAGTTTAGTCATTTGCAGATACATGGTTTGATCATATTGTTAGTTGGGACAATGGAAAGTCAAGTTGTGAACAGCAATGAGCGTACAAGAACTTATTGGACTCCGACAATGGAGCGGTACTTTGTAGACCTTATGTTGGAGCATCTGCAAAAAGGCAACAGGACTGGGTATACATTTAACAAACAAGCTTGGAATGATATGCTTGCCGTATTTAATGCAAATTTTGGATCTCAATATGATAAGGATGTACTGAAAAGTCGTTATACAAATTTGTGGAAACATTTTAAGGATGTCAATATTTTGATTGGCCAAGATGGATTTTCTTGGGATGAAGCTAGAACTATGGTAGTTGCAGATGATTCTGTTTGGGATGCTTACATAAAGGTAGTTCTTTGATGATTCGACATGTTCTATTATCCTTTCATTTCCCCCTTTTGCTTTTATCTGTAACGTGGCGATTGTTTGTTGCAGGCATACTCACAAGCACGATCATATAGAGCAAAATCTATGCCAAATTTTAAAGATTTGGAATCCATATTTGAAAGTTCTATCTTTAATGGATCTCAAAGTAATAACTTGGTGGAAGATGTAGGAGCAAAGACTGGTGCGTGAATTTTTTGACATTCAATATTTATTTGAACTGCACAAAGCAACAGAAATTAAATTAGCTGTTTCTGTGAGAGTGAGATAACTTGCATTGTCTTGTGAATGTTGTACTGGATTTAGTTGTATCTAATTATCACAATTAAAAGGATCATTATATGTTTTGTAGGCAGCCATCGTTCCAGAACACATTGGACCCCACCAATGGACCGTTATCTGATTGATCTATTGCTAGGCCAGGTGAATAGAGGAAACAGAATTGGTCAGACATTTGTGGCTCAGGCTTGGATTGACATGGTCAAATCATTCAATGCCAATTTTAGTTCCCACCATGACAAAGATGTCTTGAAGAATCGATACAAACAATTGAAGAAACAGTATAATGACATAAATACCCTTTTAGGGGTAAAAGGATTTTCTTGGGATGATGCACGAGAGATGGTGGCAGCTGAGGATCATGTTTGGGATTCTTACATTGAGGTGAACATATTATCTTGCTACTTTTTTGTGTCTAAACTTGTGTTCCCTTTTCCTTTAATTGAGTTTTACACCTTTTCTAATGTAATCTGTATGCAGGCCCACCCTGATGCAAGACCGTACCGAATTAAAACTGTGCCGAGTTACCATAAGCTATGTATTGTTTATGGTCAAAATAGTTCCGAGGGACAATATAGCCATTTGGCACGCACTGTTTCTGTCTCAAGTACAGGTATGTATGTGTTGCTTGAAAATTTGTGAGACATTTTGTTTGTAAGAAGATATACTCTATTCTCTTCTTTGGTATTTTTTTCTTTTAAGTTTGAGAAGAATACGGACTTTTATTACAATTACAATCTTAACATTGTAGTACTTATAATATTTGTTGATTATTCTTGATTATTTATTATTTATACATGTATTAATCTGCTTGTAGGTGAAAGTAACACTAGTTCATCTTCAGAAGCACAAGATAATTGGACATCCGAAATGGATGAATGCTTTATAGAACTAATGTTGGAACAGCACAAGGGGAAGATTGTTCATGGTTTTGATGATCAGATTTGGACGATAATTACGACATCATTTAATGAAAGATGTAAAGTACAATATGACAACCAGGCTCTACAAGATCGATATGCATGTTTCATGAAACAGTTCAATGAAGTCAAATTTCTTATTAATCAAAATGGCTTTTCTTGGGATGACACTTGCCAGATGGTTATAGCTAATGATGAGGTATGGGAGGCTATGAGCAAGGTGAGAACCTCTACTCCATTAGTAGTTATATACAATATTCGGTTAAGTCAACACTAAAACTGTGCAGACAGCTAAAAAATTTGTTGATCAACAGGAACACCCTTATGCAACTTTGTATAAGGGTACAGTCTTGAGACACCATAAAAAACTCTCAGTTATTTTCGGAGGAGGCTTCTCTGTAAAAACCTTAACGACAAATTCAGATACTTCGGTTGACATGGAGAAAGACACAATTGATAAAAATCCTCAAATCTTGCCTAAAGAACCCAAGACAGTCAACAGGAAAAAGCGGGTAAAAAAGTCACAATTAGCTTCAGTACGTAGAGGCAAAGTGCAAAAAAACCAAAGTGATGGTATAAAAGAAGCTTTTATAGATATGGCAAATGTGGTTTCAAAGTTGGTAAGTGTAGAGACGGATAAAAATTATAGTGGTGCAATAGAAAAAGCTGTTGATGCACTTCAAGCGATACCAGACATAGATGATGATCTTTTGCTGGATGGTTGTGATATTCTTGAAGATGAGAAAAAAGCAAAGACCTTTTTGGCATTAGATGTTTCATTACGAAAGAAGTGGTTGCTGAGAAAGCTTAGACACTAGTATTGGTACATTCCGAGTTTCCTTTTAGCATTTAATGGAGGTATTAATGTCTCTCTTAGTCATGGGTTAAAATTAGGATAATTTTTTTTTGAGTTGAAATCAGAAGGTTTGGTTTTTGCATTCATTCACCATGATCTCATATACGGTTTTTAAGATTTAAGAATCATTTTTATTGTTAAACTCCGCAACCATAATTGTTTAGACCTCTTGGTTTTGCATTTGATAAGGAAATCATTGCAGATGGATTGGGAACATCTACTAATCTTAGCTTGGTGGATATGATTCATTTGCTGCTGGGGATTGGAACGTAAATTTGCACATAAAATCTTTTCGGCTTCTACATCAATTGGATCAAGATCTTAGCTTATATACACTTTTCAAGTGAGTTTTTGATTACACCTATTATAGGAGACTTGATTAAAACTTAGTAGGACGTAGTTTCTATTCATCATGTGATGTAATGATGGAATTGTTTATGTTATGATATACGACTCCGTGTTCTGTTTCCTAAGGATTGTGAAGATATTCCAGTCCGGTGACAACACCAATGTATATCTTAAGGCATTAGTCCCATGTGAGACTTGTGCATGCAATGATTTGCACTTCACAAGTTTCACATGTGCGTTAATGGCTAAAGATATCCATTGGTGTTGTCATCGGGTTGAATTACCTTCACAATCCTTTGGAAACACAAGATGGTGGCAAAAAGAGCCTTTAGTATCTCATTGCATAGTTGTTGAGTGGGAAGCTAAGGTTCCCAAATGCCTTTTTGTAAACCTATATATT
>CM067174.1:102187201-102209701 GCA_034093135.1 Erigeron breviscapus | reverse complement strand
ATATTGGTCCCAACAAAATCATAAATTAATAATTACTAAAATATTTCAAATTTTAGTAGAAAATGATGTATAGTCATTTGTTTTTTTTTTTGTAAAACTTTGAATCTATATTGAGTTTATCATTGAACTCTTATCATTTATTTTTCCTCTCACATCTAAAAAATACTCAAAAATGCATTGTAAGAGTTTGGGCATTGTGTACTCGTATTGCAATAATAAGTTGTGGAGAGTTGTATTCTTAAATCATCTTCAACTTCGCCATCAATCGGATTTTGAATGATATCCGTCATAATTTCTTTAATGTTTTGAACCTCATAACATTTATTATTTACTAGCATAATCTAACAAGTGATTCTCATCTATTTTGTGTTGATAATGCATACCCATGAATGTGTTTTCCAAAATTTATATCATAAAACCTCTTTAAATTAATAAATTATTAATTTATCGATATAATAATATCTCGTTAAATTGATAAAATGTGTTGGTCCCAACATTATTAATTTATAGAGGTTTCACTGTAATTATTAAGGAAAACAAACAAATGTGGCAGGTGGAGGTTTTGACATCAAAAGCGTGTGTTTTCATTGCGATAATAATAGTGACACTAGGTTTTCTAAAATATACGTTATAGTTAGTTTACTTTTTTATTTCCCATATAACTGACTAGTATTCCTAAAATACTCAAAATGTTGTTAAGTTCATTAATAACATCAAGCCAACAAAAAACTGAGGGACCTTTTGGTTTACTAAATTTATTAACATTATTATTCATTAGCCGTTTTAAAATGGAATGTAATTAACTTTGAACCATTCTTTATAATGTAAAAAAACTAAAGTTGTGTTCATAACTTTCAAATCTTGTATATCATATGTATCTGATATATGTGACGATCATATAACCTGCCAGTTGTAAGTTTTTTTGATTGTTCGGATATATACAATGCAAAAGTTATTAACACAACTTTAATTTTTATAGTTAGTTACATTCACATATATTTATCCCAAATACCAAAACTTTTGATAGATCTATTATATCGCGTGTTATAAAAATTTGTCTTGTAATAGATTTATTGTATCGTAGTTTCTAGTTTTTTTTTCCTTTTATAATAGTCTGTTGACCACGCAGTGCTCATGACAATGGCTATTTTAATACTAACATATATGTGATCAACAGTTTCATTTTAGTGTGACAAGATTTTAACATTCACATAGATAGATTTTGATGAGGCACTATATAATAATGAAAAAAAGAGTGATTTGCTTTGTTTGTGGCTGCTTGTGGGTGATGATGCTAGTCTTGCTCATGGCAATCAAGGGTGTAAATGGAGACACAACAATTCCATTTTCATCTTCTATTTTGGCAAGAAGGCCTCCTAGTAACGTTGTGAATATTGGAGCATTGTTCACAGTGGATTCAGTTATCGGACGTTCCGTGAAGCCTGCTATTGCAGTGCATTTTCATCTTCTATTTTGGCAATTGCAGTGCATTTCTTGGCAACATCGAAGGTAAGTACCGGGCCTTATAATCCTTTACATTATTATGTGAAACTTATTGCTTCTAAACTTAGGGATACATTTGCTTCTACTTATGCTTTGGAAAGAACTAGCTTGACATAACGAGTAATACTATATTGTTACATTTTGTGCCTACTTCATCTTCCTATACATATTTTCATAAAATTAGTTTGTTGCATAATTTCATGTTCGTGTTGGTCCTAGCTAAGTGCTTCTAGGATTGATATGTCATTATACACCTTAGTAAATTTAGAATTGTTAAGACCAAGATTCGTTGGATTACTTGGTTGTTGCGTGTGTTATCAGCGATCCTCAACGAATACAAGTCAACACCAAGTGTTTTGACCAGTCAAAAGAACATTCCAAGTTTGTAAGCCAATTTAAGCGAGAAGGTTTAAAAGAGAATCCGACCAACAAAATAGTCACATGTTTGACTACAACAAGAAGACAAACTACCTATGTTACTAGATAAGTTCATTTTAGGAATGGACAGTTTGTGTAAGATTGCTGACACATCTTTTCTTTCACCAAAATGGCTAAGGAACAAGTTAGACAAGTTAACATTTAATGTCAAATGTACTTCACCAATAGAATGTTGACAACAATCTTCACATCAACATCCAAGACCTTGAAGGTCGTTGCAAGTATAAAAGACAATGGTTGGTGAAGAACAAAAGCTCTCGAGCATATTGTAATACGCGTTTCATAAGAAACAGTTGAAGTTAGTCTTCATTCGACGTGTATTCAAGTGTTAAAATCTTATTAGTTCTAGATTCCCAAAACATGTTAGTCATGTTATAAATTATAATCATTGTATTAAAGTTAGTTAGTAAGTAACTTACAGGTGTAACACGTACTTATGTTATAAATTGAGTTAACAGTGTCTGCTTCATACTTTGTGTGTTTGTTTCATACATATGATATACTCCCTCCGTCTCAATTTAAATGTCATAGTCTGACTTTTTAAGTCTTTTTTTCTCAACTTTCACCGTAAATATTTTTGTTTGTGTTATACAATACTTAATGTAAAATATATAGATGAATTGAGTTTTAGATGTATTTTTCATTGATATAACTTTTATTAAGTATTATATTACACTAACAAAAATACTTACGGTCAAAGTTAGAGAAGAAAGACTTAGCAAGTCAAATTTGGACATTTAAATTGGGACAGAGGGGGTATTTCCCTTCTTGGAAAACGTTACCTTGTTGTAGTTATCATGTATCTATACTATACATGCAGATTGTTGATCGAATTTGTTTCTTTGATTTGTGGTTCCTTATTGATGTAGCTCTGCAGTTGATGGAGAATGATGTGGTGGGTATAATCGGGCCACAATCCTCCATTATTGCCCGCTTAATTTCCCATGTTGTTAGTGAACTTCACATACCACTCCTTTCGTTTGGTGCGACGGATCCAACACTTTCAAGTCTTCAATACCCTTACTTTGTCCACACCACACTAACTGACTACTACCAAATGTCTGCTATAGCCGACTTAGTTTCATATTTTGATTGGAAAGAAGTCACTGTCATATTTGTTGACGATGATTATGGTAGAAATGGGATTATGGCCTTGGACGACGCCCTTGATAAGAAACGAGCCAAGATTTCTTACAAAGCTTCATTTACTCCCGGTGCATCTCATAGTGACATTACAGAACTACTAACTGGAATCAACTTGATGGAGTCTCGGGTTTATGTTGTTCATGTATATCCTGACTCGGGTCTTGATATTTTTACTGTGGCAAAGACGCATGGGATGATGACAAGTGGTTATGTTTGGATTACTACAGATTGGCTTATGGCGGTATTGGATTCATCAGACTTTCCAAATCCTAAAACGATGGATCTCATTCAAGGGGTTGTTTCGCTACGCCAACATACATCAAGTTCTGATCTTAAGAAATCTTTTGCAAATCAATGGAAAAGTATAAAAGGCAAAAAAACATCAAGCTTTAACTCATATGCTCTGTATGCTTATGATTCTGTATGGTTACTTGCACATGCTCTAGATAAAATTTTGAAATCTGGAAGAGGTCTCACATTTTCTAATGATTCAAAACTACGACAAACTAATGGAAGCCACCTTAAGTTTTCTGCTCTTCGGATGTTAAATGAAGGAGAGCAGCTTCTCCAAACAATCCTTGCCACGACGTTCGTGGGATTGACTGGTGAGGTGAAATTTGACCAGGAGAAGAACTTGATGCATCCGGCTTATGATGTTTTGAACATAGGTGGGACGGGTATACGGACTGTTGGATATTGGTCAAACTATTCGGGTCTCTCAACTTCTACTCCTAATCATTGTATGCAAAACAAGCAAAAAACTCTGCAGATGATCAGCATAGGCTTTATAGCATAGTTTGGCCTGGTGGAATGAGTAAAGTTCCACGGGGCTGGGTTTTTCCGAACAATGGAAAGCCTTTGAGGGTTGCTGTCCCATATGGCTATAGCTACAAAGAAGTGGTGACAAAAGAAGAGTCTCCTAAAGGGGCAAAAGGATATTGCCTCGACGTGTTTGAAGCTGCTGTGAATTTACTTCCTTACCCCGTCACTCCAGAGTACATATTATATGGTGACGGTCAAAAGAATCCGAGCTACACTGATCTTGTGAGAGATGTCGCTGACGATGTGAGTAATTTCTTGGTTGCAAGTCTAACCGGAGTGTTGGTTATTTAGTATAACTAACATGATTTTAGTGATATTTGAAGAATGTATGAATATGGAGAATATATTTCTGATTACTGTGTGAAAAGGAATACAAGAAAAATGAATATATGTATCTATTATCTACTGCATCTACTTTATATATTTTATACAAAATGATAACCGCCTCTAACTAATACATTTAACTAATTACAACTTAACTCCCTAATATATCTATTATTTACAATATGAACCTTAGACAATTATATATATTCTTCATCCCCCCCTCAAGTTGGAGGCTTGGAAAGACCTAACTTGGCACTAAGAATGTTGTGTTGTGCTTGAGAAAGAGGCTTGGTCATAAGGTCTGCCAACTGCAAATTAGAAGGAATATGTGCAGTTTGAACAAACCCTTCTTCCACTTTGTCTCTTGTAAAATGTGTATCAATGTCCAAATGCTTTGTTCGTTCATGGAAGCAAGGGTTAGCAGCGATGAGTTGGGCAGATTTGTTATCACAAAACAAAGTAATAGGTAATCGAATAGGGATGTGTAAATCTTTGAGAAGGAAACTTAACCAAACAAGTTCACATGTAGTAGCAGCCATGCTTCGATATTCTGCTTCTGTGGAAGAACGTGAGACTGTTGGTTGTTTCTTTGTTTTCCAAGAAACAAGAGAATGGCCTAAAAAGATACAATAACCAGTAAGAGAACGTCTGGTCATGACACATGAAGCCCAGTCTGCATATGAAAAACCTGTTAACTGAAGATCAGTCTAAACAGGGTAAAATAATCCTTCACAAATGGTTCCTTTAAGATATCTCAAGAGATGTCTAGCAGCCTGCATATGTTCTTGAGTTGGTGCAGAAACAAATTGGCTTAAATGTTGGACTGGATAAGAGATATCTGGACGTGTCATGGTAAGATACAAAAGTCTGCCCACTAGTCTTCTATAGGTGTCTGCAGCAGGCAAGGGATCACCTTTGCCTAATTTTAGCTTCAAATGAGTAGGAAAGGGAGTAGGTGCAGGTTTAGCACCAGTAAAACCAGAATTCTGAAGAAGATCAAGGATGTACTTTCTTTGATTAAGAAAAGTACCAGTGGAAGTCCTGCAAATTTCTATGCCAAGAAAATATTTTGCAGGACCCAAATCTTTTATTGTAAATTTAGCATCAAGTGCTTTCTTGATAAAAAGAATATCTGCCTCACAAGTACCAGTTAACAAAAGATCATCAACATATACCAAAGCTATTAAAATGTTTGAGCCTTCAGTCTTGACAAACAGAGAGTAGTCATGTTTAGATTGCATGAAGCCCAATGATATCAAAAATCTGGTAAATTCTTGGTTCCATTGTATAGAGGCCTGCTTAAGACCATATAATGATCTTTTCAGTTTGCAAACCTCCCCTTCTTTTGCCTTAAAATAACCAGCAGGGGGTTTCATGTAAATGTCTTCTTCAATATATCCATGCAGGAAAGCATTATTTATGTCCAATTGATGAAGATGCCACTGTTTGGCTGTAGCCATTGCAATAATAACTCTGACAGTGGCTAACTTAGCTACTGGGGAGAAAGTATGCTTATAATCTAAACCTTCTTGCTGAACAAAACCTCTCACAACTAATCTGGCTTTAAACCTTTCCACTTCCCCATTAGCTTTATACTTTACTTTATATACCCATTTAGAAGTAATGGCTTCATGTCCCTCTGGTAATGTAGTTAAATCCCAGGTATCATTCTTTTCAAGAGAAACTAACTCATTGTTCATGGCCTGAACCCATTCAGGATGTTTAGAAGCCTCAAAGTAAGTAGAGGGTTCATAGACAGCTAACACATTGGCCAAAAAAGATAGATGCTCCTTGGGAATAGACTCAATATTTTGATTGGTAAAAAGAGGGTAATGAGTATTTAAAGAAACAAAATTAGCAGCAAAAGGAGTGACATAATCCTTTAACCAAACAAGTTTAGAAGTATTCCTATTAGACTTTCTAGAATGTGTAACAGGAACAGACTGAGGATGAATAGCAGGAGGATTATCAGGTTGAATGATGGGAACAACATTTTCCTCAGGAACCACATGAGATTCTGAGGGACTAGTCTGAACAAGAGTAGGAGTTGATTGAGAAGTCTCAAAAGAGGGAAACTCATTAAAAGTGGGAGAAGCAGAATGAACAGAAGTCTTGTAAGGAAAAATGTGTTCTTTGATAACCACATCTCTACTTAAAAGAACTTCATGAGTATCAAGGTTATACAATTTGTATCCTTTATTATTTGAAGGATATCCTATGAGAATACATTTCCAAGCTTTGTTTTCAAACTTGTCTCTAAGATTTTTGGGAACATTTGCATAGCAGAGACAACCTATTACTCTAAGATTCTCATAAGAAGGAGGTTGACCATGTAGAATCTCATAAGGAGATTTCCATGATAAAGATTGCATAGGCATTTTGTTGATCAGATATGTGGCAGCAAGTATACAATCTCCCCAAAATTTAATAGGAAGATTAGCATGTAATCTTAATGCTCTAGCAGTATCTAAAAGATGCCTATGTTTTCCCTCAACTACACCATTTTGTTGAGGAGTATAAGACATGGATCTCTATGGCCGGTGTATTAGATGAAGGAGCTGTTGGATTTTTGGGTTTTTATCAAAGTAATATTATCCTTATAATATTAAAACGCAGCGGAAAATTGAACCTTTCAATATGTATATATAGTTAAAAACCAAAGTTTAACTTTTAAAAGAAAACCAAACAATAAGGATCCATGTATATGAAAAACATACATACAAAACAACAACCATAGGGTGTTTTAGAAGACTACCTTCTTCCAAGCTTATGAGAGGTTGATATGAAGGAGATGATGATCTTGAAGTGGCAAGTCTTCAACCTAGAAGAACCTCAAGCTTGTATACCCCAAACTATCAACAAACACCCAAACTATGCTAGGATTTGAACTTGAAAAACCCTTCCCTTGTCCCTTTGGCCGAAATTCAAGAGAAAAAGAAGAGAAGTTCTTAGTTGAGAATGAGAGAGTCTTGTCTTACAAAATTGCATGTAAGAAGTTATAGTTTCAATGTGTAGTGTGTTGTCAACAATGCAAGACTATAAGTGTTGTATGTTGAACAACACACCAAAATGCACATGGGGGGGGGGGGGCCTCACTAGAGTTACAAACATTTTGTGGCAAATTATATAAACCCATTTACATGTACATTTTATAGATAAATTGTAACATAACTTGTTACATATCTTATACATAAGTGTTATATTTGCCAAATAAACATATTCACATTTCTCTCAAAATAAATCATCCATATAATTTATTTACATATCTCAAGTGCAATTATTTAGAAACCCACTTTCTAAATGTTTCAAGTATTGATATTTATTTAAAGATCAAATCATATAAATAAATACCATAAGTGTTTGTCTAGCTTGTTATTGGGTATGACCCGACTTGGATCATCACGTACTAGCCACGTCAAATTAATATGTGTCTTGGGCAGACGAATTCCAACAATCTCCCACTTGCACAAGATTCATAGAAGATTGACGCAAGCAGCAAATACCGCCTAACAACGGTTTGCTACCCCTAATACGTATGACGAAGTGCCATTCAATAACATCATCCTCTTCAAGTCCCTTACTTGAAATGATTTAGGTGAATCGATCATTTATCCTTTTGTCACAGATGTCATGTTAAATCTTAGAGACACAGAGTGATCATTCTCTATTGATTTAACTTTGTAACAGGCCTTAGACATCTAACTCTCAACAAATAAGAGGGACAAATTCCATCTCGACTACATACGTCTTTCACAATCACCTTATATCATACCTGAGCTTAGTCTTATGTACTGCCATGTTTCAGAACAGCGAAGAGCTAAGTCAAAGTATAATATTCAGTGAATATCAAGACCCAATATGTATCTCAGGTCTGAGGATACAATGATATTCGCCTTTTAACTCAAGATTACTCATGATCAATCATAGAGATTCTATGTAGTAATGCTTGAGAGCAGGTCAGTCCAATATTTGTATCCCACAAATATCTATGAACCTTGGTAGCAACACTTTGCTCTATATTCAAAACCTTTTGAATATCTACCAATCCAAGTTCATAATAATCTTACATTCATGTTTGTTCCCACAAATATGATCGACTACGGACATTTAGAATAATTAACTTATTCATGGATTTAAACATGCAAAATTGGAACATAACACAATTTAAATGCAAAATACCAATATTCATATAAATGTGTTAATAACTACAAGTGTTCCGATATCCAAATACTAAAAATTAGATCAAATCCAATCACTAGAATATCGAAGTCCCATGGCACAAGTATGACTCTCATGCTTAGGCCTTTCAAGGAGCTTCGTGAGTGGGTCCGCAACATTTTGATCGGTGTGAACTTTGTGAATACATATCTTTCCCTTTTCAACTTCATTCCTTATGTAGTTGAATCTCCGCTCAATGTGCCTAGTCTTTTGATGTGCACGAGGTTCCTTGATTTGAGCAATCGCACCCTCGTTATCACAAAGAATTTCTAGGGGTTCTTGAATGGAAGGAACAACCCCTAGATCGGCAATGAATTTCTTCAACCATGCAGCTTCTTGTGCTGCTAAAGAAGCGGCGATGTATTCAGACTCTGTAGTGGACAATGCAACCACATCCTGCTTTGAGCTTTTCCATGAAACAGCTCCTCCGTTTAGAATGAATATGTACCCCGATTGTGATCGAGAATCATCTCGATCAGTTTGGAAACTCGCATCCGTGTAACCCTTTACAACGAGTTCCTCCTCACCAGATCCATATATTAAGAACATATCTTTAGTGTTTCTAAGATATTTCAATATATATTTGACAGCCATCCAATGACTATCACCTGGATTTTGCTGGTATCTACTTGTCATGCTTAAAGCGCATGACACGTCCGGTCTCGTGCATATCATAGCATACATGATGGATCCTATAGCAGATGCATATGGGATTCCACTCATTTTCTCTTGCTCAACTTTTGAGCTAGGAGATTGAGAAGTACTCAATATAGTTCCTCTTTGAATAGGCACCAAACCTTTTTGGAGTTTTCCATCTTGAACCTTTTCAAGATCTTGTCTATGTATGCACTTTGATTCAAACCTATTAAGCGCCTTGATCTATCCCTATAGATCCTTATTCCCAAAATATAGGCGGCTTCACCAAGATCCTTAATGGAAAAGCAACTTCCAAGCCAGGCTTTTACACCTTCCAAGGTTGGAATGTCATTTCCAAATAGTAAAATGTCATCGACATATAATACTAGAAAAGTAATGATGCTCCCACTAGCCTTCTTATACACACAAGCTCATCAGCGTTTTTGATGAAGCCAAATTTCTTGACTTCTTCATCAAAACGACGATTCCAGCTTCTTGATGCTTGTTTCAATCCATAGATTGATTTCTTTAACTTGCATACTTTATTAGGATGCTTAGGATCGACAAAACCTTCAGGCTGATCCATATAGACATCTTCCTCAAGATATCCATTTAGAAAAGCGGTTTTGACATCCATTTGCCATATCTCAATAGTCATAATGTGCGGCTATGGCAAATAATATCCTAATAGACTTTAGCATTGCCACAGGCGAAAAAGTTTCATCATAATCGACCCCTCGAGTTTGAGTGAAACCTTTTGCTACAAGTCTAGCTTTATAAGTACTCAAGTTTCCATGCATATCGTGTTTCAATTTGAACACCCACTTACTTCCACTACTTTGGAATTAGGAGGTTCAACAACCAATTCCCAAACTTGGTTGTCATACATGGATTGCATCTCAGCGTTCATGGCCTCTAGCCATTTGTCCGAATCTGATTTGGACATTGCATCATGGTAGGTGGTAGGTTCATCAGAAACTACCATGTAGCATTCATCCACGAGAAATCCATATCTCTCAGGTGGATAAGTAGCTCTACCAGATCTACGAACGTTTTGTGTGTCTTGATCAACCCTTTGATCATCTTCAACATACTTTTGTTGAATGCTAGTGTCACCCAAGTGTGTATCTGTCAGTGGTTCTTGATCTTCTTCAAGTTCCACTGTCTGGAACTAGTTCCTTCCATAAGGAATTTAGTCTCCAAGAACTCAGCCTTTCGAGCAACAAATACATTTTGCTCATTAGGATTGTAGAAATAATATCCCAATCATCTTTAGGATATCCTACAAAGATACATTTAGTGGATCGGGGCTCTAATTTGTTTGAGGCATCATGTCTACATAAGCCTCACAACCCCATACCTTTAAATATGACAAAGATGGAACTCTTCCATGCCATATTTCAAAAGGTGTTTTCTCCACTTTCTTGGTGGGAGCCATATTTAAAATTCGGGCAGCAGAGATTATGGCATATCCCCAAAATGATAGAGGTAGTGAGCTTTTACTCATCATTGAACGAACCATATCTAATAGAGTTCGATTCCTCCTTTCAGACACACCATTATGTTGTGGTGTTCCAGGTGGAGTTAGTTGTGAGATAATCCCACAACTTCTAAGATGATCTTGAAAAGCATCACTTAGGTATTCACCTCCTCTATCAGAACGAAGAATTTTTATTGACTTACTGAGTTGGTTTTCTACTTCATTCTTGAAAATTTTGAACATTTCAAAAGCTTCACTCTTATGTTTTAATAAGTATACATAACCGTAACGACTATAGTCATCGGTGAATGTAATGAAGTATCTTTCACCATTCCTAGTCATTGGCTTAAAAGGACCACATACATCCGAATGTATGATACCTAATAAATCTTTTGCCCTTTCATTAGTGCCTTTGAAAGGTGCTTTAGTCATCTTGCCTTGTAAACAAGACTCACATACATTAAATGAATCATTTGATTTTGTTTTCAAAAGACCATTCTTTTGAAGTGTTAGTATGCGATTCTTATTTATATGGCCAAGACGACAATGCCAAATATAGGTTTCACTTAAATCTAATTTAAGTTTCTTGGTGGTAGCTTGGTACATTGAGTTATCATATGTTGTGTTTTCATGAACTAATTCATAAATACCATTTAAAGGCATAGCTTTAAAATAAAATACATCATTCATAGAAACATGGATATCATTGTTAACAAAATTAAAATCATATCTAACATGTCTTAAACGGGAAACAGAAATAATACTCCTAGTCAAACTAGGTGCATACAAAACATTGTTCAATACAATTTCCAAACCATTTGGAAGTTTCAAAAGATAGTCTCCTTGGGCTTCAACATGCACCAATGCACCATTGCCCATAAAGAGACTAATGTCTCCCTTCTTGATGTGCTTCTTTCTTCTGAACCCCTGTAACATATTACAAATATGAGTTCCACATCCGGTATCCAATACCCATATGTAAGAAAAACAGTATTAAGCTCAATATATATCATAAATATTGTACCTGAGGTTTGCCCTGCATCCCTCTTAGCTTTTAACTCTTTGAGATAGGTTGGACAATTACGTTTCCAATGTCCTACCTCCCCACACTCAAAGCATGGGTCATTGACAGCAACCTTTTGCTTCTTCGCTTTTGGAGTATCCATTTTTCCCTTTCCTTTGCCTTTGAAATTCCCTTTGTTGTTACCCTTTCCCTTAGCAACATTTGCCTTGGGTCCGGAGTAAGCCCTTTTATTAGTGCCTTTATTGATCGTGAGAACGGGTTGAACTTTTCCTCCCATACTAGCCTCAGCCGTTTTGAGCATCCCATGGAGCTCGGAAACGGTCTTGTCCCATCCGTTCATGTTATAATTTAACACAAAGGTTTCAAATCTCTTAGATAATGAGTTAAGGATCATATCCGTAGCTAGCTCATTTGAAACGGGACAATTTAGCCTTTCGAGGCGATCAATATAGCTTTTCATTTTAAGAACATAAGTTGAGACGGATTGTGAATCATCTATGCGACATGCATGAAGTGCTCGAACCGTTTCGAAGCGCTCAACCCTTGCCTTTTGTTGGAACATTTCCTTGAGTTGGGTAATCATGTCGTAGGCCCCATGGTTTTCGAACTCCTTTTGGAGTTCGGGAGTCATACTCGCTAACATTATGCAACTAACTTGCACGGAGTCCTCGACATACTTAACCCAATCATTATAGGCTTCAACTTCAGTTTCTTCGGGCTCATCAGGAATAGGATCGTCTAACACATAGGATTTCTTTTCGTGCCTAAGAACAATTCTCAGGTTACGAAACCAATCCACAAAGTTGTTTTGGTTTAGACGATCCTTTTCAAGGATGGATCTTAGTGAAAAATTATGGACGTTTTGGTTGGGGTTTATTGCATTGTTAGCGGCCATCTACAAGATTAACAAAGTTCTTTATTAGTATTTTCGATATCAAATATAAATTTTAATTGTTAATACCCTTTTATGTCTCATGGACAATTAATAATTAAAACCTAGAATCCAACGTTATATTTAAATGATGGTTAGGTGACCTTTATCCCATGATCTAAATTAACAAGGTAGTCAACGTTTGACAATTGCAACACTTTACAATTTCTAGCGGTATGGGACCGGTTTAATATCTTATATTAAGTTGGCATGTTTAATCCCATCAACGCCTTTGGTTACCATGCTTCGGTGACCCTAATCACATGGCTTCCAAATCAAGTTGTCCTACTTATACACACATGTAAATTTATCTATACTAGTGGTTAGGTGACCTTTATCCCATAAGTACAATAAATTTACCTTAACTTATAAGTTCCTCAAAGTAGTTAGGTGACCTTTATCCTACAAAGAGTTCCCAAATAATTAAGTGTTGTATAAAAGGATGGCGTTTAACTTGTTTTTAAAGGGTCGTTTGAGTTTTTTATATTCTAGTTAAAAACTATGTACCATAATGAATTTTGAAATCCAAATTTCAAGGTTCTTTTTATAAAATCCATTTTATAATTGTGACCATTAACTTTTAATAAAACCCATTTTATTTTACCAAGTTAATGTCAATATTAAAACCAATTTTAATCTTTATGTGTGTCTTTTAGTTTGTTGGTTTTTAAGCATCCACATGACAAAATAATAAACAACCATACAAACATGACAAACATAATAATAAGTGCACAACATTAGCCAACTATTTTGACCACACTTGTTAGCCGAAACAAGTGGGTCAAAAGGTCTCAACCTAAGGGACAAAGTAACACAAAATTTTGTGTTAGTTGAGCTCCCACTTGATCTTGCATCCAAATGCTTCAAGTAACCTTTTGTGATGTGTTTGAATGTCTTTCTTCATTTTGATAACCCACTGCGCCGCAGTGGGTCTATACTCCCACTGCGCCGCAGTGGGAATACTCACTGCGCCGCAGTGGGGCATAACCCCACTGCGCCGCAGTGGGTTTGACATACTCCCACTGCGCCGCAGTGAGAACTTACGGGTCTTTTCATTAGGCCTCCAACTTCAGCCCCAAACCTTTTGATGCCTTCTTGGAGATTACATTTATAAGAAAAAATGCAACTAATCTACTTATTACATACCAAATGAAATAAATAGATTACATAACCAAATGAATGAATAAAATCCTATTTAACTATTACAACCATTGAATAATTAAATAAATACAAACACATCCACACATCACAAACAATCACAAGGTCTCTTGGCTAAGTTGTGACACTAAAATACACAAAAAAAAGGAACCTCCTTTTTGTGTATTAATTTCGGCCATAACCAAAAATGGCCAAAACATTGGATTTTGTCCAAACAAAATATCAACTTTTGATGTATGTATCCATATAACCGGCTCTAGATGCCATTGTTGGGATTTTTGGGTTTTTATCAAAGTAATATTATCCTTATAATATTAAAACGCAGCGGAAAATTGAACCTTTCAATATATTATATGTAGTTAAAAACCAAAGTTTAACTTATAAAAGAAAACCCAAACAATAAGGATCCATGTATATGAATAACATACATACAAAACAACAACCATAGGGTGTTTTAGAAGACTACCTTCTTCCAAGCTTATGAGATGGTTGATATGAAGGAGATGATGATCTTGAAGTGGCAAGTCTTCAACCTAGAAGAACCTCAAGCTTGTATACCCCAAACTATCAACAAACACCCAAACTATGCTAGGATTTGAACTTGAAAAACCCTTCCCTTTTGTCCTCCTTGATGCCGAAAATTATCAAGAAAAAGCAAGAGAAGTTCTTAGTTGAGAATGAGAGAGTCTTGTCTTACAAAATATGCATGTAAGAAGTTATAGTTTCAATGTGTAGTGTGTGTTGTCAACAATGCAAGACTATAAGTGTTGTATGTTGAACAACACATCAAAATGCACATGGGGGGGGGGCGGCCTCACTAGAGGTTTTACAAACATTTTGTGGCAAATTATATAAACCCATTTACATGTACATTTTATAGATAAATTGTAACATAACTTGTTACATATCTTATGTAACATATTACATATTATACACAACACACATAAGTGTTTATTTTGCCAAATAAACATATTCACATTTCTCTCAAAATAAATCATCCATATAATTTATTTACATATCTCAAGTGTAATTATTTAGAAACCCACTTTCTAAATGTTTCAAGTATTGATATTTATTTAAAGATCAAAATCATATAAATAAATACCATAAGTGTTTGTCTAGCTTGTTATTGGGTATGACCCGACTTGGATCATCACGTACTAGCCACGTCAACTTAATATGTGTCTTGGGCAGACGAAATCCAACACAATCCCCTTTTGTTTGAAAAAATTTGAACAGTTTTTGTTGACCAATTCAGTACCATTGTCTGATCTAATAAACTTGACCTTTTTATGAAAATGATTTTCAACATATGAAAGAAAATCAGAAACTACTGAAAGAATTTGATCCTTTGTGTGAATCAAATGAGTCCAAGTGGCTCTGCTTTTATCATCCACAATGGTAAAGAAATAATGAGCCCCATTTAAGGAAGGAAATTTATAAGGACCCCAAAGGTCCATATGAAGAAGATCAAAAATGTTAGCAGAAGTAGAAGAACTTATAGGAAAGGACAACCTATTATTTTTGGAAAGCATGCAAGTCTCACAATGAAAATCAGAAGCATCAAAGTGTTTACAAGCATCAATATGCACTAATTTGGACAAAGAGGAATGTCCAAGTCTAGCATGCAATACATCCAAACTGAGAGCAGATTTAGGCATTACAAAGTTACTAGAAGCATTTTTACACAAACAAGCAATAGGAACAGAAGTTTTATGAGCTTCATAGAAATCAGAAACAGAAGCTTCAAATGCATCTACACTTGGTGTAGGCTTGCAGATGTACAACTTGTTGGACCCTTTTCCAAGTGCAACCACTTGATTAGTGGAAGGGTCCTGAAACACAAAATCATCAGGATAAAAATGAGCAACAAGCTTATTGGTTTGAACTAAAGAACCAACAGACAAAAGATTAACTTGGAATTCTGGAACATAAAAAACATTGATTAAAGTGACATATGGAGTAAGCTTGACAGATCCTATAATAGTCACTTGTTTAAAAGTACCATCAGGAAGTTTGATTAGAATTGGCTTTGGTAATACTTTTATGGCATGAAACAGGTTGAGATTAGGGGACATATGATCAGTGGCTCCAGAATCACTAATCCAATCTTTCTTCACATCCAAGTTAGGATGACATAAAAGAGCATATGCAACAGGATTGGTAAACAGGGCATTACATGAGGCATAGAAAGAAAAAATACATGCATGCTCAGAAGTACTTGCAAAATTAGAGGAAGTACTAGCCACATTAGCAGGATTAGAGTATTGATCAGCCATAGGACTCTTGCCATTGAACATTTTGAAAACTTCTTGACACACTGCAGCAACTAATTGTTGTTGGTCCATGATTTGTTTTGGTGCACCAGTGGCTCCATAATCTATATGTGGTGTGTCAAATGGAGAATCACCATTGATTTCTTCAAAAGATGAACAACCTACTTGATTAGCCATCCTTCCTCCTTTCTTAGGTTTTCTACCCTTGTACCAATCTGGATATCCAAGTCTCTTAAAACATTGTTCATACAGGTGCCCTTCTTGTTTGCAGTAAGTGCATACCCTCTTATTATCACCCCTAGGCTCATATTTGGTGAATTTTCCCTCTCTTTTTACACCAAAAGAAGGTCTAGCACTATTATTGGCAAAAAATGCAGACTGCTCAATAGGATGACTAGTTACCTGCCTTTGTTTTTCAACTTGTTGAACAATGTAATATGCTTTATTAATACTAGGCAGAGTATCCATTGACAGAATTTGACTCCTAACCGTATCATAGTCATCATTGAGTTTCATTAAAAACTGCATTAACTTGGATCTATTATCCATCTCAAGAATCTTTTTAGTCAATTCACAAGTACACTCAACAGATTTTCCACAAGTACAAGTAGGCACACTATTCAAATTGCTCAATTCATCCCAACATCTCTTCAATTTATTGAAAAAAGAAGCAATAGAAAGGTTACCTTGAGTAATTTTGCTTAATTCCCTTTCTAGTTGAAAAATCAGAGGACCATTACTTTGGCCATACCTCTCAGTAATTTCTTTCCAGAGTTCTGCAGCAGATTGAGTATACATGAAGGCTTCTGACAATTCTGGTGCCATAGAATTCAATATCCAGCAAATGACCATAAAATCATAACGAATCCATCTCTGAATATCAACTGAAGCAGCATCAGTAGGTTTGATGCATGTACCATCAATAAAACCTAATTTTAACTTTGCTCCCAGTGCCATCTTAATGTTGCGACTCCACCCTAGGAAATTTCCACCATTAAAAGGAGTATTGGTAAGAACCATACCAGGATGATCCGAGTTAGTCAAACTCAATGGATCATTAATTGAATTCAAATTGGAACTATTATTTGGATCAGGAATCGCCATTTGAAAATTTCAAGTTCTGAAACCCTAATTTGATATAAAATTGAACAAACTGACTATAAATTTGATTAATATTGATCAAATTTAAGAAAATATAACGATTTGTATAGAATTGGATAAGAAATTTGATCAGAAAAGATCAGAAACTGATCGGAAAGTGTAGTCGGAAACTTGATCGAAAAATTGATCAGAAATTGAACGGAATTTAATCGAAATCTGAAATTGAATGAAGAATTAGGGTTTCAGATTCCATGTGCTCTGATACCATGAAGAATGTATGAATATGGAGAATATATTTCTCATTACTGTGTGAAAAGGAATACAAGAAAAATGAATATATGTATCTATTATCTACTGCATCTACTTTATATATTTTATACAAAATGATAACCGCCTCTAACTAATATATTTAACTAATTACAACTTAACTCCCTAATCTATCTATTATTTACAATATGAACCTTAGACAATTATATATATTCTTCAATATTGGATTGACTCGTTGACCAAGTTAATTTTATTAATAATTAACAAGTTAGGAGATGCGGAGTGCATGCTTGTTTAATTATAATAAAATTACATATCATTCGATTTATATATATGTACATATCATGTATGTGTATATAAACTTTATTGTATACTTTGTTTCAAACAAAGTACATATGAAAATGATGGTTCATGGTTTATTTGATATTGAAACTAAATAAATCGGATGGGATAAAACATGTCAGGACACCATGTGGTCCACATTGGTCAACATAAAAGAGAAGATAAAAAAGGAACTAAATGGATAAAATGCAAAGGATGGAACGGTTGGTAGTTTTCACTATCATTAACAGTTTCCAATTTTATCCTATATATCTCCTTCATAAGGGTACTGGTTTTTTCTTCTCTTTCGACACTCAAGAAATATCACATATTCTGTTCTTGAAATTTCACATCTAATCCGATTAAATCATTTGTGTATAGTACCCACAAATAAGTTTAATCTGATAGTGACTACACGATTTGTGAAATAATCCAAGCAATATATTTTATCATCTTTGTTCGTTTTCTGTTTTTCCTGTTTGAAACTTGTATATCACGTCCATATTCAACACGGAGGCCCTTCCAATTTCAGTTAAACCCTAATTTGATATAAAATTGAACAAACTGACTATAAATTTGATTAATATTGATCAAATTTAAGAAAATATAACGATTTGTATAGAATTGGATAAGAAATTTGATCAGAAAAGATCGGAAACTGATCGGAAAATTGATCAGAAATTGAACGGAATTTAATCGAAATCTGAAATTGAATGAAGAATTAGGGTTTCAGATTCCATGTGCTCTGATACCATGAAGAATGTATGAATATGGAGAATATATTTCTCATTACTGTGTGAAAAGGAATACAAGAAAAATGAATATATGTATCTATTATCTACTGCATCTACTTTATATATTTTATACAAAATGATAACCGCCTCTAACTAATATATTTAACTAATTACAACTTAACTCCCTAATCTATCTATTATTTACAATATGAACCTTAGACAATTATATATATTCTTCAATATTGGATTGACTCGTTGACCAAGTTAATTTTATTAATAATTAACAAGTTAGGAGATGCGGAGTGCATGCTTGTTTAATTATAATAAAATTACATATCATTCGATTTATATATATGTACATATCATGTATGTGTATATAAACTTTATTGTATACTTTGTTTCAAACAAAGTACATATGAAAATGATGGTTCATGGTTTATTTGATATTGAAACTAAATAAATCGGATGGGATAAAACATGTCAGGACACCATGTGGTCCACATTGGTCAACATAAAAGAGAAGATAAAAAAGGAACTAAATGGATAAAATGCAAAGGATGGAACGGTTGGTAGTTTTCACTATCATTGACAGTTTCCAATTTTATCCTATATATCTCCTTCATAAGGGTACTGGTTTTTTCTTCTCTTTCGACACTCAAGAAATATCACATATTCTGTTCTTGAAATTTCACATCTAATCCGATTAAATCATTTGTGTATAGTACCCACAAATAAGTTTAATCTGATAGTGACTACACGATTTGTGAAATAATCCAAGCAATATATTTTATCATCTTTGTTCGTTTTCTGTTTTTCCTGTTTGAAACTTGTATATCACGTCCATATTCAACAAAGATTAAACCTATTCGTGTGTTCAACATGGCCACCAGTGAATCTGTTCGTGATATGTCAAGCAAGTTTGCAAAGTTGGATAAGTTTGTGGGTCAAGACTTTCGTCGTTGGAGGAAGAAGATGCATTTCCTATTAACAACTTTGAAAGTTGTTTATGTTCTTTCTACTCCATGTCCAGAAGAAGTGGAAAATGAAACTCTTGATCAAACAAGGAGAAGACTCAAGTGGGAAAATGATGATTATATATGTCGTGGACATATTCTTAATGGAATGTCGGATGCTTTGTTCGATGTGTATCAAAATGTTGAATCTGCCAAGGATTTGTGGGATACACTAGAAGCGAAATATATGGCGGAGGATTCGTCTAGTAAGAAATTCCTTGTAAGTAACTTTAATTCTTACAAGATTTCGGAAAGCAGGCCGATTATGGAACAATTCAATGAGTTGAACAACACAATATGCACATGGATGAATCGATTGCGGTGTCTAGCATAATCGATAAATTTCCACCGTCATGGAAGGATTTTAAGCATGATCTTAAACACAAAAATGAAGAAATTTCTTTGGTTCAATTGGGAAGCCATATCAATATTGAGGAGTCACGATTCAAAGGATAAAAACCAAGCGACATCCGTTAATGTGGTTGAACATGATAAGAAATCTGGAAACAATAAGTTTAAGGGTAATAAACGCAACTCCAACAATGATGATGAAGATTCAGATAAGAAACCGAAGATGGCGTGTTGGAAATGCGGGAAACCGGGACATTTCAAAAGGGATTGTCGTGTGAGAAATCATGGTGGAGCAAACAAGAATGGTGATGGTGTTGGTACAAGTGGGTCTAAAGATCCACCATCACCAAAAGGTACGTCTTCTACTAGTTGTGTATTAAATAGAAATTCTCATGCTATGAGATAATATCGAAAAAGAAAATCATCATGAGCCTTTTGGAAAAATTAGTAGCAATTGTAATAGTAACTTTGATAATATGGAAAAAGGGACACCAAAAGGTTCTGTGGATAATAGTTCTTTTGATATTAACCCATGTGATGTTGACAACTTTAGTCAACATGAAAGACAAAATAAGTCTTTGGTCAATACCTAGATTCTACATATTGCGATGCTACATTTGATAAAAATGTGGATCGTGGCCCATTTGAGATGAAGCCTTCGGGCTTGCATGCTATAAATAATACAGTTGTTTATTATGTTTCCTTTATCTCTGAATTATATTTTATTCAGGATGATGATTATGCATGGTTGATAGAGTCGGTTGCTACAACATATGTATGCAAAGATCTAAGGTGGTTTAAAGCATTTATACCAAGTGATGATAGATCTGTGTTAAAAGGGAAACGTGTCAACCGAGCCTATCAAAGGATTTAGGAAAATTAGACTAGTACTTACTTCTTACAAAAATCTAGTGTTAGACTATGTATTGTATGTTCCGGGTATACGGAAAAACTTGTTGTCTGGTATTGTACTAAATAATTATGGGTTTAAGCAGGTCATTGAATCTGATAAGTTTATCTTATCTAGACATGGAACCTTTGTTGGATTTGGATATTTATCTAATGGAATGTTTAAGTTAAATATTCATGTTCCTTTTGTTAATAAATCGTTGTATCATTTACTAGTAGTCATATAAATGATAATTCTAAATTGTGGCATGCTAGATTAGGACATGTTAATGATTTTAAAATGTAAGATATGTCAAAAACGAATTTAATTTGTTGTTGATATGCAAAGTGATAAATGTCATACATGTAAATTAACAAAAATCACTTTTTGTAGTATTAAAGTTGAATCATAATGATAGTGATTTATGTGATTTACTTTCGACTCATACAAAGTATAAATTTCTTGATAAATTTAAAATTTATAAGCAATGGCATCAAAAACTTTGATGCTTTAGTGTTGTTAGATGGTTTTGTATTAAATCAAACTCACAAGTGTATTTATAGTAAACTTGATTTTTTGGTAAAATGTGATTATTTGTTTGTATGTGGATGACATGTTGATTTTGGAAGTAACCAAGATCAAGTTGATAAAAGTAAAGAATTTTGTCGTCCAAGTTTGCTATGAAGGGTGTGGGGAGGTGGATGTTATTCTTGGAATAATGATTATTCGTAAGAATAATAACATTTTAATCTCAAAATTCCCTTGTTTAGAAGATCTTTTTTCTACAAGTGGTTGGGTTTTCCTTTTAGGGGAGGTGCTATCACTTGGGCTTCAAATAAGCAGATTTGTATCACGATATCTACAATGAAATCTGAATTCGTAGTTTTAGCAGCAGCCGATAAGGAAGCTGAATGACTAAGACATTTGATCTTTAAAATTCCTTTATGATCAAAACGGATATCACACATGTCTATTAGACATAGTGTGATTAGAGAACTAATCATGAACGAAGTGATATCGATTGAATTTGTAAGATCTAAGTTGAATATGGCTGATAAATAAAAGGGTTAAATAGAGATCTCGTGAAGAAATCAGTCATAGGGGTGAGTTTAAAGTCCATATAAAATATCTTATGTCAAGACACCCAATTCCCATCTAATACAACGTTAGATGCTGAATTCAATGTGGAAAGCTTGTCATAATGATATTGGAACACATTTTACATACACCCCAAGGTTTGTGTTCAGACTGCAAGATAAAGTAGGTTGAAGTTTAACTTCTTAATAGTTCTTTGATAAATTGCATATGCAGGTGCAAGAATAAAGAACTACCTATAAGAGTATGAAGTTTAGCCGCTTCAAGAAGCTTGGACTTGGCTTTGATATACTCTTTGAAGGATTGGACACAGGCTAGTAAAAATAGTGTCAAGTAAAAACAATGGAATTTGTAAATTTATGTGTATTTACCTTCAAGTATTCAAATGGATAGCAAGGGTTCAATCCATAGCGACACCCCGATATTCGAATATTTGGATCGAGTAAATACTAAGATGAAAATTCAATCCTTAGGACATTTTCATTTACGCATAAATTTGTATTTCTTGAGAATTATTAGAGTTAATCATGGATATCACTAAAATGGGGGAGGAATGTTGGTTATTTAGTATAACTAACATGATTTTAGTGATATTGGATTGACTCGTTGACCAAGTTAATTTTATTAATAATTAACAAGTTAGGAGATGCGGAGTGCATGCTTGTTTAATTATAATAAAATTACATATCATTCGATTTATATATATGTACATATCATGTATGTGTATATAAACTTTATTGTATACTTTGTTTCAAACAAAGTACATATGAAAA